>CM053598.1:96466411-96501077 GCA_028646575.1 Pseudocheirus occidentalis | reverse complement strand
CTAGGGAAGAGCATGATTTTTAAGCATTCTTCATCCAACTGCAGCCAACAGTCTCTCAAGCTGAAGTTTTCTGTCACCCAAGTGACATTATTTGTCTGGTCAGTTCATTATTTTCCCCAGGTTATCTGTCCGCTTAGCCACTCCTTATTAGAAAGTTGTCCTCTCCCCTCTTCCCTTCAGGTCATGTAGAACTAATGAAGTCTCTTATCAAATTGAGGCGTAGCTAATTTTAGGATCATAGATTTAGAATTGAAATGGATGTTAGCAGTCATCTAACCCAGCTCCCTCAGTTTATAAATGAGGAAACTGAAGCCCAGAGAGGTTATTTGCCTAAACTGGGACAGTTAAACACATAGCAGACCTGGGGTTTGAACCACCAAGTGCCCTGACTTCAAATCCAATATTGCCCATACTCTTTCCATGGCACCAAACCATCACCTCTTAATGTTGCAGCCCGAAGAATAATTATTGGGTATGAAGATGGTCCAAAGGACCAGACAGACTTTGTTATGATCTAGTTCAGAGGTTGTATATACCTTTTTGTAGTGATGATACAATGTACTATATAGAGGTCAGGAATAGACTACTTCCATGGGCATTTGCCAGGTGATGTGATATGAATTGGAGACTTTAGTCTGCATCTAAACATAGTCCACAGAGTAGTTGAAGATGAAAAACTGTTAAACCCATTTTTAAGGACCACAGAACCAATAAACAAAAATAAAAAAATATATATGTATTTGGTTTTGGGGGGAAAAGAGGGGAAGTCGGCAGGGTAGGGAACAGAGCTAATCTTTATATTTATTAATGCATAGAAACCCAGCCTTAGAATTATGGAAATGGTTGGGATGAGAAGATGGTAGGCAGGAAGCAGCAAGGTCCTGACTCTGTAAACCCTAGCTAGCAGCATGACGTCATGGAAATGTGCCCAGTGTGTTTTGTGAAGGTCAGCCAATCCTGTCTAGTGTCCTCCAAAAGTGCTCCTCACAGGATTAGGCTCATGGAAGTTATTTTAAGAGCAATGAAGGGGCTCAAGTTTCACTCCTCCATGCACATCTTCTCCTGATGGGTTTGGGAGAGAAACATGTAGATGAAAATTGCTTCTGATTTTATTTGAGAACCCATAAATATTCAAAACTCTTTATGGAAGTTTGGTTCAAAATAAAATGTCTGGCAAGATCCAGGTGATTGTCCACTGTCCAATATCTGCCAAAGTATTAGAAAGATAATTTTCATCCATCTTGAGAAAAGCAAGGAGGAAAACAAATACAATAAAAGATAAAATAGCAACCTCCATGATTCTCCTGTGTGTTAATAAAATAAATGGTGAATTTGATCTTGGGGAGGCATCTGTTCTAAATCCATACTCTGACATGATAACTTAAAAAAACAAACAAGTAAAATTTAATTTGCTCATAAAGCTCATTCGTGTTTAGGTTTCTACATGTAATAAAAATAATGGATATGAGTCGAGGCAGTAAAACCATCTCTCAGTTTCCTAGTAAATTAAATCTTTTCCATCTTCATGTTCAGTATTTGATATTGTGAATTAACTTGTAAAATGGTCACATTAATTTGTATGGAGAAATCTGAAACTCTGTATGTGTGAAACTGTTGGCATTCACTTTGTGCTGATTCCAACATTCAAATACCATAGAACTTTATATTTTTTCCAGCGCCCTTTGTTTCCTAGACTAAATGTCTTCAAGGCATAATGCAGCACTCAAAAGCTTCATGTTGAATTTCCTGAGCATGATGGGACACATTTCCTCTGTACCTCATTTCTTTAATATTTTATTTGAAAGGGAAGGCTAGGTGGTGCAGTGAAGAGAGCACCGGGCAACATGAGTTCAAATCTGCCCTCAGACACTTAATATTTACTACCTGTGTGATCTTGGGCAAGTCACTTAAGCCCAATTGCCCTGCCTTCCCCCTCCATAAAAAGCAAAAAAAAAAAAAATTATTTTAAAGTCAGCTAGATAGTACAGTACATAGAGCACTGGGCCTGGAGTCAGGAAATTCTGAGTTCAAATCACTCTGCAGACATTTACTAGCTCTTTGACCCTAGACAAGTCACTTTGCCTCAGTTTTCTCAACTGCAAAATGGGATGATAAGAATAGCATCTCCCTCACAGGGAAGATCAAATGAGATATTTGAAAAGCACATGATTGGCACGCGGTAGACACCTAATAGTTTCTTGTCTCCTTTCCCTCTCTTAGTAGACAATAGCCCGCCTTCAACAACTGGCTGCTTATTAGTCTTTTATATATGTATTCTTTTTAAATTTTTAATTAAAATTAACTAGTATTTTTTTTCGCTCTCACTTAATGGAGGAAAAGAGGAGACAAAGAAAAATGAAACCCTTTTAACAACTATGCATAGACAAGCAAAGAAAATTTCCACACTAACTACATCTAAAAGCATTAGTCTCACTCTGTTTATCATCTAATCTGTTACCTTTAAGCCAGGAGGCAGGTGGCACTGGGAGACGCTTAACTAAGGAGCCAGGTTATGCTGATCAGAAACCCAGTCGGATCCCAAAATTGATACAAGGAGTTTTCTCACAATTCCCACAACTGAAAGCTTTCTTACAAGACAGAAGTTGGAAAAGATCAGTAAGTGAATAGAAAGGGAGGTGAGCTAGCTCCAGAATTGAGTCACAAGATGCAGTCAGTGGAGTTCATTCAATTTCCACTACCATTTGCTATTCCAATCCCCCCAATGCCCTCACTTAATTCATCATTAGTCCTCTGGAATCACAACTGGTTGTTGTATAGGTCAGAGTTCTTACATTTTTCATTGTTGGTTTTTATAATGGTTAGAGTATAAACTGTCCTCTTGGTTCTGCTCACTTCACTCTGTATCGATTCATACAAATCTTTTCAGGATTCTCTGAAACCACTCCCTTCATCATTTCTTATGGCACAAGAGTATACCATTATATTTACATGCAATTTTGGCCCAGTGACTACTTTGGTGAAGCTACTGACCACCTATGCTGACCTTTCCCACCTGCCCACACTCTCTCCCTCTTCCCTCTTCCCCCCACCAAATATCTTGCATTTAGAAATTGTATATTTTGTATGTACTTTTATATATGGATCTTTTGTCTGCCATGATTGAATAAAGCTCCTTGAAATCCAATACTGTTTCATTATTTTTCTATTTTTATCCTTAGCTCCTAGCACAGTGCCTGACATAGAACAGGCATTTAACAAATACTTGCTAGATCAGCTCACTCTAGACACAAAGTCTAGTCTTTGCTCATTTACTACAGAAAAAAAAAAAATACATATATATATATATATAGGCTGGAATGCAAGCAGAGGAGGAACCACAGTGAACAGGGAAATTAGGAATTATGAAGGTTTTTAATATACCTTACATGTAAATATCAAGCCCTGTGGCCACGAAGGGCACTAATTCAACATTATCTCATTTAGTCTTCACAGCAATCTTGTGTGATAGGTAATAATAGCTGACCCTTCTGCAGTAGTTTATGGCTAAGAAAGCACTTTCCCCATGACCTCATTTGTACATCACAAAAATCCAGTTGGTCAGTTAGGTAGTACAAAGAATAACATCCTCATTTTGTTGTCATTCAGTCATGTCTGACTCTTTGTGACCCCAGTTGGGGTTTTCCTAGCAAAGTTATAGCATTGTTTGCCATTTCCTTCTCCAGATCATTTTACAGATGAGGAAACTGAGGCAAACAGGGTTAAGCAACTTACCAAGGGTCAAACAGCTAGTATGGGTGTGAAGCTTAGAACTGAACTCAGAAAGATAAGTCTTCCTGACTCCAGGCCCAGCAACTGTACTACCTAGGTGCTGACGTCAAGAGATACTAAAATGACTTGTACAAGTCAGACAGATAAATGCCAAAGGCAAAAAACAAACCCCAGGCATTACTAGGTGGCGCATTGAAGAAAGCACAGCCCAGTCATTACTAAGGGTCACCCACTTCCCTAAAATAACATGGGATTATAGAAACACTTTAAGGTTTGTAAAGTTTATATACATACATACATATATACATATATATGCATATATATATACATATAAAATCTCATTTACTACAACATCATGAGTGCTGTTATTAGCCCCGTAGAAAGAAGGCATCATGCCACTCTTTAAATTATTTCATTATTTAAAAAAAATTTTAACAGAAGGACATAGTGGGGTAGTGGAAAGAAAACAGACTAGAAGTTAGAAAACGAGGCTTCTAGTCCCCAAACAATGACTAAATTTATTTGTGATCCCTAAGTTTTCTCATATGTAACAATAATAATAATAATGATGATAATGATAATAATAATAAATAATGACTTACACTTCAATAACACTTTAAAGGTTACACAATTACTTCCTCATTTTCTCAGTTTCACAGGTGAGGAGAGGCTCACAAATGCGTGCCCATAGGCACGCTGCTAAGAAATGTTCAAACCAGGATTCAAATGTCCTGATTTCTAGTCTACTGCTGGTACTGCTATCACATTGTCTCCCTATGTAAAATTAAAGAGTTGAAGCAGAATGTCTTAAAATTCCCTTCTGGGGGTGGCAAGATGGAGCAATGAATAGAGCACCTGCCCTGGAATCAGGAGGACCTGAGTTCAAATCCAGCCTCAGACACTTAACATTTACTAGCCATGTGACCTTTGGCAAGTCACTTAACCCCAACTGCCCTGCATTACCCCCTCCAAAAAGAAAAAAATTCCTTTCTAGCTCTAAGAACCTGTTTGGATGGGTACGGATCTATTGACCAAATCCTAAAACACAAATGTGAAGAAATGTTTGTTAATGAGTGTTTGACTTAGCTCTTCTGGTAATCTGGTGATTTTGTTTTGTTTAACATATATTTGGTAATAGTCTGTTGTTAAAAGTTGGGTTGTAAAATACTGAGTCATCTGCACAGAGATCTTCTGAGCAAATTAATTAGACTGAACTGGGTGAAGAGACAGCCATGTCCTGTGCTCAAGGATAACAAGCTGGTTAGAATCTCAGATCTGAGAGAGAACAGAAATAGAGGGAAGTCGGCTGCCTCAGATGGTAGAGCATAGCTAAGAACTGAGGAGAACTTTGTTCCTATTCTCCAAAACTAGGAATAAGCAGGCTGCATGAACTGTATGAGACATTTACTGCCATGCAAACTGATATTGCTACCAATTTAAGTAATCAGCAACTGAGAACAGGCTAGGTTCAATAGATAAGGGCTCTGGAAAAAAAATCTAATACAACCAGGGTAGGAATAGAAAATTTTAAATACATCAAATTAAAGGGTTTTTGAACAGAACCAATGCTGCAAGAATAAGAAAAGGAAGTCATCATTTAAAAAAAACTTTACATCAAATATTGCTGACAAAAGTCTGATATAAGTTCAAATCACTAATTATAAAAGAAACACAAATATAAAATAACACATATTATTACATTGGCAAAGATGGCAAAAGACAGAAATGCTCAAAGCCAACAGTCATAATAAATGCTTGAAGAGCTGAGGGAATATAGCATGCTAATATAATGCAAATGAAGGTTATACGAATTGGTCTAACCATCTTCTAGAAAACAACTTGAAAGTATGTTATGTTATAACTAAAATGTCTATACTCTTTGACCCAAAGAGTCCTCTACTGGAAATACTCAGTAGTACTTCAAGGAGTTCAAAGATAGAAAAGCTAAATAGATGTTGCTCTCTCTCTCTCTCTCTCTCTCTCTCTCTTTCTCTCTCTCTCTCTCTCTCTCTCTCTCTGTCTCTCTCTTCTCTCTCCCTCTTTCTCCCTCCTTCCTTCTCTCCCTCTCTTTTTCTCTCTCCCTCTCTATACATATGTACATTTCTATATGCATACACACATGAACATATGTACATATGCAAATGTATGCCTGTGTGTATATATGTAAATTGATGTATTGTTGATGTGTATGCAGATGTTATAGATATAGACAATGTAAATGATATCTATATCAAAGCACATAGACATAAACAGGTATTGATCTTGATATCAATTTATCTTAGAATTGATCTTGAAACTGACCCTGATATCAAAATCAATCAATCTATATCTTGATTTTCTCATTTATGATGATCTCAGGGATATTGTTGATACTACATATTGATCTCAATATTATATGTGCATATACGAAAAATAAAATTTTTTGCTCTGGCTAAACAATGCTTTGTCATCTTTATTTGATCATTTTAAAAAATGCTTTACAGTTAATTTATAAATAGCAGAAAGAAACCCCACAAGTCATGAATAACAGCCTGAAGACATATATGACAGTAACTGTGGGCTATTGCCAAGCTCTCCAGAACTTCAGAAAGAACGTGATTTCCAGAGGGAAGCAAACAGCTGGTGCAGAGATTATAAACAAATAGAAAACAGAACAATGAAACCTCCAAAAACATACGAATGAGATTATTAATAACGACCACTATTAATTAAGGTTAGCTTTAATAAATTAATTGATTGATCTGATAAGGCAATAGGCTTCACTCAACCTTATCAGGACAGTTAGGGACGGTTTCTAGATAAAAATCTTTAATTATCAAAATGGTTACAAATTTAAAAATCAGTAGAATCACTACTATTGTCTCAGCTTCCCTTGTTGCCATTAGACATGCTTTAGGGAAGTAGGGGCCCCTTAGTAATGATTGGAGTTTGTCTTTTGCCTTTGGCATTTATCTGTTTGACTTGTACAAGTTACTTTTAGTTATCTCGACTTCAGCAGCTAGGTGGTGCAGTGGATAGATTGCTGGGCCTGGAGTCAGGAAGACTCATCTTCCCAAGTTCAATTCTAAGATTCAGACCCATACTAGCTGTGTGTCCCTGGGTAAGTCACTTAACCCTGTTTGTCTCAGTTTCTTCATCTGCAAAATGAACTGAATAAGAAAATGGCTAACAACTATCCTCAATTAGGACAGTGAGGCAGGAAGAAGACTTCATTTTATAATGCAGCCTCACAACAGGTGATCACCATAACAATGGCTTGAATGAGTCTCTCAAAAATAAGGAAAAAATATGAAAACACCCGTGGGGCCCTACTGCTCGCTAAACCATTACATCTGACTTGGTTAGAAGTCTTCAGGCAAAACATATCCCTGCCTGATCCTTCCCAGGAAATAGTGGAAAATAATTAACTCCATAGGCCCTCTGAGTAAATGCCAATACAGGGACATAGATCTTAGTCACCATTATGATCATTGGTGGAACCATAAAAGGAATCATTTCAGTCAAAATTTGTACTGGGCTGACTTTGGGTTGTCTAGCAGGTGTGTGTAAAAGACGGGTAGGCTTGCTGGGACCACAATAAGCTTCTGTTTGCAACAGCATGAAGATGACTGGTATCCTTTGTCTTTATTCTCAAATTCTTGACCAGAAATAAGAATCCAAGGTCTCAGAAGGAAGGAGGGCTGTTCTGAAGAGGAGACCTAGGACACAAGAGATGTCTGCCTTCTATATAACCAAAATTGTCATATTTTGTGATGATAGTATAAACCTCAAAGCTTCTTAAGAGTAAGACTAATTTTTTTGCTTGAATTTGTATTTCCAGTACTTAATATAGTACCTAGATATAGTTTGCACTTAATAAATTTTTTATCAGTCATCATCTATCTATCTAGCCTGATTGCCTGATGGAGAATGATGGACAAACAGCAACAAGCTCTGTTGTCAGCCAGCCTCACTGCTTTGTCCTGGATAGTGCACAAATTGACAATTTAGGCAGATGTAAGAATTTACCCTTCTTAACAGAGCATCCCCAGCCCTTAATCCTTCTGGGTTATACTGAATGGATTTCATTCACCTTTACCCTATACTCTACTGTACAGTGGTTCTCAACCTTCCTAATGCTGCAACCCTTTAATACTCAAACGTGGGTATGTGGGCGGACCCACCTGGAGACAGATAGGGGGGTGGTGTCTCAGTTCCTAAGATCATCAGAAATATGTGTCTTCTGATGGTCTTAGGTGACCCCTTGTGAAAGGGTCGTTTGACCCCCAAAAGGGTCGCGACCCACAGGTTGAGAACCACTGCAAAAAGCTAGTAATTTCTGAAGCCTTTTCTGAGACTTGTCCTGAGCCCTTTCGATTCCCATCACATTCAATAACTAGTGCCTAACCAGGCAAATTGTCTTTAAGCTTTGACAAGCCTAAAAAATAAGAATATCTAAAAATAACAGCTAACTATATAGCTATATAGCGTTTATGATGTGCCAGGCATTGTGCTAGGCCCTTTATAATTATCTCATTCAATTCTCACAACAACCCTGGAAAATGGGCAATATTCTTTAGATGAGGAAACTAAGGCAAACAGAGGTTAAATCAGGACAACATTGTACAGTGACCAACAGTGAATGACTTAGCTATTCTCAGCAATACAATAATCAAAGACAATTCCAAAGGACTTGTGATGAAAAACACTATCCACCTCCAGAGAAAGAACTGATGGAGTCTGAATGCAGATCAAAGCATACTATTTTCACTTTCTTTCTCTCGGGTTTTTTTCTTTTCCTTTTTTCTTGTCTTTGGTCTGTGTGTTCATTCACAACATGGCTGATATGGAAATGTTTTGCCTGACTGCACATGTATAATCTATATGAAATTGCTTACATTCTTTAGGAGGGGGGAAGAGAGGGAGAGGGAATTTGGAACTCAAAAATGTTTCAAAAGCATGTGAAAATTGTTTTTGAATGTAATTGGGAAAGAATTAAATTTTAAAATTAGAAAAAAACCAGAGGCTGATTGACTTGCCAAGGAGGAGGCACACAGCTAGTAAATGTCTGAAGTTGGAACTGAACTTAGATCATCTTCATGATTCGAGGTTCTGCACTCTAGCCTCTGAGCTACCTAGCTGCCTCAGACACTAAAAACAAAGAAGAGAAGGACAAAATGTTGCAGCTTTCAGCAGAAATTCATTTAGTATGGCAAAGCCTATGTCCCCATTATATAGTAGTAAACATATAGAACTTAAAAGAACCGGTATAGTTAAATAACTGGTATAGAACTGGTATTTATAAGGATGTTTAACTAGGTGATATTCACAAACATGCCTGTCAATGATGGATACCATATACTATATAAGCTTTTTAGGTTAATGTCATAGAAATCAACCCGTTCTTCCTCTCATTGCACAAACACACAGTTGTTCTACAATATTCTTGTAGGGAACTTAGATCAATGGTTTGAAGGCAGGGGGATATGGAGTCAATTCCTACAGACTGGAGAGGGCTGATTGTTATCTTTTCTGGGTGAGCATTTACATCCCAGAAATCAGGAAACGCTAAAACTCACGACTTTATTGTTTTATTTTCTCAACTTAAGAAAGTGATGGGGAAAATGTTAATAATGCAGATTAAATTTAAAAGTGTGTCATCTGCACATTTTTAAGGGGAGAACCAGTAGTTAACCATTTACCAGCACCTTGATGATTGAAAGTATTGTTGTTCTGACAGAAGATAGCATTCTTGTGTTCTTAAATAGTTAAACAAGCAGGTTTTTGATAGAACTTGTCATTTTTAACTTGTCCTTTTGATAGTCCATAGTCACAGCTTCCCATCTCCAAACCTTCAAAGCTAATTACCTCAGACGCTTTTTTGTGTTTTTAATTTATTTGATCAGATGGGATGCTGCTAACATTGGGATGCTGTGTTATCAAAGATCTGGGAAGGAAATTGTTGTTGTTCAGTCCCAAGTTTAGTGCTCCAGCTCTTATCACTAGCCACCACCACCAATTATATTGCCTTCATGACTACATCTCCATAAGGAGGGGATTTCAAAAGAGTCATTTTCTACCTTTCATCTATTTGAAATCTCTGCATTTTGTCTCTCTCTCTTTTTCTATTCAAGAATATAATTAAAGTTTAAAAGTCCAGAAAATCCCCTTCTAATCAATAATTCAAAAAGTTGGTCCCCTGTGACATTTTTTCATTATAACTCTTCAGGTCAGGAGTTAATGAATTCTCTAGGATGGAGCTCCCTGCTGGGATGCTAAAGTATAATTAATGTACTCCTTGGGTAATTATGTATTTTTTAATTATCCCTTTTTTCTTCCTAAGCAGGCTGGAAGACTTGTTTATAAATAAAAGAAAGCATTACAGGACTGTGAACCATGCTTTACAAAAAAAGGAATTCAAATGAGGGAACAAAGTGCAGTGCCAAGAGACGTTGGGATATTCGCTGAGTCAAGAAAGATTCATTTAGGAAGGGGTGATAATAGTTCAATCACCTATTAAAAATTCCTGACACGATGTTTCAGTGCCATAATGAATACTACTGAGAAATCAGTCAATTCAGAGGGGTTTTCTCACTCTCCTTCTTTTTTGTCAATGTTGGCAGCATGCTTTTCTCCCTGGGCACCAGAGAACATTTGGAACACATTCAATCATCCCACCCTGTGTAAATTTCTTTCAGTTATAGGTACCTATTATTTTGTCATAGCTACAGTATAACCACGGGATTCAGCCAAGTTCAGAATGACTCCTATGAAGGGCCTTTGGTTAATCTGACTCTCGGGTAGCAAAGGAGTGAAAAAAATGTTGAACTTTCAAAGCTCCTTCACTTCCTAGAAAATATGACCTTGTAGGTCAAGTTACTTCTTTTCTCTCAGTCTTAGTTTCCATAGTATAGAAACAATATTAAATGTACTACCTACGTCAAGGTAACTTGTAATAGAGGACCAGCCTTGTAATTGAAAAGACCTAGATTCAAATCCCATCTCCAACACACACCATGTGACCACGAGCAACTCACTGAGCTTTTCTATGACCCAGAAAGTTAGACTCTATGTCATAAATGAGTTGCATTGGTAAAGGAATTGCCACACTGGGAATTCCCTACACTGATGAAATAGCAAATCCAGATTTAAAAAAAAAATCCATTTACTACTTACCAAGATGCTGCAAAGATGAAATGATATAACATATGTGAGTGTACAGTATAAACTAAAGCTATTGTCATGGTGTCTTAGCCTCTAGTTAGGAAGATCTAAGTTCAAATTCAGTGTGACCCTGGGCAAGTCACATCGCCTCTGTCTGCCTCAGTTTCCTCAACTGTAAAATGATGATAATAAAAGCATCTACCTCCCAGAGTGTTGTGAAGATCAAATGAAATAATATTTGTAAAGCACTCAACACAATGTCTGTCACATAGCAGGCACTAGCTAAATACTTATTCTCTTCCCCTTCAGTATCTCTAGTCAAATTAGACAACTCTTAGGTGCTTATTCTAATCTTGCCTTCCTTCTCTTGTCACCAAGACATTGCTCAAACTATTTCCCGCGCTTGGAATAAATTTACCTTCTTCCCTGTCGATCTGTTCAAGTTCATCCATTCCCTTAAAACCCACTTAAGATACTACCTTCTCCATGAAGATATAACTGTTCTCCCCTCCCAGCCCACCCCCCAAATCCAGCCCTGACCAAAGTGATTTTCTTTTCTCAAATGTGCCGGACTCTCCTTTTCCACTTTTGTATTTCTACTTATATTTTGTGTTTTACCATACTTGGTTGTGTATGTGTTGTATTCCACCACCTATGGCTGAATAACTGAATTTTTTCTTTTTAACCTGGGGACAAGTCAGTTGAAGGCAGAGAGGAGTAGGGGCAGGGCAATGGACAGACTACCTGTAGTTGAAGTCAGACTAGGAAAGAGAATGGTCTAGTCTCACTCCTAAGGGAGATTGGGGGGGTGGGGGGGACTTGTAAGCTTCTAATGGGCAAGGACTCATGCTTCTTTTTGTATCTGGCATGTAGTACGTATTTGAATGATTGATTGAAGGGTAGGGTTAGGAGAAGGCTAAGAGTATGGAACCTTGGAATTGGTGCCTGTGCCACATTAGTGTGGGTCAGTAGAGGACCACAAGGCAAGGCGTGTGGACAGATACATATTACAGAAAATAGGGAGTGTGCCTTGCTAAGGAGGAAGCATACACCATATCTCAGGGAGGAAGTATGTTGCACTGGATCAAAGTTCTGTCCCAAACTAGTTGGAGTTCTGCTACCACAACATTCCTGAGTCTTCCTGCCCCATAGATCATAAATTCTTTGAGGAAAGGATACTTGTATTCCCAGAATCCAGCACAGTGCCCTGATCATAGTAGGCACTTGAGAAATATTTACTGAATTTAACTGAATAACTGTTTGACAACTGGATAAATGGACAAAAGAAAAAACAATAAAATAACCTTATTTCCTTCCTGACATAGCCAATGACTAATTGAGCATTGTGGTCTATTGTCTCTAGTGCCCTGACCATATTATTGAGAAGACAGCCCTTTAATTAATAAAATGTATGAACCAGAAAAAATTGGAATTTTTGCCCAATTTTTCTGTAAAGTAAAATTTGGTATAAGGAAATTCTGCTTTGAACACTGAAACTAACAGAACCAAGTAGTGCCACGAGGAGAAGCTGCAGAGCGTTCTGAGTGATTTTGTCATAATTCCCTTTCTGTATGCTGTCCATGAAAGAGAGTAGGGCTGTGTGGAGGAAGGGGTAGAGGAGAGAGGAGACAGTTGTGTTATTGGTTTGATCCACTCTTTAACTCCTCCACCACCACACTCTGATATTTTTTGTGCTGTTCTTAATGGGTCTTCAGGGGTATGGGATCAATTCACCAGAAGGGATGAGTCTGAGATGGCACAATAAGCAAGACACAGTCTAACAGCTTCATATCTATAAAGACATTTGATCTGAGACTCCTCCCCATTCCTTTATAGGCATACATTATTCTATGGCTAGGACTCCCCTGATTCCCTCTGGAAGGCTATCCCAGCAGCCATCTTAAAGCTGGCAATTTCTCCACCTCTTCAGTCTTCTCTAATTGGTGAATCCATTCTCAGCTGAGAAAGCACCCACAGCAGCCATGTTTACTCCAAACCTTGCTTAACCCATAAATCTCTAGGTTCCTCCTAGACCTCGTCCCACCCTTCACAATGACTTCCCAATATCCTTCCCTCAAGCTCTTTTCTGTGTTTTCTTCCCATTAGAATGTAAGCACCTTGAGGACAGATATTGTCTTGGTATTTGCTTGTACTTGCATTCCCAAGGCTTAGCACAATGACTGGCATAGAGTAAGAACTTGATAAATATTTTGTCAATGGAGCTATTTAAATCTCTAACTCTCTCCATAACATCCATGGAGGATTTGCTACTTAAGGATGGAATTTACCTCACTATTAAGGAGTTCTGCCCACAAGAGGATATTAGAAATGGATTCCCAAGACTGCCTTAGAGTAAGGTGCCAATGCAGGACAGAGGAGATGTTCTCTCATCAAACATCTGCCATGTAAACCAGTCCATTTTGTTCTCATTTTGCCTCTATAAGCAAATAAGATCTTTGCTAAATAATGCGTTACTTAGTCCAAAAAGGAACATTCAGTAATCTAAACATCAGCCTCAGAACAGCACCTGCAAGAAGTTTTGCTAGTTGACTCACCCTTCCCTCCTTCAAAGGAAGATGAATTAAGTAGGGAGTCTAGTATTATTTAGCAGATGACATCATAGAAATGGAGAGAATTTTGTCTAGTCTAATCTTTTCACTTTACACATGAAGAAATGTGTCCCAGAGAGGTTGTGACTTGCTGAAGGTCATATTGCTAATTAATTAGTGGGAAAGCTGGGAATAGAATGTGTACCTCCAGACATCTAATGCTAGGTGGTGCTGTGGGTTTGCAAAGCATTGGACTTAGAGTAAGGATGAAAACTTAAGTTTAAATCCAGCCTCAAATACTAGCTGAGTGATCCTGGGCAAGTCACTTAGCTTCTGTCTACCTGTTCCTTCATCTGTAAAACAGAGAAAATAATAGTATTTCGCTCACAAAACTGTTGTGAAGATCAAAGGAGTTATTGAGCTTAAATAATGAATTAAATTTGTAAACTTTAAAGTAGTACATAAATGCCATCATATATATATATATATATATAATTTCTCCCCCCCCCAATTACACATTAAAAACAATTTATAACTTTTTTTAAAAGTTATTTAAAAGTCTATCACCACTCTTACTCAATAGGGTACCAGCTGTAGCAATAAGAGAAGAAAAAGAAATAGAATTAGAATAGGCAAAGAAGAAACTAAGTTATCACTGTTTGCAGATGATATGATGATATACTTGGAGAATCCTAGAGAATCAAGTAAAAAACTACTTGAAATAATAAACAACTTTAGTAAATTTGCAGAATATAAAATAAATCCACATAAATCATTGGCATTTCTACATATTACCAACAAAGCTCAACAGCAAGATATAGAAAGAAATTCCATTTAAAGTTACTGTAGACATTATAAAATATTTGGGAATCTAACTGGCAATACAAACTGAGGAACTGTATGAACACAATTACAAAACACTTTTCACACAAATAAAATCAGATCTAAATAATTGGAAAAACATCAGTTGCTTATGGGTAGGTTGAGCTAATATAATAAAAATGATAATTCTACCTAAATTAATTTACTTATTCAGTGCCATAACCATCAAACTACCAAAAGATTATTTTATAGAGCTACAAAAATAATATCAAAATTCATCTGGATGAACAAAAGATTCAGAATATCAAGGGAATTAATGAAAAAAATGCTTTAGGGAGGGTGGCCTAGTCATGCCAGATGTTAAATTGTGTTATAAAGCAACAGTCATCAAAACTATTTGGTACTGGCTAAGAAATAGAGGGGTAGATCAGTGGAATAGGGTACGTACTCTAGATACAGTAGTCAATGATTATAGCAATCTACTGTTTGATAAACCCAAAGACCCCAACTTCCATAAGAACTCACTATCTGACAAAACCTGCTGGGAAAATTGGAAAACAGTAGGGCAGAAACTGGTAACGGACCAACATTTGACACCGTTATACCAAAATAAAGTCCAAATGGGTACATGATTTAGATATAAAGGTTGATACTATAAACAAATTATGGGAGCAAGGAATAGTTTATTTGTCATATTTATGGAGAATGGAGGAATTTATGACCAAACAAGAGATAGGGAACATTATGAAATGCAAAATGAATAATTTATATTACATTAAATTGAAAAGGTTTTGCATAAACAAAGTCAATGCGACCAAGATTAGTAGGGAAGCAGAAAGCTAGGAAACAATTTCTACAGCCAGTGTCTCTGATAAAGGCTTCATTTCTAAAAATATATAGAGAACTGAGTCAAATTTACAAGAATACAAATTATTCCCCAATTAATAAATGGTCAAAAGATATGAACAGGCAGTTTTCAGAGGAAGAAATTCAAACTATCTATAGTTATATGAAAAAATGCTCTAAATCACTATTGATTAGAACGATGCAAATCAAAACAAATCTGAGGTACCACATCACACCTCTAAGATTGGCTAACATGACAAAATAGGAAAATGATCACTGTTGGAGAAGATATGGGAAAGTTGGAACACTAATTCATTGTTGGTGGAATTGTGAGCTGATACAACTGTTCTGGAGAGTAATTTGGAACTATGCCTAAAGGGTTATAAAAATGTGCATATCCTTTGACCCAGTAATTCCACTTCTAGGGCTGCATCCCAAACAGATCATAAAAATGAGAAAAGGACCCACATGTACAAAAATATTTATAACAGTTCTTTCTGTCAAGAAGGGGAAATTGAGGGGATACCCACCAAGTGGGGAACAGCTGAACAAGTTGTGGTATACAAATGTAATGGAACACTATTGTGCTATAAGAAATGATGAACAAGCACAATTCAGAAAAACCTAGAAAGAACTGATGCTGAATGACATGAGCAGAACCCGAACATTGTACACAGTAATAGTTACAGTGTGCAATGCCTGACTTTGGGAGCCTTAGCCCTTCTCAGGATTGCAAGGACCTAAACCAATTCCAAAGGACTAATGATGGGAAATGCCATCTATATCCAGAGAAAGAACTGTGAATTCTGAATGTGGAGTTAAGCAGACTATTTCCTTTCTCTTTTTTCCTATTTTGTTTTGTTTTTTTTCTTTCTCATGGTTCCTCCCATTCCCTCTGGTTCTTCTATACAACATGACAAAGGTGAAAGTATGTTTAATGGGAATGTATGTATAGGGTCTATATCAGATTGCATGCAGTCTTGGGGAGGGAAGAGGAAGAAAATTTAAAACCTATGTAAGTGAATATTGAAAACTAAAAATAAATACATTAACTTAAAAAAAGAAATTATGAGATCATCTGAAAACCCCAAATATGATATCTAAACTGAAAAAAAACTGACTAGTTTTGACTAACTGGATAGTGCAACCATTTGAAGCCTCAATAAACTGAATTGTGTGGATTATTTGGTTAAAAAAAAGTGTTGAGTTCCAAATTTTTTCCCTTCTTCTCTCTTTCCCCTCCCTCTGTAATGGGAATGAGAATCTGAAGATCTTCCCTGCCCATTAATAAACCCAGGGGGGAATTTGAAAATCTTCACTGCTTTGAAAGTAAACTCTGCCCCCTAATAGACTGAATGTAGTCTCATGGGGCCTGTGGTGGGAGAAGTATGCTGAAGGGTAGAACAGAGCCATAGGAAGCTGGGACTCAGAGCTTGGAAGATGGTGGGAGAGAGAGGAGCTCAGGAAAGGAGATAGAAAGGTTTGTGAGTAAATATTGATCTTGTATTGGTTTGTGGGAAAGCTAAAGGATGGTGTGGCTCTGTGTTGTTATAGCTTGTTAATTTCATTACTATTATGATGGAATCAGCTTACTGATTTGGGGATTCAGAATCTGGTTTTCTTGTGCCTAAATAAATGCTTCGGTTCTGTCCTCTATATGGAGAGTTTGTTATATTTTGTGATTGAACACCATGTGATATTTATAATCACGGTCTTTACCATGATCGTGGGCACTGTGAATATTGCACTGGCACCACACACACCCCAACATTAAACAATCAGACACAGGTTATATATGTTCAATTACATAAAACATTTCCATATGAGTCATTTTGTACAATACTCAAGTAAATGGAAAAGAATGAAAGAAAGAAAGTGAAAATAGCGTGCTCCAGTCTGTATTGGAACAATATCAGTTCTTTCTCTGGAGGAGAATAGTATGCTTCATCATTAGTCCTTTAGAACTGTCTTAGATCATTGCGTTGCTGAGAATAACTAATTCACAATTATTTATTGGACAATATTGCTGTTACTGTGTACAATGTTCTCCTAGTTCTGCTCACTTCACTTTGCATCAGTTCATATAAGGCTTTCCAGGTTTTTTCTGAAATCATCCAGCTTATCATTTCTCATAGCACTATAATATTCCATCAAAAACATACACCACAGCTATAAGGGGCTTTGAAGATCTTCCTTGCCCATTAATAAGCCTAGGGGGAAATGTGAAGACCTTCCCTGCTTTTAAAGTAAACTCTGCCCCCTAATAGGCTGAATGCAGTCACATGGAGTCTGTGGTGGGAGGAGTCTGCTGAAGGGCGGAACAGAGCCCACCGGAAGCTGGTTAGAGCTAGAGAGATGGTGGGAGAGGGAGGAGCTCTCTTATTCCCTCTTGTTCTTCTATACAACATGACTAAAGTGATAGTAGGTTTAATGGGAATGTACATATGGGGTCTATATTGGATTGCACGCAGTCTTGGGGAGGGAGGAGGAAGAAAATTTTAAAACTTCTTTTTCTTCTGCTCATTATTATTAGTCAGCATTCTTTTTATTGTACCATCTTAAAGTTGGAGGTTCTATGTGGAAAATCACTTCCCAGTGAGTCTATATATCTTCACATACAAAATGAGGAGTTTGAAGAGAGGGATCTCAAAACCTCCTTGGTTTCTAGTTCATATTAATTTATTTTTTTAAATTCAAAATGGTCTTCAGCATAGCATAGAAGTTCTTTTGGTTGTTCTTTGCCAAACATCTTTGCTTGAAAGCCTAAGTTAGCTCTAAGGTATTAGTCATAATGTGTTTTATTAAATTTACTTTTTTTTTTGGTCATTGGTCTTTTTGTTTAGGAAGATTAGCGTGTCCCTATGTCAGTGTTTAAAGGTTCCTAGAAAGGCCTCCCTTGAACAAAAATATCTTCCTGATGCCTGAAATTCTACCATTATAAAGTAATTCCTTTGGTTCTCTATGGAATTGTCCCTTTTTACAATATGAATTCACTTGAGAGGGATAACATATTCAATTCAATTCAACAAAGATTATCTGTGTGCCAACTATATGCAAGATACTGTGCTAGACACTGGGAGTACTCTAAATACTTTCATTTAAATAATAATAAAAATAGCCAGAATTTATATAGCACTTTAAGGTTTACAAAGCACTTTTACATATATTATCAATTTTTAATATATATAATGAAATATCAGAGTTGCCCCAAAGAAAGACTTTTTTGTTCATTTTTGCTAACTTTTGTCACTAATACCCAAGGATTATAAGTAAATCTTGTATTTGGACTTCAGACTTGGGTCCTCATTGTCTCCATCAACCCTTAGTTATGAATCATCAGCAAAATCACTGCCAGCCCAGCTGTGTCAAATATAAATAACTTGTTTATCTTGGGAGGATCCTCAGGGTACAAACTACATGCAAGTGGGCTAATTATACAAATGGAAGATACTTACAAAGTCCTGTCCAGCTTCACAAATATCCTCTTTGAGAATTTTCTCATTTCCAGATCTATCTAATGCTTCAGTCTTAGCCTTTCCAACTCTGGGGCTTTATCTATTTGGCTTCCCTCAAAATCTGGCTGATCTTTTTAGCTGACCTTGTTTCTACTGCCTGAGTCTCACTATGGTCAGGCATCCAGCTGACCACTAAAGAAGCAGATGGTTTGGCTCCTGTCTCTAATTTCCTTTCCCAGCTCAGGGAGACCCTGTAGTCTTAATTTTCCTCAATCTTTTTGCACCATAATCCTAGTGGTATATAGATTCCCACTGACTAGCCCATGCATATACTGGCCTCTAACTCATTCTTGCTCCTGGCCTGCTCAAAATTAGTTCTGGTTTTTTACCCAGAAAGCTGAGTCATATCTTCCCCCACAAACAGTAGAGCATAATCTTAATTCAATATTAAGTTTCTTGATAATCAATTTCCCAAATGATCTGTCCAAATGAATACATTTATATAGAACATACAAGAGAGCAGGAAGTTATACCAGAAAGGGTCTGATAAATTTCCTTGAATAGATGTCACTCTTCCTTTGTATAGAAATTACCTGATGGAATTAGGGCTTGGTGAGCTGTGAAGATGGGCTAGATTTAGAATGTCTGTAACCTGGAGACTGAATGGCCCAATTCACATGGCACATATGTACTAGCTATCCTTCCCTCCTTTGGGGTCAGTCAATATTTCTGTTGACCACGTGAAAGTTTGGGGTGAGCCTATTTCTAGATATAAGTGACTGAGAAGTTTACAATGTAAGATGATGAAAAGTACCCACATTGGATACTGTGCCAGAACTAAACAGATATGCAAAAGGAGTGACTTGTCTCCCTCTACTTCTCTTTCTTCCATTTGACTTTGGAATACAAAGGCTACTTTGAGTTTCCTCCTAAGAGAAGGGTAGAGAAGGAGCTGTGAGCCCCATTCATCCTCATATGGTTCAATGATGTCAGGAGCCCACGGTACTGACTAGGTGAATCTAAGCCTAGCTTTAGACTGCCTCCTTGGTGTTTCTTTCTCCGAGGAGGTGATGAAGCAGACACTTCAAGTTGGAAATGTCTAGATGACCTTGTGAGTTTTGTGGGGGTTTTTTTTATATTTTAAGATCAGAACTATCTCCTTCCCTTATTCCCTCCTCCCCACGCTCTAGAGAAGACCATTTCACAAACACACACACACAAATGCACACACGCAGACACACACATATACATAAAACCATACTATGCATAATTCTGCTTATCAATTCTTTCCTTCATAAGTCCTTTGTGGTTGATTTGAGTGTTTAAAATATTGAGAATGACTTAGTCATTTACAGTTATTCTTCAAACAGTATTACTGTTACTGTATATAATGTTCACTTTGTTCTGCTCATTTCATTCTTAATTATTTCATGCAAATCTTTCCACGTTTTTCTAAAATGAACCAGTTAATCATTTCTTACAGCACAGTAGTATTCCATTACAATTTTATACCACAACTTGCTTAGCCATTTTCCAATTGATGGGCATTCCTTCAAATTCCAATTCTTTGCCACCACAAAGAGAGCTGCCATAAATATTTTAGAACACATAGGTTCTTTTCCTTTTCCCTTGACTGCCTTGGGAAACAGACCAAATAGTGGTATTTTACTGAGTTAAAGGGGATACACAGTTTTATACCACTTTAGGCACAATTCCAGATTGTTCTCCAAAATAGTTGGATCAGCCCACAGTTCCACCAACAGTATATTAGTGTCCGAATATTTCTACATCCCTTACAATTTTTGTCGCTTACCCCTTCTACAATTTTAGTTAATCTGATAGGTGTGAGATGATATCTCAAAGCTGCTTTAATTTGCATTTCTCTAATCAATAATGATTTAGAGAAATTTAAAAATAGACTATATATAGCTTTGATTCTTTCATTGAGAAACTGCCTATTCATATCCTTTTACCATTTATCAATTGGAGAATGACTCATATTCTTATAAAGTTGACAGAGTTCTCTACATATTTCAGAAATGAGACCTTTATCTGAGAAACTGTCTAGAAAAATTTCCCCCAATTTTCTACTTTCCTTCTAATTTTGGCTACATTGCTCTTATTTGTACAAAAACAATTTAATGTAATAAAAATCTATTTTACATCTCACAGTGCTATCTCTTGTTTATTCATAAATTCTTCTCCTATCCATAAGTCTGAGAGGTAATAGGTTCCATGTTCTTCTAATTCTCTTATGATATCTCCCTTTGTATCCAGGTCATGTATCCATTCTGACTTTATCTTGGTAAATGGTGTAAGATATTGGTCTATACCCAATTTCTGCCAGACTGCTATCCAGTTTCCCCAATAGTTTTTACCAAAGAGTGAATTCTTATCTCAAAAGCTTAAATCTTTACATTTGTCAAACACAAGGTTTTTATAATCATTTACCACTATGTCTATTCTGTTCTACTGATCTACCTTTCTATTTCTTAGCTAGTACAACATAGTTTCTATAATTAATGTCAGTTTATGAACTGGTACTGCTAAATCTCCTTCATTTACATTTTTCATTAATTTTTTTTGTCCTGACCTTTTGTTTTTCCAAATGAATTTTGTTATTCTTTTTCTAGCTCAATAAAATATTTTTTTTGCTTTTTTTTTTGGAGGAGGAAAGGTAGGGCAATTGGGGTTAAGTGACTTGCCCAAGATCACACAGCTACTTTGTGTGTGTGTGTGTGTGTGTGTGTGTGTGTGTCTTAAGCATCTGAGGTTGGATTTGAATTCTGGTTCTCCTGACTCCAGGGCCAGTGCTCTATTCACTACACCACCTGGCCACCCCAAAATACTTTTTTGGTAATTTAATTGGGATGACACTATATAAGTTAGTTTAGGTAGAATTGTTATTTGTATTATATTGGTTCTATCCACCCATGAATAATCAATATTTCTCTATTTATTTAAATCTGACTTTATTTGTATAAAAAATGTTGTATAATTATATTCCCAGGTTTGTCTTGGAAGGTATACTCTCAGGTATTTCATGCTGTCTATGGTTATTTTAAATGGGGTATCTCTTACTATCTCTTCTTGCAGGTTTTTGTTGGTGATATATAGAAATGCTAATTATTTATATGAATTTATTTTTGTATCCTGATACTTTGCTAACAATTCTTAAATATTTCAACTACTTTTTTAGTTGAATCTCTAGGATTTTCCAAGTATCCTATCACCTGCAAAAAGAGATAGTTTTCTTACCTCTTACTGCTATTGCTAGCATTTCTGATACAATACTGAATAATATTGGTGATACTGAGCATCCTTGTTGCACTCCTGATTTTACTGGGAAGGCTTTTATCTTATCTCCAACAAAAATAATGTTTGCTAATGGTTTTAGGTAAATGCTTCTTATCATTTTAAGAGAAAATCCATCTATATACTTTCAAGTGTTTTTGATAGGAATGTGTGTTCTATTTTGTCAAAAGCCTTTTCTGCATCTATTGATATAATCATATGATCTTTGTTATTGATATGATCAATTGTGAATAGTTTTCCTGTTAAATTATCCCTGCATTCCTGGTGTAAATCTCATTTGATCACAATGTATCAGTTTTTGATATATTGTTGTAATCTAGCTAGTATTTTATTTAGGATTTTTGTATCCACATTCATTAGTGAAATTGGTTTTAATTTTCTGGTTTTGTTCTTTCAGGTGTAGGTATTAGCACCATATTTGTTTTGCAAAAAGAATTTGGTAGAATTCTTTGCATATTATTCCAAATAATTTATTTAATATTGGAATTAGTTGATCTTTAAATGTTTGGGAGATTTATAAATCCATCTAGGTCCTGAGCATTTTTCCCCCTTAGGTATCTCATTTATGGCTTATTGAATTTCTTTATCTAAAATAGTTTTATTTAGATCTTCTATTTCCTCTTCTGTTAATATAAGCAATTTATATTTGATAAGTAGTCTTCCATTTTACTTAAATTGTTCAATTTGTTGACAGATAATTGGGCAAAATAACCCCTAAAAATTGCTTTGGTTTCACCTTCCTTATTGGTATGTTCACCCTTCTCATTTTTTATACCAATGATTTGCTTTTCTTCTTCCTTTTAAAAAAAAATCATATTAACCAGTGGTTTATCTGTTTTATCGGTATTTTTCATAAAACCAACTCCTACTTTTATTTATTAATTCAATGGTTTTCTTACATTCAATTATATTTAATCTCGCCTTTAATTTTTAGGATTTCCAATTTGGTGTTTAATTTGGGGACTTTAAATTGTTCTTTTTCCAGTTGTGTTTTTAATTATGTACCCAATTCATTGCACTGCTATTTCTCTATTTTATTGGTGTGAGTATTCAGAGAAACAAATTGTCCTGGTTTCTGCTTTTGCTGCATCTCACAGATTTGGTGTGCTGTCTCATTATTGTCATTCTACTTAATTAAATTATTTATTGTTTCTATGACCTGTTCTTTAAGCCACTCATTCTTTAAGATTAAGTTAGTCTCCAATTGCTTTTTAATCTGCATTTCCACAGTCCCTATATTTAATAATATAATTTTTATTACCTTATGATCTGAAACACCTTGTGAGTTTCAGACCATTCAAACTCCAAACTTCTAAATGATCATCAGGAAAACAACTAGACATACCCTAAAGGGAGTGGAAATAATAAATATATATGATAAATCTACATATGCTATATATTTACATATGCTTCATATGTGTATATATCCATGTCCGTCTATGCGTGGGTGTATATATGCATACATACATGTGTGTGTATCTGTATATACATACATACAGAGAGAAAAAGACAGGAGAGGGAAAGAGAGAGTGCTACATACATAAAGTGGAGCAATTCCCTATAACAAGCAAGAGGAGAAAGTCCAAATAAGTGAGTGGAATAGAACAATAATAGAAGCCAAAGCAAGAAATCAGCATGAGAGTCTGGCAGCAGATACTCACCATGGAGACTATGGTTCAGGAGCAATATTCCAGTTCCTAAAAGGACTGGGGATTACAAAACAAAACTCCAGTCCTGAAGGCCCAAGAATACTAGGCAAGGAACCAAAGTAAGTGGCTGTTGTTGTTGTTGTTCTTGTTGATGATGATGATGATATTGATGATGATGATGATGATGATGATGATGTTTTTGTTATTGAGCCTTCATTTTCAAAGACCAATGACATTATGATAGTGGGGTAGAATAGCGCATGATGGACAATGTCTTGATTTGTACATGAGTTGGATTTAATTGAGGCAGAGTTGCACTAAGTCATCAGCCTCACTTTCTCTTCCAGAGTCATCAAAGTCCAGTAGCAAGACAAAAGGTCAAGACAACTGGCAAAAGCCCAGGATGTAGTAGATGACCTTGGCATCTTTGATGTCTGACCAGTCTCTAAGCACTCCACAGTACCTGCTTCAGCTGCCTTCATGGTCACTGGAACAAATTGCTCTTATTTACCCATTCTACCAGGGGAAATCTTTGTATGCTTGGTGTAGATATTCCTCTAATAGGGAGACAAGGCAAGATCCTAGTTACTAAAATAAATGCAAGTTATAGATATGATCCCTTTATAAGACACTGATGTGGTCCTCTGGGACAAGACCTTAGATATAGAAATCTGAATTAACAGTCAAAATCAGATTAGGAGCAAGACTAGTGATAAAAACAATACAATTTACAATCCAGAGATTCTTTTACTTCCTCTGATGAGGGCTTACACTGAGACCTGAGACTAAATCAGGTATAGACCTTCAGGATATTGTTTAGAACCCAGCTTTCAGGGCAGGGAGTCAGACAAGCTATTATACTTGCTGAAAGCATTTTCCTAAAGAATGAGACATAAAAACCAAATTTGCTGATGGTCATGAGGAGAGGTCCAGAATCTAGGCAACTGCCCAGAGGCTGGTAAGCCTGGGTAGACACTGCTATGGTGGCTCCTAACAGCAGTGAGGTTAATAGCCTTAATGGACTAGGTAGAATAAGACCACTGAGAGATAAACACAAGGGTGCTCAGAAAAGGTTTGAAAAAGTGGGGGCAAAATGAGCTAAAGAGATTATTTGTGGCAGAGAGATGCCCCAAAGATGTAATACATGACCTCTGTACCCCAAGCTCTGGATTTACAAGGACTGAGCTCAGTCTTGATGATGCTTTATATCATTTTTTCCCTAACCCAGATTTCCTTTTGGGAAATTTCTGGATACAACTCACGTCTAGCACTCCACAGTGAGTCAAAGGGAGGGTCACTAGTTCCTATTTAAGCATTAGTGGTAAGAAGGCATATCATTTATAGGACAGTCTTTAATTTCACTCCACCAAAAAAATTCAGAAATACCTAAAGAACTCACAATAGCCTATAAACAATAAATTTTCCTCCCTCTTCCCTGAGCCCTAGTTTCTTCAGAGACCTATAGAGTTCCCCAGACACATAACTTCATCTCTTCAAAAGTAAGCTCTACAAAGCAAGCAATAAACATCTGTTAAGTTGTTGTTATGTGCTAGCCACTGTACTAAGTACTCCCTGTGGGGTACCTGGGGACTCCCCTCAGAATTCCTATAAAATTAAAGTGTCAAATTTTTATCAGAGGTGTTTACCACAAAAGTTTTGCCCCCAAAATCTGTATCTATCTTTCAGATTCTAACTTTATTCATTCATTTCTTTGATGTACATATCTTACAATATCATACACTGTAGGAATTTGTTTTCATCTCATTTTCTTATCAGTTTCTTGAAGTCAGAGACTGTCTTATATAAACTTTCTATTTTTCCCAAGCACAGAACTTTGTGAATAGCAAGGATTCAATAAGTGTTTGATGAATTTATTCTAGTTTTTTAAAATATTATATCACGTTTTAGGATTTATAGAATGTTTTTATAAGTTATGTAATAATTATCATAACCTTCCTAGATTATTATAATAGTGCCACAATGAATCTTTCATATTTATTCCATCCCCATTTGGTCCATTTAATTCTTTCCTTCATAGTTTGGACTCTACATAGATTATAGTCAAGTTTCCAGATGAATCCTCCTAAAACACTGCTTTCATAATGTCACTCCTCTACTCAAAAGCCGACAGCTAAAAAAAGAATAAGTTGTTAAGCTTTCCATTCTTACCTCCTCTATTATTCAATTCAATTCCACAAACATTAAGTGTCTCCTCTGTATGTAAGATCTTGCACCAACTGCTCAAAATACAAAGACAAAAACAACAGTAGACGTCCTCAATGGGCAGATACAACGCATGCACAGAAAATGTAAATGTACAGTAAATATAAGACATTAGAATCACCAGCAAAGGGGGAGGCTGGGCTAGCATAACATAAGAAATGGTACCAGAGCTGAGCTCTGGATGAAGAGGCAGATGTGAGGAACCACAACACAGACATGGGGAAATCCTGTGCAAAACACAAAGGCAGGAGACAAAATTCTGAACTGAGGAACTGCTAAATAATTCAGCTTAGCTTGAAGGTCAAGTATATGATGAGGAGTAATAAGGAATAAAACAGAAATGGCAAGCCAGAGTCAAATTGTGGAGGACCCAGACTCCAAGCTAAGAAATGTATGTTTTGTCCTAGAGTCAAAAGGGATTGATTAAACACTTCTGAGTAGGGAACTGACATGGGTTTGTTGTGCAGAGAATAAGAGGGAGCTAAGACCTAGGTTCAAGATAAATTTAGGTGTGGATTTATTGATCAAGCACGCGAGGACCTGAGGTGTAAACTCAAATCAGGCAGTCATCTTTGGGGTTTACAGACTTTGATTCTATAGGTCAAAACCAAAAAAACCACAATCAGGGAGGGGAGCTAGCAGAAGCCATGACGTACAAAAGCAAAGAACAGCCATTGGTTAGATCTATAGTTCAGGGCTAATTTTGGAATATGGTGCAATGGTGCAGGGGTACAATCTTCCTGTGACTCAGGTGTCCCTCAGAAGAGCAAGGGTAGTCAAGCTCTTTCCAGAACAGGGTGGAGGGTCGTGGGGTAAGGGAGAACTGAAAAGTTCCAGAACAGGCCAGGGTCATGTTATAGGCAAAGGGTGTAGGGACCCTGCTTGGTCAGCGGCACAGGACAGCGTGGTCTCTATATTATACCATAATCCTGAGTTGCACTTTGTACAATCATATTGATTCAAGGAAAATATATGGAAAAGGGAACTTTGCTCTGAGCAATGCCTGGACATGTCTTAAAGCTGTTTCAAGCTATGACAAAACATAGGACAGAGACAAAGACAAAAATATAAAAGGGGCTTAATGGTGGGCCACAAATCAGGTGTGTGCAGAGACCTGGGATTTGGGTTTGGGCACAAAAGGTTGTGATGTTCCCTGAATCACTATATCAAGAAAGTCACTAGGTTTTACTGGTTTTTTTCATTTTGAAACATCTCTCAGTTGCATCCCTTCTGCATCATTTTCATAGCTGCTAGCTTAGCTCCTCTCCCCCATTAGATTGTGAGCCTCCCGAGGAAAGGCATTGCTTTTGCCTCTCTCTATATCCTGGCACTTAGCGCAATGTCTGGAACATAGCCGGTGCTTACTAAACACTTGTTGTCCAGCTGATGACTCCCAATCCCTCTTTTTGTCAGAGGAGAAAACTACAGACTATTTGGACAGAAAAAAAGAGAACAGAAAAGGATGAGGGAAAACAGATCATAAGCCTGGCACAGGGACAGGATAAGAAACTTCATTTATCCAGATACGTACTGGACCTCCCTCTGTGCCAAAAGCAGAGCACCATATAATTCCTAAATGTCTTTGAGTATTATTTCATCCTTTAAAAGGTGGAGGAAAGAACAGAATTTTATTTTGGACCTGATTCTCACCAACAGGAAGAACTTAGCACCAGGAGTAGAAACAAAGAGAATCTTGTCCAAAAATGACTAGACCTTCCTAGAGTTTGTGATAGACACAGAAAGGAAAGTCAGGCTGACCAATTCTTATCCTAAATTTGGGGACAGCAGATTTCAAGGAAAGGTAAGTAGAAGTCACAAATATAAATGCTATAATGGAAGTCAGTTGACGAGACGCAGGAAGGCTCTCGAGAATGAAATTTTTAGACACCAAGAGAAACAGTTCTTGTGAAAAGGAAAAATGAGAGTCATCTGAAGTGACTGGTACAGATTCACAGAAAACTCACCCAGCAACTTAAGTTTTCTAAAGATAGAAGCAAAAAAGGCTAGTAGAGGATGAATACAAAGTTATGACATGATACAGTAAAAATGGTGTTAAACTCACATTATAAATTCACATTGATTGGAGGATGATGAGGAAAGATAAAGACAAAGAAAATTGCTTTGTTTGGCCTTTATAGCAGGGGAAGAGAGGATTAAATAAATGATAAGCCCACTGTTCAGAGCAGATATTGAGACCAATAACAGGAAAAGAGAAAAGGCACAATTGTTAGTGCCTACCTCTTTTCTTGTGCATATCATTTTCATTCCTATATCCACACAAAGCCAAAACTAGGCTGGGGTGACCAGGACTATATATATATATATATATATATATATATATATATGGCTCTAAATATAGAGAGCACAAAAATTCATCACATGTACTCCATCATTGTTGTTCTTTGGTCATTTCAGTTGTATTTGATTCTCTGGGACCCCACTTAGGGTTTTCTTGGCAAAGACACTGGAGTGGTTTGCCATTTCCTTCTCCAGCTCATTTTACAGATGAGGAAATTGAGGCAGATAGGGTAAAGTGACCTGCCCAGGGTCACACAGTGTCTGAAGCCAGAGTTGAACTCATGAAGATGAGCCTTACTGACTCTAGACTTGGCACTCTATCCACTGCCCCGCCTGGCTGCCCACTAGCCAGAAACAACTGAACCTAATAGTATGATACAATAGAAGGATATTGGCTCTGGAGTCAATTTAATAATTAACTACCCATGTAACTTTTGAGCAAGCCACTTAACTCCCCCTAGTCTTCAAATTTCTAATCTCTAACATGAGGGGGTTGGCCTAGGTGGTCTGTGGAGGTCCCTTCTAGACTTAGATCAATGATTCTATTATTCTAATTAGGTAAAATAATTAGTTATAATAGGAAGAGACAGGCATTATTAATCATTATTAATCATTATTATTAAGACACCCAACTGTAAACCACTATAAAAACTAATTCCCACTTAACTGATTTTTCCTTAATTACTCCTTATTTTTTAATCATAAATCACAAAATTGAGTTGAGAGCCCATTTTGTGTTGCTTGTCCTAAATGGTGTTTGCTCATGCTCCTTCATTTGGAATTTTTCCAATGTTCTCTCCCATCTGTCCACCTATATTTTTCATCATCATCATCATCATCATAATCTCTGTATAGTCAAGTTCAAGATCATGGGTTAGATGGACCATTGTGAGGGTCAAATGAGATAATGGATGTAAACCTCATAACACTATATAACTACCAATTGTTGCTGTTATTCTACAGTCTCAAGACCTCCCTTCTGGTGATGACTTCATTCCCTGAGTGATCTACTGCCCTCCCACTGAGCTCAAGCAATGTTTATAGAACAATATATGGGTGAGCCAGTAAATATTTAACTGGGCTTCCTAGGATAAAAAAATAGACACACGTACTTTTAAGCTGAATCTGCATTATTAACATTTCCTTAAGTCTAGACAACAAAAAAACAATAAAGCCCTGATTTTAGTGTTTGTTGATTTCTGAGGTTTAAATGCTTGAACACAAAATTTCACAATGCCTCTCCAAACCTGTTCAGTTGGCTTCAGCAAACCCCTGGATTTAGTGTGAAAGGGGACAGCAGAGATTATCCAGTTCAAACTCCTCCTTTAATAGATAAAGAAAGTAATGTTTTGTTAGACCGTGAGCTCCCTAAGGGCAGGGACTCTCTCTGGCCTCTTTTTGCATCCTTGGTGCTTAGCATAGTGGTTAGCACAGACTGGGCATTTGATAAATGCTTATTAGCTGAGTGACCATCTGGTGAGACAAAGTAATTCATCCAAGGTAACACAGGTCCTTGCAACCAAATAGAATGTTTAGTTCTCTACATGACAAGATTATTGAGGGCAGACTGTAGACTATTTTACCTCTGCAAACCCAATACCTACCATGGGCTCTTACTTAGAATACACGCTTAATAAATGTTTGTTGAATTGAGTATGAGTTCTACCTTCTTATTCTACCACGTCTCCCCAAACTGTAGCCTATGCTGATTTCTCCTCTCTGAATCATAATCAGCCCTATGTTACAACAGTTTATCACTGTTATCCTTACCTTATATGTTAGTTTAGTTAATTAGTAGCAGTAATTAGTTCATCTCTTCTTCTCAATTATAAATTCACTGAGGACATGAAAAATGTCTTTCTCTTACTTTCCATCCCCCACCACTATGCAGTGCAGTGCTGGGCATCTGAGAGGCACTCAAGAAGTTCAGTGGCTAGTTAGGACAGCTATCGAATTGATTCATGCCAACAAACATTGCTTTCAAGGGAAAAAATTATTTTTGCCTAAAATCGAACTATTTATTATAAATATATTTCCCATAGGAAAGACAGGTAAAATTAGACTGATTTTCTTAAAAACAACAACAAAGTATGCATGGTATAGTGTCATCAGGAACAAGAGGACAAGAGTCAATGAATGGGATATCATTTAGACCAGCGGTTCTCAACCTGTGGGTCACGACCCCTTTGGGGGTTGTTTCACAGGGATAGCCTAAGACCATCGGAAAACACATATTTCTGATGGTCTTAGGAACCGAGATACCGCTCCTCTATGGGTCTCCAGGCAGGTCTACCCACATACAAGTATTAAAGGGTCATGGCATTAGGAAGGTTAAGAACCACTGATTTAGACAAAGAAAAAAGCTGAGTGTGTTGTAACACTGATCATATATTACAGAGAATAATATTATATAATGAAATTATTGGATCATAGCTTCTTAGAGATATTATAGGATATCTGGTTTAACATCCTGATCTTGTGAATAAGGAAACTGGGCTCACAGAAATGAAGTGACATTCATATTTATGGAATACCTATAAGATACTTTAAGAATGTCATCTTATTCAAGCCTCAGAAAGGCCCTGTAAGGTTGGTACTATGGGTATTATTAATCTCATTTTATGGATGAGGAAAATAAGGCAAAGAGGGATTAAGTGACTTGCCCATAGTCATACAGCTAGCAAGTGGCAGTAGCAGGATGAGGACTGACATTTGGATCACAGATTGGGAACTAGAAGGAAGGGCACTGAACCCAATCGTCTCTCATTTTACAGATCAGAAAACCATGACACAGAGAAATTAAGCAACTTGCCCAGGGTCACACAGCTAAGCAAGCGTTTGAGGTAGGACTTTATACAGGAAGACCAATTATCCAAACATTATCCAGTCTATCCATTTGCACTAGAAATGATACAGCTCCATTGACAAGCTCCAATCTGAATTCACTTTACACTGAATCTAATTTGCAGTGTTTCCACGTGATTCAGAACCCACCCCATGAGTGCAAGCTGGATTTCTGATTAATATAATCCATCCCAGTAGGTAATAGTTACTAGGATCCATTACCGTGTACACACCTATTGATAAAAAAAGGTATGATATGGTTTTAACTGTCCTCAACAACAGAATCCTACTAGGCTCCAAGATAAGAATGTAAGTCTAAGAAACCTTATCTGTAAGAATTTAGAGATCAGAGTTTCTATGTTAATCTATCTCTCTTTGTAGTATGTGAAAATGAGCAAGTTATTTCCTGTTTAGGATTTAATTTCCTCCACTACAAATGAGATAACTAGACTAGAGTCAGGGATTATTAACCTGGGGCCTATTACCTTTTAAAAAATATTTCAACAACTGTACTTCAATATATTTTATTCCCTTTGTAATTCTATGTATTTTATTTTACGCACTTAAAAACTTTATTCTGGGAAGAAGTCCATGGGTTTCATCAGACTGCCGAAGGGATCCATGACACAAAAAAGTCAAGAACCCTTAAACCCCTGGTTGGTAATGTCCCTTCCAGCTCTAAAATCTCTTACCTCTAGGTAATGCAATTCCCCAGCCTGGTATTTAAGACCCTTCACAAGCTGGCACCAGACTACCTTTCCAGCATTTTCTTTCCACCTCATTCTATTTTTTCTCCTGACCTTTAATTTCACTGGTGTAGCAGTGAGCGTGAGGTATTACCTCTACCAATGCAGATGGGTACTTTCACTGCAACTTAAAAGTCCTGGAAAGTTACCTGGGGGCATAGAGAGCTTAAGTAATTTGCCTAGTCACACAACAGGAATGTGGCAGAAGTGAGACTTGAAACTAAGGCCATGGGGCGGCTAGATGGCAGAGTGAGTAGAGCACTGGCCCTGAAATAAGGATAGGGAACCTGCAGCCTTGAGGCTGCATGTGGTCCTCCGTGTCCTCAAGTGGGCCATTTGACTTAATCCAAACTTCACAGTCCAAATCCCTTTAATAAAAGGATTTGATCTGTAAAACTTGGACTTGGGCAGCTAGGTGGCAGAATGAATAGGGCATCCACTCTGGAGTCAGGACCTGATTTCGAATCCAGCCTCAGATACTTGACACACTTACTAGCTTTGTGACCTTGGGCATGTTACAACCCCAATTGCCTTGCCTTTCCCCCTCCAAAAAAATAAAAAATAAAAACAATCAGATTTTAAAAAAAAAAACTGGACTCAGTCAAAAGGCCACATCTGAGGACCCAGAATATCACATGTGGTCTTACCATGGGTTCCCCACATAATCAATCACTTTGTATTTACCTACCTAAGTACCCATTGCATCTTTCTTCCCTGTTCCCCCCCCCCACAAGCTCTTTGATGAGAACTAGTTTGGGGTTTTTTTTTGTCTTTCTATCTCTACTTAGCTCGATGCCTATATACAGTAAATATTTATTGAATTGAATACTTCCATTTTCTTTTATGTGCTTATACATTTATATATATATACATACACACATGCACACACACATATATGTATATATATTTCTTATCCTCTTTGTTTGTATCTCAACCTCAGTGTCTGTACATATCTGTATCTTTCTTTGTATCCCTGTGTGGTCCCATATCTCACTCTGTTTGTGTGAGTTTCTGTGTCTTGACTATGTGTCTCTGGTCAGGAGAACAGAAGAAGGGACTAGTTTTTAACGTTTCCATACAAGAAATGCATCAAACTTCACCATGTTGTTCCTATAGGGTATGGGGAAACCAGAAAAATACATTGAGAAAATTGACTCCACTTTAAAACAGTGACTTTTTCACCCCTAGCATATTTGTTCTTTGGTTATTTGGTTGAATTAGAATTTCAGACGTACAAATGTGTTTTGCTAGGAAGTGAGATGTGAAGCCAGAAAGGCTGTAGGGGCACCAAACTACCACATAACTGGTTCCCATCATGTGTCTACATAGCCTTGGCAATGTCTAACTGAAGAATCTGTTCACTGCAACTCAAACAGTTCATTTGGAGCTGTCCAAAGCTGGAACTTATTCCAAGAAATAGGTAGGGAGGATTGAGAATCATCACAAGGAGCTTAAAAGTATAGGTATGGGGGCGGAGCCAAGATGGCAGTGTAGAAGCAGGAAAACGCTGCAGCTTGCACATAGCCACCTCAAATACCTATAAAATACGACTCTAAACAAATTTTAGGGCTCCAAAACTAACACAGAAATACAGAAAACACATCTCTCACTGAAGGCAGCTCAGCAGGAAGGCGTCATCACAGCGCTGGGAGCCAAAATCAGCCCAGCCTGAAACCACAGGTTGGCCCCAGGGCAGCCAGGACAAGCCACAGGCAGAGCCATCAGGAGAGTGGATCAGTGGCAGCTGTGGCAGTTTCCAGATTTATCAAGCCAGAAGAAATAAGGACAAAGTGAAAGGTCAGTGGAACTCAGCTAAATTTGGGGGAGAAAAGCGGTCTGGCCAAACTGCCTCCAGAGCAAGGAAGCGGCAGAAGCAGCGGTCCTGCTGCTTCAGAGTTCCCGGCCTGCAGACTGCTCATGTTGAGTGGCCTAGATCCAGATTGTGGTCCTGGGGTGCATTTTCAGTGAGCCAAAGCTGGTGGGGGCTGCAGCACCCTCCTAATAGCTCCGGCAGCTGCAAAAACCCCAGTGATTTGGGAAAGAGCTTTCGCCTCTGGAAACAGAGTTTCACAGAGCTAAAAAGACAAGTAATTCACTGGCAACACGAGTAGGCAAAGGAAGCAAAGTAAGAACAGCAACGAAACTCTAGAATCCTTTTTGGGGACAAAAAGGATCAAAGCATGGAACAGGAGGAAGACAACACAGTTAGAACTCCCACACCAAAAGCTTCCAAGAAATGTGAAAACTGCCTACAAGCCATAGATCAACTTAAGAAGGCTTTTGAAAACCAAATAAGAGAAGTGGAGGAAAAATCGGGAAGAGAAATGAGAATGATGAAAGAAAATCATGAAAAGAGAGTCAACAACTTGACTGAAGAAAATAACACCTTAAAAAATAGATGAATTCAAATGGCAAAAGAGGCCCAAAAAGCCAATGAGGAGAAGAATGCCTTAAAAAGTCGAATTTGCCAGATGGAAAAAGAATCTCAAAAGCTCACTGAGAAGAATAATTCCTTCAGAATTAGAGTGGAGCAAATGGAAGCAAATGAATTTATGAGAAATCAAGATACAATTAAACAGATCTAAACAAATGAAAAAATAGGAAGCAATGTGAAATATCTCCTTGAAAAAAACCACTGACCTGGAAAATATATCCAGGAGAGACCATTTGAAAATTATTGGACTATCTGAAACCATGATCAAAAAAAGAACCTAGAAATCATCCTTCAAGAAATTCTTGAGGAAAATTGCCCAGATATTTTAGAACCAAAGGGCAAAACAGAACTTGAAAGAGTTCACCAATCACCTCTTGAAAAAGATCGCCAAAAGAAAACTCCTAAGAATGTTACAGCCAGGTTCCAGAGGCCCCAGATCAAGGAGAAAATATTACAGGCTGCCAAGAGGAAGCAACTTGAATACTGTGGAAACACAATTAGGATAACCCAGGATCTGGAAGCTTCTACATTGAGGGATCGAAGGGCCTAGAATATGATATTCTAGAGATCCAGGGAGCTAGGATTAAAACCAAGAATCACCTACCCAGAAAAA
>CM053598.1:96374982-96465911 GCA_028646575.1 Pseudocheirus occidentalis | reverse complement strand
GCCGCCATCTTGGCTCCTCCCCTGTTAACTACATTTTAAGCTAATTCAGGTCGTACCTCCAGCCAGCGAGTGTGATACCTGTGGTGTAGTAGATAGATTGCTGGCTTTGCAAACAGGAAGATATGAGTTCATATTCTGCCTCAGTCATGTACTGGCTATCTGATTCTGGGAGAACTAGGTTTGTATTGTAGACCTTGAAGTACTACATAAACACTAGCCGTCATCATCATCATCATCATCATCATCATCATCATCAATATAATCTATTGACAACATTGCCCTGGCCTGCCAGTTAATAAATCCTGTCCAAAAATAGTAAATAAAGCTAGTCTGTCTGTTAATGACTTTCTCTTGATGATACCACACTAGTTTCCTTGTAATTACCATTTCATTTTCTCGTTGTACATTTAACTATCTCTATAATGATCCATTTTAGAATTTCTACCACAAACAACAACTTCTCATTCTAGTGCCTTAAATCCACTGATATTTTCACTACATAGATGAGCCCTAGTTGTGCAGATGGGTCATATACAGAAAAAGATAAACAACCACAATTAGTACCACTTACTACATTAAAGACAGCCACTTTTAAATAGGTTCTAAGAGAAGAAAAAATATGCACAACTACAATCTTGGGGGATAGGGTAGCTTGGTTTGGTTCATTTACTGACTTCTCAAAATTTAGGTAACACAAATCAGTTCCCAATAGATACTGGTTAAAGTTTATAAACATGAAGTTCTCAAAGGAAGAAATCTAAGCTATCAACAGTCATGTAAAAAAAAATCTTCAAATAATAATAAAAATACAAAATAAAATGACCCTCAGGTTCTACCTCAAACATATCAAATCCACAAAAATGACAAATAACAAACAGCGGAGAGGTTGGGAAAGGCTCACTAATGCACTGTTGGTGAAGCTGTGAATTTGGTCCAGCCATTTTGGAAAGCGATTTGGAACTCTACTTCAAAAAGTCACCAAACTGTATATTCCTTTGATGTAGTAATTCCATTTCTAGGTATGTAAAGTTCAAAGAGAACAAAGAGAGAAATGTCCCATATGTACAATAAACATTTACAGCAGCATTATTTTATTACAGTCAAGAATGGGAACTGAGGGGGTAGCCATCACCTAGAGAATAACTGAATAAATTATGGTATAGGAATATGATGAAATACTATTATAGCACAAAAATGATTAAAAAGAATTGACTTCTAGAAACATGAAAAATACATGAATTGATGCGGAGTGAATGAAATACAACTAAAAGAACAAGTTGTGCAACAGCATTCATTTTTTTTAATCGACTTTGAAGGACTTCGGAACCTGATTAAGACAATGACTCATCAGTCGTACATCAGCACACTGATGAGTCATGTTACTTACCATGCGACGGGATCAAGGGGCAGACCGAAATAGATATTTTCTAATATAGGCAAGGTCAGTCAGTCAATAAGCATTTATTAAGTACCAATATGGGCCAGTTCTTGTGTGAAGTGCTGGAGTATAGATTTGTTTTGCTTCAATGTCTTTATTTACAAGAAATGTAAGAAATGGTTGTTGTTGTTATTTTAATTCGGGGGGAATCTGGGAGAAACTAGCCATATAGAAGACAAAAAAAAGAAACAAAGTAAGCTCGTCATTTTAGTATTAAAAACACAAAAGAGAACAGAGAGAGGTTCAGATGGAGACAGAGACACAGGAAAACTTTGAAACTAAAATGCCTGATAATATTATTTTCTAATGTAAGCTATAAGTAATAAATTTATTATTTCATGTAAAAAAAACCTCCATTCATATGCCAAAAAACCCACCCAAGAATTAAAGTAACAATAAAAAATTCAGATTCAGTCTACAACAAAAAGTTTTCTGACAGTGTTTGAATTATTTTTTAAAAAGCATCAGCATTGAAACTTTACAGTGTATTTAATATTAATATTTATGGTCTAAATAATTCAAAATATCAAATAGTGTTGAATCACTTATTTTTTTTTAACCAACAGCCTTACAGCTATAAGGTAGTTCCCCTATCCAATTCCCCACCCTGTTACTTCAAGCTTCTTCATTCTTTGTAGCCTACTTGACTTTCTTTGCAACATATCTGTGCTGTTTCTACATGAAGTCTCAAATTACATACAATCTTCTAAGTCACTATGAAAAAATTATTCAAATAACACTACTTTTAAGTTATTACCACAACCAAAAAAGACATTGTTCCCCAGGTGAAATGTCATCAGCCAACTTCCAAACAAAGGCAAATTTTATTTTAAAGTCAGAAAACCCAAATAAATGGAGCTGAGTTTATAATCGATATGACACCAGAATTTGGCGTTAGATTCCAGAAATACTAACAGGTAGCTTTCTCATAATGAGGCATTTTGGGACTACTCACGGTGAATTACAGTAGTAAGGTGCAAAACCAATGAGCAATTTCTGTTGCATCCTGTATCACTTTAGCCCACAAAAGCTATGAAGTATTTAACCCAAATTTCAGGTTGGGTGAACAAAGAAAAGCATTAATGAAGTCATGATGAGTACTATTTGCTCTTTCTAAAGTCTGACCTAGAAACAAACATCAACAAAGCAATTAATATTTATCAAGTCTTCCTATGTATCTTAGGGATTGAAGTGGAGCTATTACAGGATATGTTAGAATACAGTAAAATCCTTGTTCTAAATGAGTTTAAATTCTCTTCATTATGCAAGTTGTACCACAGAATCTCATTCATAATTTACATTTCAAAGGGAATATAAAATTGTCGTTTTAACACCAGGAAATTAGGAAGAAAAATCACTGAACACAATGTTCACCTTTAACTAATATTCTATTATCCACATTGCTAAAGATTTTAAACTAATATTTCATATTAAACTCTTTCTAAAATTACAGCAAAGTTAATCCAGTTCTTAATAATACAAGGGTAGAGTTGCAAATGACTTTTGGACAGGAGAAAAGAAATGCATTTGATTTTACTCAAGTACAAAACCCAGATGATTCCACAGAGTTGTCACTGGAAGCCACAAAGTTTATTTGTCTTCATAGAGCACTTCATCTATTTTCATATCATTTTCTCCAACTGGCACCGCACCACAGATCTGCTCTTTGAAAGCCAAAGCAATTGTATAAGGCTTTCTTCCTTGGTGCTGTAAACACTGCTTCAGGTAGGTGTCATAGTATCCTTTCCCCCTTCCCAGGCGGTTGCCCTCTTTGTCAAATCCAAGACCTGGCATGAAGATGAGATCCAGACCCCCTATCAAAAAAATGAAAAAGAGTTAACAAATTATAAAATAATGGATTATTTTAACCCTGCTATGTTATTAAAAGAAAAATATATACAGTTCCACTGGAATACCTGATTGTTTGCAAGTAATTCTACATAATATTTATCTTAAATCTAAAATGCTAATTCTTTGGCTTTTCTCTTCCAATTCAGGCAATTAAATCTGAACGTCTATTAAGAACCTGCTGTGTTGGGGTGGCTAGGTGGCACAGTGAATAGAGTACCAGCCCTGGAGTCAGGAGGACCTGAGTTCAAATCTAGCCTCAGACACTTAACACTTACTAGCCATGTGACCTTGGGCAAGTCACTTAACCCCAACTGCCCTGCCCTCCCCCTCCAAAAAGCAAAAAGAAAAAGAACCTGCTGTGTGCAAAGCACTGCAGATACAAAGACAAATCCCACTGGACACAGACTGATGGGAGGTGTACAACATCTACACAGAAAAATATGCAGACATGAAAAAGCAGTGCACGACAAGTAGGGGTGGAGGAGGGAGATCAGGGGTGAGTCCAGATAAATAAAAGAGAAAGAAATGAGGAGGGAGGGGATTGCACAGATGAGGAGCAGCCCGTGAGAATAAGAAGAGCTAGTGGTAGATTGCTGGGTTTGGGGCCCCTAGTGGGAGCACAGAGGGCTCAAAAGGAATAATGTGACACGAGGTTAGAATGATGGGCTACAGTGGAGTTGGGGAAGGTCTTGCATTCCAGACAGAATCATTTGCTTTTTCTCCCAGAGACAAAAGAGAAAACTGAAGGTCTTTGAACAGAGGAGAACACGGTTAGATGCATGTCTGAGAAAAAGACTGTTTTGGCAGCTCTGTGAAGGATGGATTATAAAGGGGAGAAAAGAAACGGGGAGACTATACTACCTTAACCCAGACAAGAAGAGATGAGAGCCTCAACTAAGGAGGCAGCCACCTTGTGGGGGGGAATAAGAGAATGGAAGCAAAAGACAGTACAGGTACAACGAGCAGATAGAGGCGACTGCCTGGATGAGGCACAAGGGAGACAGAAGAGCTAAGAAGTTAGGAGCCTGGGTGACCTGGAAAATCGTGGCACCATCAAGAGAGAGAAGAGAGTTTTAAAGAGGAGCAGGTTTAGAAGGAACGACGTGGGACATGCATCTCAAACTAGATGGCTACAAAACAACTCAGCATGCCCAGAGTCAAAGTACCTAGGTTCAAATCCTGCCTCTGACAATCACTACCTGCATAGGCTTAGGCGTATAACTCAACCTCCTTGGGCCTCTACTTTCACAACTGTAAAATGGGGGGGGGTAGACCAGATAACAAGGGAGGTCCCCTGCAATTCTCAATCTGTTATTCTGTGATCCTTCCCTATCAACCTATCCCTTTTTGTAAGTTTTTTCAGTTACCGTTGAAGGCACCACCATCCTTCCAGCTCTACAGGCTGAAAGCTGTGGCGTCATCATTACTCCTCATTCTCTCAGACCCAGATGCTGAACTGAGAAGGAGCAATCAGATTGGTAAAAGGAGAACCAAGAGATAACAATGGTATGGACACTAAGGGGGATAAAATATCCAGGAAAAGGGAGGTGTTCAGCACTGTCAAAGATGTAAGGTCATGGCGGATAAGGACTGAGAAAAGGTCATCAGATTTAGTGGATAAAAAAATCACTGGCAATCTCTGAGAGACTGGCTTCAACTGAATAACTAGACCAAAAACGAGACTGCAAGGAACTGAGAAGTGAATGGGTGGGCAGTGAGGCAGTGGAGGCAGAAAGGGTTTTCAGGGAAAGAAAGAAGAAACAGATGGTTGAGAGGATGAAAGGGTTAAATGAAGGTTTTTAATGGTGGGGGAGTCCTGAAGATGTTTGTAGTCAGAAGGGAAGGAGGCAGTACTCAGGAAGAGAGAAAAAATCAGAGAGAAGATGATCAATGGGGCAACATCACCGAAATGACAGAAGATCACAATTAGGGGCACGAGAGGAGTAAACTTTAGCAAAAAGAAGAGACGTATCTTCAAAGACTAGCGGAAGGACAGAATGGATGAAAATTAGAGGGGTGTTGAGGTGTGGAGTAGAGAAAATGAAGAAATTCATGATGGATGGCTTCAATTTTCTCAGTAAAATAGGAGGCAAATTTGTCTGCTGTGGGTGGGAGGACAGAGAAGCTTGAAGAGAGAGGAAAAGATCTGGAAGAGTCACTGGGGATGAGGGGTAGGGAAGGGAGTGGTTGAGTCAGTAAAGGAAAAACAGAAAGACTGCTACACAACAGTGACAGTCCATTTGAGAACAGGTAACATAAATTCGTACTGAACAAAGCTGGAACAGTTGCATTAATTTTTCCACACTTCTTCAGTAGCTTGCAAGTAGGGAAAGAGAAAGTCAAAGGTGCCAATTGTGACTCAAGATTAAAGATTAGTAGAGTGTGAGTGGGTCAAAAACAAGGGGTCACGGGAATTAAGGGTGGACAAGAGTGCAAAGATGAACTGGTTAAGTAAAGGATCCAAACAGCAAAGGAAAGGAAGCAAGGCCAGTACAGGGGAAGACAGAGAGACATGGGGGAAATAAAGGAAATGAAGGAAGGACAGGCTTAGGAGAGAGGCAGAAAGAGAGACGTAAAGACAAGCAATTGTGAGTAAAGGAATTTAAGCACTGAAGAACATGGGGTGCAGAGTCTGAGCTAAGGTGTAGATTGAAATTGTGACTACATTTGTGGATGACTGAGGGAAAATGTAGATGTAGGTCATGGAAGGTCAAGGATGATGAAACAGAAGGGTCAGGCACATGAATATTGAAGTCCCCAAGGAAAGGCATAAGATTTGAAAAGGAAAGGATGGTTATAAGGCAGGTGCTGAATTCCTTAAGAAAGGAGAGAGGTCAAAGAGATCAAAGAAAGAAGAACCCTTCTGGGCCACTACCATGCTGCGCACTGCCCCAGACGGAGTCAAGAGGACCCGAGTTCAAATCTGGCCTCAGACACTTAACACAAAACTAGCCATGTAACTTTGGGCAAGCTGCTTAACCCCAATTGCCCTACTTTCTCCCTTCCAAAAAATTAAAAATTAAAAAATTTTTTTAAAAAAAGAAGAGGCCTTATACGTATAAAAAATAGCAGCTCTGTGACGGCAAAGAATGAGAAACTAGGGTGGTGTATATCAATTCAAAAATGGCTGAACAAATTGTGGTATACAAATATAATAGTAATACTATTGTATGTAAAAATTATGAAGGGGGTAGGGGTAGGGGGAGCAGTGAATAGAGCACTGGCCCTGGAGTCAGGAGAACCTGAGTTCAAATCCAGCCTCAGACACTTAACACTTACTAGCTGTGTGACCTCAGACAAGTCACTTAACCCCAATTATCCTGCCTTCCCCCTCCAACAAGCAAAAAAAAATTATGAAAGGGCCAGTTTCAAATGAACTTAGGAAAACTTCTATGAACTGATGCAAAATAAAGTGAGCAGAACCAGGAGAATAATTACACTACAACAACATGATAAAAATGAACAATTTTGAAAGACTTAAGAATTCTAATCAATACAAAAATTAACCATGATTCCAGAGGACTGATGATGATAAATGCTACCCACCACCTCCTCAAAGAGAAATGACAGACTAAATATACAGAACAATACGTGATCAATATGGCTTGACTATGCATATTTGCTACAAGGTTGTTTTATTTTTCTAGTGTAAAAGAAAAAGGGAGAGAAAATGAAAACTTATTAATTGGGGCAGGGAGGGAGATGGGAAAGAGGAAGAATAACTTGACTTAGTCAAGTGTGAGCCTCACTCATTTTTTTTTCAGAATTACGAACACCTTCCTGATGAACTAGTATATATACTTATCACAATAACTTCTAAAGAACATTTGTCTAAGCTATGATCCTCCAAGTTTTCAAAGTATTTACAGCTGTCATCTCGCCTGGTAAATACCTAGTATTAGCTTCCCTTCATCAAATATAATTTTGTTATCTTAAACAGATTCAACTTTTTTCCTCTGGATATTATCATTATGACCTATTTATTCATTCCAAATTTTAATCATATAATTATAAACCTAAAGTCAAAATGCACCTGAGAAGCTTTCTACTACAATTCCACATCCATATATTCTCCATTTTGCAAATACAGAAAATGAGACACAGGAAAGTTAAGTGATTTGCCCAAAGTCAAAAAGGCAGTAAGTTTCAAAGGCAAAATATGAACCTGGATCATAAATTTAGACAACTACATAATTAGAAACCAGGTCCTCTAATTCTAGATCCAGTGTTCTTTCCACTAAAATATGCCGCTCTTTGATAACTTCACCTGTTACTGACCCATTCTACTGCCCATGGAGCCTTTTCTAAGCAGCAGCAAGTACTATCACTGCTACTATTACAATCGCTAATAATAACTTTCATTTTAAAACAGAGCTCCTTACACATATTGTCAGTAAGAATAAAAAGGTTTTTTTTTTCCCATTCATTACAACCATGACCCAACTGTAATTGTAGACTTTCTTGAAGATAACAAGACCAGCCAAGGTGTAGCATTCAAAGTATTTCTTCTAAGAAAAAGGCTCCCAATAGATAAAATATCTCTTTTAGCCAAAGGATTCTGCACCACACCAAAGCATGGCATTTCTATAAATATCGCCACAAAACTTCACTCCAATAAAGCCCCCAGACCTATATCAAGAAGAGAATAATTATCCTATCTTATAAACTACATCATATGTTCATCAGTGAATCATTCAAGAGATTTATTAAGGCTTACTACGTACCAGGAATTGTGCAAATCACTGGGGATGCAAAAAAAGAAAAGAGAAGAAAAACAGGTTCTGCCTTCAGGGAAGGCAGCCTGATGGGGAAGAGAGCTGGATGGAAGGTAGTCTCAGAGGGAATGGCACTAGAAGCTTGTGGGCCTGGGAGAGGACTCCTGAAGAAGGCTGGATTTAAGCTGAGTCTTCTTGAAGAAAGCTAGAGAAACTAAGAAATGAAAGTGAGGAGAAAGAACATTTAAGGAATGGGAGACAGCTCTTCAAAAGGCATGGAGACAGGAGATGGAGGGAGGGATCTGAGGAACAGCAAGTCGGCCATTATAATTGAGGGCATGGAGGGGGAGAAGATGTAAAAAGACTGGGAATATAGAAAGACCAGGCTGTGAAGAGCTTTAAATGCCGTGTCTTCCTAATTCTAGGTCCAGCACTCTAAGCACAGTGTCAGGTACAAAGTAGGTACTTAACTGATGCCTATTGGTTATTTACTGACTAAGTAACAGGGAGGTTGGAAAGAAGGAAGAGTTTGGGGGAAAGAAAATCCATTGTTTGGGGCATGTTGAGTTTGAGCAGCCTACAAGATATCTAGGTTGAGATGTCTAAAAGGCAATTGGTGATATATGACTGTTGATGAGGAGAAAGATTAGAGCGAGATATAAGACCTGAGAATCATCTGCATAGAAACAATTGAACGCATGTGAGCCAATGAAGCTAACCAGTAGGACCGTGAAGGGAAAAGAAACAAGGGCCAATGACACGAGACTTGAGACACTAACCTATGATACTGGACATGAGCTGGAAGAAAGGCCAGCAAAGAAGACTGCTCTTCCCCATTCTTACTGTTTTTCTTTTCTTCTTTTCTTCCTAATCCCTTTGTCTCTCCTTTTCCTGTTTCCTACACATAACTCAGTTGTGGTATCTGTAAGGATTAGCTTTTACAGCTATCACCAATGAGAGAGTACCCTTCTCCTGCTGTTCAATGAACCAATCCATTAAATGACATCATTTGTAAAATTTGTAGCTTTGCTGCTTCTTCACTATTTTCATCACTTCCTGGAGTATGGGTTACTTTGGGTTTGTGGCAGTTCTGAATGGTTGAAGGTGCTATACTACTGGATAAAACGGGTGTTTTTCTATCTATATACCTTCACAAGTACCAAATACAATGGTTATCAAATAATGAAATATTATTATTTATAACCTTGGAAACAGCTTGCTCAACCAGGAAAATAAGCTATACCAAATGAACATAAAAGAAGGATGATTTAATTTACTTTACGGCCCTATGAAAGCTCCACAGAGGAAGCTAAATTTGGCAAAAATGAATTAATTAATTAATAATAATTTGTGTGAGTAGGTACATTTTTTTTTACTTATTTAGAAAGTTATTGTGAAATTATAAAGTATTTCATACTGAGGACAATTAATGGACCAAGCACAGACTAGTTAGACCTAGAAAGCACAAGGGAACGTAGTTATTTGTATAAACTTGTTTGGTTTTTAGTGAAAATACTCTGATATGCCAGCAGCATAATTTTTTGTTAAAACTAGTTTCAGAGAAATGGGGTTTGGGGGTGGGAGAGAGGAACAGGGTAGGGAGGAACAAGGTTCAGCAAAGGGAAAGGCAAGGCTCAAAATTAAAGAAAAGAAAATAATGGTCAGGGTGGAAAGTAGTTTTCTTAATGGAACTGTACTGCTATATAATCGATAATGTACCAATTCCCCTAAAAGAAGTCATTTTGTTTTGCAAAAGATTCGGCCATGGGCCATGATTTGCAATTCTGGATATCTAAAATAAGGAACCTCGATTCCTTACTTGAATCACATCTGGGTGAGCACAAAGATGCAGCTGAAAGAAACCAAGACTTGAAGTGGAGAGGCTTGAACTTAAGCTACAGTTCGCCATTTATCAGCTGCAGAATTATGGGTGTGCCCTTGAACCTCTAAATCCCTGTTTTTTAGCTGTAGGCCCTCTCACAGGGCTGTTGGAAAAGGGCTTCATAACGTGCTACTCAGTTATGAGCTGTTATTACTACAACTGTTTAGATGGTGATTCTTTCACATCAGGATCATCCCAAGATAATTGTGGAAGAAGAAAAAGCAGTCTTGAAGTAAGAAGACTCGAGCTGAATCCTAGCTCTCGCCCTTGTCCTTTAGCACTTCTGTTCCAGTGTCCTAGCCTAAAACAAACGGGGATAATAGAGTCTGCACTACCTGCCTCACAGGGGTGTTACGGAGAAAGCGTACAGTACAGTGTAAGCCCCCTGAAGACAGGGGCTGTCTTTGTCCCAACATCTAGCAGAGAGTTTTGCACATAATATATGTGCACTGAACTGAACTTAAAACACTTGGTAAGCCTTAAGAGCTCTAGGTAATTGTAGGTTATTGTTATCATTATGACCAAAGAGGTGGCCCACTGAAATGACTTCTTAGTCAGCATCGAGCCCAACTCAATCATCCAAAAAGGATTTATTACATGCCTACTCTGCACTCTGCACTCTGCACCGAGGATACAGGAACAATAAATGAAACAAACTCTATTTATAAGGTATTTATGTTCTAACAGGAGAGATAATAACAACATATATGAGCATATACAGAACTGTGAAGAGAATAAATGCAAATAAACATAATGTAGCTACGTGTAGGGGGCAGAAGAGGAGAAGCCCTAGCCAGTGGAAGAACGAGGAAAGGCTTAGTTTAAAAGGAGGTACTGGACCTGCATCTTGATTAACTCTTATGTAAAGATGATTCAACATCACAACCATTTGGAAAAGTTCATCTACTTTCTTTGTTTGTTTGTTTATCTCAAGCACTACTAAATTTAACCCAGTATGACTGGACTGCACTGCTTGTCTATCTCCCCTCTTGAACTTGCTTCTTTTAACTCTTTTGGACAACTCTTATTTTTATGACCACAGTAAGAGTTGGTGCTTATTTTACTATTTTCCATCTACAGAGGGATTTCAGTGCTGGACTTGGAAGAACTGAGTAGGTGGAAGAGAGAACCTAATTTCTTCAGTGCAGCAGAAAGCTGTTTGATTCATGTCTCAGTCTGCCTAGACCAAGGAAGGGATTAAAAGGAAGAGTGAAAGGCTACCAAAGCTAAAGACAGTCATTGTGCAGATTGCCATTGCTTTGTCTCCTGGTTGTTCTCTGAAAATGAAACAATATTAAAAAGGTATCCTGTCACCAAATGAGTTCAGCCACTATGGCCACCACTTCCTCAGGAGATTATCACCTAAAGAGAGTAGAGAAGGAGAGGGATCTACCTATTTCCAACAATGGAGATTACTTCGGTAAAATTCAAGTTTGAAGGACAGGAAATTAGAATGAAAAATAAGGTTTCAAGAGGGTTCATAAATGTGGTTTTTTTCCCCAATTTCCTTTCATTTTTTTCAGAGGAAGGAGAGAAAAAGAGAGAAGAAAAGATCAGAAAGGAAACGCCAGGTGTATGAAAGCTTGTAGCCTCAGGAGGGAAAAAAGGATTAGTATCTACTCTTCAGTTTTATGTTACCTTCCTACTCTCACAGCTGCTAGTGACTCACTCTCCTGAAGTCTGCTTCAGCAGGTCTGTCCCCGGCCTGGACCTATGGCTCACACAGGACTAAGCTCAGCTCCCAGCCTGGTGTGACAGACCTTTCCTGTCAGCCTGCCAGGCTGCCTTCGGTGGTATTTGTTTCTCTCTGTCACTTTGTGACTTGTGTAGCTCTAAAATTTGTTCAGAGTCCTATTTTACAGGTATTGGAGGTGGTTGGTGCAAGAGCTCATGCAAGTTCCTGCTTTTACTCTGCCATCTTAGCTCCACCTTTCCCTACTCCCAACAACTTCTGGCCTACCACATTAGTTCTCAGACCCTTTTCAAAGTTAAAAATGACTGATTTTCCTAGTTCTTTGACGTTATCACAAGGGAAAAGGAAGAATAAAGGTACTGAACTTAAGGCTAAAATGTTACCACTCAAACTGTTAGAGGCTATCAGTTTGGTTGCATTTCTATAGGGGTTGATTAATTCCTCCTTCTTTACTGTGGAAGCATAGGGAGGTATTCCCTGATTTTTCTAGCTTTTTCCTTTTAAGTTGGTGGGGGGCAGTTTGAGGGTAAGCAAGTGGCTGGTAAAGGTAAGCATATTTTCTATTTCCTTCTGCTACATCCAATGTATTCAAATGAAAGATTTCTGGTCAGTCTGGAAGACTGTGCTTCCAAGGAGATCAGAAAAGACCTATCTGATCTTTAAGGTACTTTTCCAGTAATCAAGTCATAATGTTCTTAAATATCCACTTGGGTCTAATTCTGGTTTCAATCGGTACCAATTGGTACTACAGTAAGCAAGTGGAATATAATTGGAAATTAACTTGTTCTATCTGATGGCCATACTAATGCTTGGTCAGCAGGCTGCCAACAGGGTTTTTCAGCAGATTTTCCCCAAAGTACTACCCTGTTCAATCAATGGAGCATATCGAATGCTCCTCTCTTACTTTTAAAGGTTTTCCTTATAAAAGTAAAAATAATAGTCAGTAGTGACTAAAAAAATAAACATATATCCTAAAATTTCAAGAGTATCTTATTTGGAATATGCCATTTCTCAGTTTTAAGAATATAGTGATTTTGGTCCTGCTTTTTTTTTTTTAAGTTCATTTCTATAGTCTTTGACCATAGAACAAATATGAAGTAATCTATAGGTCATTTTCTTAACATTCTATGATGTATCAGATAGAAGGAAGACAGTATAGAGGTCCAAATGATGCAGTCTGGGATGCTTTTGTCTGTAACCTCTGTAAAATCTCACTTGTGTTTGGGTACCTATGTATGTAACATCAGTCTGTAATAAGCCTGTGCAATTAAGCTGTAAAAGTCACACTTCTCCCAGCCATAAAGGCATTAACTCTGCCTCTCCCCTTCCCCCAGCCTGAAAGTCTTTTCCCTGAGCTAGCAAGTGTGCCTACAGACAAGCACCTATGAATCCTTCAATAGTATTCTATAAACAGACCCTTAGAGAAATGCATAGCCCCTTTGTTCTAGGTGGCCAGCTGCACCCAAAAGCCTTAAACAACATTATCAGAGAGATAACTCCGTCTCAATATGGTACCTCCTGAATCCCTAATCAGTGTAGTTCCCAGACTTGGAAACAATCAAGCCTATCCTCCCATCAGCCATATTGGACATATCTCATTCATCCTTGACCAAAAGTAACCTAGTGATGTTTCAAACGAAACATCACATCGCCTGATAGCACCTCCCCAGGGGGATCTCCCAGTAAATTATGGGCAATTCGCCTGTGCAGTTGATATAAAAAATGCATGTACCTTTAAGCACTGATTCCTCCTAAACTCCTCCCTAACTCCACCTTTGCCCACCTACTTAGCATAATTAACCTTTGACTGACAGTTTTATGGTTATAAAAACTACACCTCTAGCCCCTGCTCTTTGCAGGCTATCCTTAACCTTTTCCTGCCTGCTGCAAAGTGTAAAACTTTATAACTCTACCTTAGATCCCTGCACTTTGCAGATCCCCCTATTTCTCCTGCCTGCTGCTAAGTAAGCATCATAATGAAATTTGTAACCTGGAAAAAGACAGTTTGGTTCTGGCAAAATTCTTTCCAGACAAGAACCCATTAGGGATTCATGAGATCCCTCAGACACCCAGCACTCCCCAAATCTCTTCATTTTGGTGACCCAGATGGGACTTCTCCCAAACCTCTTCACAACTGTGACACATTTAGGCAGTGTACCCTGGGAAAGTCACTTAACCTCTCAATGTGCCAGGCAGGCAGTGGCTGATCAGCACTGGTAGAACCTATTTCTTCACCAGCAGCTTCCTAACACTGATAAAATCATGTGTCCAGATGATTTAATTTTACAAAGACATAAGCTGCAGCTCAAAGTGTAAGTCTTTTAGAAATGGTCACTGAGATATGTGGGAAAATATAAGTGGATAAACAGAGAGGTAGATGAAAATATACATATACATATACATATATACATATAAATATATGAATATTTTTAATCTCCTTCATATAGTAAGAGCACCATTTTCTCAGAATGTTATATAAGGATGGTGATCTTTTCAGAGTGTAGGTTGTAGGCAAGGTAAGAGAACATCATGTTCCAAGAAGAAGGGCCCACAGAGTGTTAACAATGTATACAAATGTAAACCCATATGCCCACAAGAGAAGGTTGGGCAATGTACCCATAAAATATAAAACTCACAGGTGGTCACATATGTTGCATAAACTACTACACTAGTAGCTACCCTGATCTGGATTAGTTAACCTTCATTTTCTCCACCCAGCCTGCTCCATGCCCATCATATCCTTTCCCCTTACTAGTGGTTCAGTCTCCTTAGTATCTCATCCGGTCCAGCAGCATCCTTCCAGTAGCTATGGATGTTATGGATCCCACAGAATGGATTGGGATCTGTGTGTTCTGATTATCCCTGTTACTGCCATGTCATCAGTCCCTGAATTAGAGTTCCCAGGTAACTCATAGGAGATTTCCAGCTGGCTGTTACAGTGCTTCCTACTTGCTTCAACCACATTACCCAGGGTGCAGCCTTCTAGCATTTAGGAAACACTATATACCAAGCACAATTAAGTAAGGTATGAAAGGAGAGAAGACTAGCATTTCCCTTAATAAGGATGAAAGGGGTCATGGGATCTTTATTACACATGTAACTGTAGCATTGCCACCTACTCTGTGGCATCTAAACATGTTTTTGGAAAGCTGGCACAGTATAGTGGATAGAAAGCCAGTCTCAAAGTCAATAAAACCTTAGTTCATGTCACTCTAACTTATAGTGGCCGTGACTCTGAACTGTCACTTAATCAAGCAATTGGAGGCAGCTCCCTAAGACTAAGTGACAGAGAATTGTGGATAAGAGAGAATTTCCTCACCCTGGAGTTCCTGAGCCAATGAAATTGCAGGTTTGGTTACAAAAAGAAAACTGCCTTCAAAGAACTTACATTCTAAGGGAGGGGAGGAAAAGGAGACATAATACACACATTTATGTAGGCATACACAGGACACATAAAAATGCAGACACGAGGTGACTTTGAATGAGAGAGCACTAACAGATGAGGGTGCTGGGAGGGAATAAAAGCAGAGTCCTAAGAACAGTCATGGGGCAACTGTGATTCTATCTTTGCATGTTTTTAAGGGACCACGGGGCCAACGGCAATCTCCTTTCTGCCTACAATGTGAGAAAAATATAAACAGGTACTCACCAAAGTAAAGTATTTTAGTGTTTAATGTCTATTGCTGGGCTTTTTCTTACCTATATTCTTCCTCTCTTGTCCATTTTGGGAAGAAATGGAAAAAAAAGTCTTAGACAATATCTTTGCTTTATTTTCTGCTTTGAAATGGCAACTATAGTTATAAACAAAGGCTTTGGGGAGGGGGAGTGGTAAAAAAAAATCAACTGAAAGTATTTTGTCCTCAACAGAGCAAAGAACTTTATTACATGACCAGCTAACTTGCTGACACTGGTTGGCGTTCAGAGTTAATAAAGTAAATAAGTCAGTAGTTTCTTCTCTTTCTGGGAATGAAAAGGCAAGAATATAAATTATATTCTAGTAAATTATATGATATTATAAATAATAATAACAATAATAACAGCAGCTATCATTTATGTGGCACTTTTAGGTTTGCAAAATGCTTTATAGTATATTATTTGTTCCTCACTAAGGCAGGTATTATTATTATCTCCATTTTAAAGATGGGGAAACTGAGGTACACAGAGTTTAAGTAATTAAAATAACTAGAAAGTGCCTGAGCTAGTAAGCATCTGAGTCAGGATTAGAATTCAGGTCTTCTTAACCCCAAGTCACATGATCTATCTACCGAACAACTTTGAGAACATATATATTTTTTTTTAAAAAATATACTGCCATAAAATGGCATGGGGAACATAATAGGCAATATATAAATGTAAGCTATTATTACTATCATTAATATTATTTTGATTATTTATTTTCTGAAACCATTTGGCATCTTTGCTGTTAAATTTTATCAGACAAGGTTGTCCAAAGTCACAAAGTTAGTGTCTGAGGGCATGCTGAATCAGGGCCTTCCTGCCTCCTGCTCTAGTTCTCTATCCACTGTGTCACCTAGCTACCCCAACAAACCCTGATAATTTAAGTAAAATCATGATTTCATCACTATGGGCACTATCTCCAGTCATACAGATTATGATTTATTGATGCTTTCGTATCCCGTGCAAGCTTTTCCAAGTTCTTCCATAAATCTTCCACACAGGACATACCCAACATGCCAAAGCCCTTCCTTTAGATTTTAAAATATGTGAAAATAGTTGATAACTGCTATTAGTTATACAATAGTTTAAGATTTGCAAAACACTTTATGCATGTTGTCTCATTTGACTTGCCAATGCCCCCTGCAGACTGGATTTGTTACCTCATTCATTCTTGCTACATGACTAACCCTAATCCTTTTCTAGTTACATATGTTTGTAATGATGCACTATGGATTATGCACGTCATCATTAGTAGTTTGCTACAGTCTACTTATCCCCCGCAGGTGCCTTTGGGACACCTGCAAAGCTGAGTCTTCAGAGATGAGGGGGTTCTATGACTTGTAGTCATACAGCATCATGAGCATAGTTTGTTGTTTTTTATAGATTCTGGTAGCAGAGAGCAGTTTGGAATCAAATGCAGGACAAGACTAACAAAGGGCTGGCAGTTCAGTTTGAATGAAATATAGAGTACATGAGACATTAACGTGAAACATGGTTAGGAAAGTAGTTTGGAACCAGACTGTGGACCAAGAGCACAGGGATCTCACTTAGCTCACAAAGGCACAAGGAAGTGTGGGCAGGAAAAAGAGAAATAGGGGGAGAGACCAGATTAGTTGCCTCTAGTTAGTTGAAAGGCTGTTTCAGGCCTAAGCCCAAATCACCATTTATAATAACCAGAGCAATGCCTTCCAATGTCTTGCTTTGTACAACCACAGGGATCAGTTTCAACAATTAGAAGCTGCTGAGTGACCCTCACTATTGCCTTAAATAAACTTCCTTTGTTCAATGGCAGAAGTGTAATAATCATTGGGTGCTGCCTCCTGGCTAGTAATGAGTGTTTCCTGTATTCATGTACAGGTTTCTTTGCAAAGATAACCTGTGATGATGCAGAAGATGTGTTTACCCTGGTTCATACTCTGTTGTTTACTGCCATTCAATTATTAAGAGTTCTGAGAATGTCATGCCTCATGTCAAGAATCTTGAATAGTTCTCTATGGCCTGAGATAAAATACAAACTCCTCAGCGCCAGTATTTTAAGCCCTGCAGAGTCTGGCTCCAGTTTACCTCTCCAGATTTATTTCTCTCTCCTCTTCTTCAAAACTGGCCAACTTAACTGTTCCCTGACCTTGACATTCATTACATCTTAATTACAAATTACCTGTTTTTACGAAAAGTCCCTTCTATTGCCTCCACCAAAGGCTGAGGGAGAGCTTCCTCACTGGGCTGTCTCTTGCCTTTTATTTTTTCCTTGCCCCAGATCAAGAGTAAAACATCAGCTACTTCACACATAGGACAGGTCTTTTAAGTACAAGAACCATTTTACTATAGTGTAAGAATTTTCAGAGTCCAAGCTATATCACAGACAAGTTACAGATATGTAGAATAAATGAAGATTCCAGCTTTGTCCAGGTGTAAAGATGTCTTACCTAGTTATGGATGAATGGATGAATAAATGAAAAAAGGGGATTTATGAAGCCATGCTGAACACTGAGCTAACTAACCCCTGAGGATATAGATACAAAAGCAAAGATAGCTCTAGACCTCAAGGAGCTTATATTCTAACTGGTTTGCTCAAGCATAAGCAAAAGCATGGAAGTAAGAATGATTGTGATATGTTTGGGGGAAGATGAGACCAAACCTGGTTGGATCAAAGAATGTACAATGGGATCGGTGCTTGCTTTAAGGTCTGCACAGCACTTTCCTCACAACAATCCTGTGAGGACAAGTATCATTTTTCATTTTTCCCATTTTGGTAGATGAAGAAATTGGAGTTCAGAAAAATGGGGCAACTTATCAGTTTCACAAAGCAAGCAGGTGGAAGAAATAGGGTTAAAACCCAGATTGTCTGGCTTCAAGACCAGCAAGTTCCTTTGAAACATGGGCCATAAAAACTCAACAGGAAAATATTGCCAGCACTACTTCAGAAGCAAAAGTAAGTGCAAAAACAAGATTTTCGAGCCAAAAAAAAAATTATCATTAAAAAAGGTATTTCACCCAGGGGTCTCTCAAGCAAACAGCTTTTAGAAATTGACACTGTTGTACTATCAACATACAGGACCAGTTTTTGTGATTAGCTGAAGAAATGCTATGCCAAAAAGCAACAGGACATCATAGTTTCCTTCTAAAGTAAAGCATTTTGGTGCATTTATGTTTGAAACATTCTTGTAGATTTTTTGCTTTGTCATTTGTCCCATCTTCCCCCCAGAAGGATTCACTCAGCAGGCAGCTGTCTGGCTCTAGGAATGGACTATTCTCACAAGGAAAGAGTCATTTGTGAAATTTGCCAGTTCAGTTTGCAAAAACCTATATTCCTTTTCCAACTCATGGAAATGATATAAGAAACAGAGGACAATATTGTGGTCTACTTAAACTTAGGACTTAGGATCATGGATCTTCGGTCTGTAAAAGGGATTGTGGATATGATTTAGTCCAACCTCATCTCTGCCCTACTCCTCCCATTTGACAGATAAAGAAATTAAGGCCCAAAAGAGTGAAGAAGTTAGCCCAAAGCTACACAGAACAAACATCTGAATCCAGATCCTCTCACTTCAAATCCACGTTTTCCTAGATTCTGCACCTACTTCTTAAACATATGTTCCAGTTCAAAATGTTAACTGTCAGTGAAATGGAAAATAGTGCCTAGCATGACACTCTGCACAAACAATGATGCATAAATTAACTAGGACAAATTAAAGTAGTTAAACATACTGACAAAAAACGCACTTTACAATTTATTATGACTTTTAAAAAAGTTTATAAGGTGATGATGCTATTATTGTTTGTTTTACATGATTTATGACTGTGCTCACAAGATTTTGACACATACTTTTTAATTCATCATAATTAAACTACATTTTTATCACACTGGATATTAAACATAATTTTAACAGTTGATTTTTCTAGGTCTACTCTTGATTTCAATAGGGTTCAAATAATGAGTTCCCAGGTAACCAAAGCATGTTTATCTCCATTTCTTGGATATATTTCCTGAACTTTCATGGCATTTGGCATAGTGCCTGGCACATAGTAAGTGCTGTGTGAATGTTCCCTACCACTACTACTACTATTATTATTATTTTATTATTATTATTATTATTATAGTGTAAGCCTATGACACCATTTCCACCTCCATTTAAATAAGTCTGCTTCTCAGTATATAAGTATATTTATCAGACTTCATTATTCAACTTCCAAACCCACTAAAAGGAGAAAAACAAAAACACTTTTAGGAATAAATGTTTTACGGTTTAATAAAGATGCTCAAGTCTTAGAGGCTCCCCTGAACTGTTCACAAAGGTTTTAATAGAGCCTTGAATGTAAAACTGATTTTCAGTAAAGTAAAAATTACCCTTTTCCAGTCTTCATTATTCTAGTCTTTGTATTGTCTTGCCCATGAGAAGGACTCTTCCTTCAAAACAACAGGCTTCCAGCTGTTTTGTTGTGTTTTTTTCATTTTGTTTTATTTTACTGGTCTTTTCACTGTTCTTCCAACTTCAAGAAGCTTCTATCACACAGTAGAGGAATCAATAATAAGCTCCCAGCTGCCAAGTCTCTCCGAAGTTCTCTCTTGTTTTCTGAAACTAAATTAGGCTTTTTTGCAGTACTACTTTGTCCATTTTTGATACTGATTTTCATTTTCCTTTGTGCTTAAGCAGAATTTATCCTGCTTTATTATGGGCTTAAATAATTCTTGAAATACCTGACTTCCCCAAACCAACAGCCTCTGAAATATCTCTAATATTCACATAGGTATGCTCAAAGTTATAATTTTTTCTTATTTTCTTGAAGTAATGTCTTTTTTAAAAAATCATAGAATTAAAAGCATGAGATCAACTAAACGCCTGTTTGGCAGAAAAGCTAGCAGCCGTCTGATGAAGAACTAACTAAAAGTTGGGAAAACAGTTCAATCTAGTTTCATCTGGTCATGGTGAGTCTGACGTTAGTATTCACATTCATGAATGACCGCTGCTGTTACAAAATTAAACCCTATCAAAATATTCCTTGTCCCAAGTACTTCACAAATCACTTCAGTCAGCATATGATAAATATCTGTTTAGTTGACTAGCAACTAGGTTAAAGTAATGCCTAGTATAGTTCATTCGCAACTATACAGATTTCACTTTTCAAAAAGGTGTTTGTGTTTTTGTTTTGTAATGTTCTAACTTTGGAAAGAGCAAGTCATAACCTCTTTGGACCTCAGGTTCCTCACCATTAAAATGAGAATGTCAGGCTAGACAACCTCTGTTACCATCCTTCAATCCCTTTTCTCTCTAAGTTTATAATCCTATGATTATGTCATCTATCAGTATATTATAAAAATAACATCCATTCTTCGAACTGGACTGTGGAAATCTGGGTTCTGATTCTAAGTCTGCCACAACCTTAGATGTGTGACCTACAGCAAGTTAATTCAACTTTATGGGCCTCTAAAAAATGAGCAGGTTAGAATAGATGGTAAATGGATGAATGGAGCATTTATTAAACACTATGTACCTTCTATGTACCTTGGTACATATATTTGTATTGTATACTTGTACGGTACATAACACTGGGGATACAAACAGAAAAATGGAGACAGTCCTTCCTTTCATGAAGCTCACATACTAACTGGGGGAAACAATACAGAAAAGAAAGTTAAGCTGACAATGGATACAAAGTCCTAAGGGTATAGCAACAGGATCAAGAACAGGTTCCAAGGATCTTTAGGCTACATCAGTAAGTCAAAGGAAAGTATCAAGGAATAAAGGTAGGGCAGATGGCAAGACCAGGTGGTCCTACATCTCCCTGGAAGGAACAGAGTTGGTGACTCCTATCTCATTAAAGCCAAATGAGTAAGTAGTCAAGGAAGCTCAATGGATTCTGGGTGACCCTACTTAGGGAAACATCAAAGAGAGAAAACAGGGCAAGTCATACTACCAGGTAGTAGGGTCATGATCTTTAAAGTCCCTTCTAGATTTAACATTTTGTGGTTCTAAAAGTCACACAATATTCTTCAATTTTAGGTAGCACATTTTGCAAAGGAACTCTGTTAGTGTTTAAAGATGGATGACTTAGAAAGTAAAATATAAAATACTCTTTCTACTATACTCCACTGCCTCTTAAAATCCTTGACTAAAGGAGTCTTGCATACCCAGGTCACTCAAGTATGCAAGACACTTGATAATCCCAAATTCTTAGACTTAGGTCTTTCTTATTTAATATTCTATCCTCACCAACTCTACCTTTCTAGCCACAATCGTGTTCTCCATTCTCATTCCAGATTCATCTAACACTTCACTTCTAAGATTTTTAGTTTACCTTTGCCATGGTGTAAAGTACTTCTCCCTACAGAAAAGGTCAAGGGAAAAGAGATCTATCAAAAGGAGTGGGGTAGAATACAGAGAAACTACCTGATAGGAGTTCTGTTGACTACAGGGAGGTCAGAATTTTTTTTATGGGAAAGGGTTATATTGGAAGCCTGACAAAGTTAAGAGGTAGCCATCCAATTTGAGGGGAAAACCTGAAAGAAAATATAAAAATAGAAGTGGGGTTTTCGTTAGTATTTAGTTAGTAAAAGTGTTGTAATTCTATCAAGCTGGGCTAAACAATGAAGTATCATATCTGAAATGTTTCCAACCCAATACTCTGCCCTGTGTTTCTACTTACTAAAGTCTTGACATTTGGAAAATAAGGAGATTGAGAGAACAAACAATGCAACATAGCTCAGAGAGGTAGGCCGGGAGGGGCTGCAGAGACTGAGAGATAACAGTCACTATGTAAGCTGGTTTTGCTTAATTGTCTTTCCTTGTTACAAGGAAAAAGGGCAGTCACAAGGGGGAGGGGACAACACTATATCTAGAAATGGCTATCATAAAAAAAGAAAAGAAAAAAGAAGAGGCTGGGAATATATTATCTCTCCAAGGTGTCGTCCAGAACTAAAATTCTCCGGTTTTTAAGAATTAATCATAGCAAAGGAATACTGCTGTGCTATAAGAAATGATGAGCTGGTGGATTTCAGAAAAACATGGAAATATTTGCATGAAATAATGAAGAGTGAAATGAGCAGAACCAAGAGAATGTTGTGCACAGTAAAGCAATACTGTTCTAAGAACAACTTTGAAAGACTAAGTCATTTTGAGTATTATAAATACTCAAATCAACTACAAAGGACCTATGAAAGAAAGGGACTAATTAGAGAAACAACTGTTAAATACAAGTATGGGTAATATGCTTTTATACACACACACACACACACACATATATAGATGTATATGTATACATGTACATATGTGTCTAATGGTAGCCTTCTCTAGGGCTGGGTGGGGAGGGAGGGAGAAAAAATGAAGAGTTCACAGCAGAAAACAAAAGGAAAATGTGAAGGAAGCACAGAAAAGCAGGGCAGCTTTGAAAATGATGTTTTTATTACATTACATTTATTACATTGTTTTTCAAAAAAAGCAAATGGCATGAAATGAAAATTCATGATTTTATATTGAATCCTCTTTTTAGATTATGCTGTATACGTGGAAATGTTCTCTTTTTTCGTATTTTTGTCTTTAAGTTCAAAATGGATAAAAAAAATTTTTAAGAAAAAATAATTATATCATCATCATCATCATCACTCATAAGATTGATGCTGAGTGAAGTGAGCAGAACCAGGAAAACACCGCACACAGTAACAGCCAGTGTGAACTGACTGACTTTGAAAGAATTAGCCCTTCTCACAGTGATTCAAGGACCTAAAACAATTCCAAAGGACTCATGATGGAAAATATCATCCACATCCAGAGAAAGAACTATGGAGTCTGAATGTAGAGTGAAGGAGACTCTTTTCTTTTGTTGTTGTTATTTTGTTTTATTTTGTTTTTCTTTCTTGTGGTTCCTCTTATTCATTATGGTTCTTCTATACAACATAACTAATGTCAGAGTACGCTTACTAGGAATGTATGTGTACAGACTATGTTGGACTGCATGCCATCGGGGAAAGGGGAGAGGGAGAAAATTGAAAACTTATGAAGTGAACATGGAAAACTAAAAATAAACAAACTAAAAATAAAAAAGAATTATTCCTACAAGTAAAGGGGAGAGAAAACAACAAGAGTGTTATTTGTTCCTTAACCAGATACTTATCATCTTCATCATACTAGGATAAGTATCTTTCCATGTGCTAGATATATACAATATACTATCTGTGTGTAAAGTGTTATTATGTGTCATATATCATCCCTTACTATGAAGGTTTTTTAAAATTTAAAAGCATTAGACATTGTTATGTGATTTAGTGGATAGAATTCTAGACTTGGAGTAAAAATAACCTGAGTTCCAATCTCACTTTTGACACTAGCTATATAAAAATTTAAGCAAGTCACTTTACTTCCATGCACCTTAGATGAGTCCCTAGGATTTATTTACTAATCCTTAGATGGGTTATGATCTTGTTGGTGGAGGGAGTTTCCAAGGCTAACAAACTCTTTTGTGTATCAGCATGACTCCCTCTGCCCCCTGTGTTTTCATGTTTTTATGTCTCATACGCAGATAGGATCAAGAGTTGTAAGGATCATAGGACACTTATTTTTAATCTTTGAAGAGAATTGAGATACCATCTGGTTCAACCCTTTCTTATTAGAGACGAGGAAATACTTAGACCCAAAGAGATGAACTCTCTTGTCCAAATCACAAAGGTAATAAGTATCACATCCAAGATTAAAATCCAAATCTTTTTTATTCAAATCCAGTTCACTCTATGTTATACTATGCTGAAAGCAAAGAAAATAGAGGAAAGTCCATTCATTCCTAAGATCACAGCAAAAGCTGGCATGAAAACTACAGGTTATGTACCTCAAAGAAGTCAATGACAGAAATAAAAGTAACTGGAAATAAAATGGGTGTCCACTGACTGAAGAATGGCTGAACAAATTGTGGCATAATAATGAAATGTCATTTCATCACTGCAACACGATTTGATTAATGAAGAAATAATTATGGTATAAAACATAAAAGGCAAACTAAAATTAACTTTTATTTTTTATTTATTTTTCTAAAATGTTCTAAAAATATTTTTTCTCAATTACATGCAAAACAATTTTTAACATTTCATTCTAAAAAAATAAAATTAACTTTTAAAAAGAGGTGGGAAATTGGCATGAGGGAAAAGTCTATGCTTGGCTCTTAACAAACTTGTTAAGGAAAATCAGCTTCCCCAACTTTAGCTTCAATTTCCTCATCATGAGAAAACTGATCTTGAAAATCTCTAAAGCTCCAGTCAGCTCCAGCATTCTATGATTCTACTACGTTGGTTCAAGAAAGTGACCACATACTGCCAACTTCCATTTGGCATATGGAGAAACATTACTAATATAACACCTTACATTTAAAACTATTATTTAGATTATGCATCTGAATGTTCATTTTTAATGTAGATTCAAATTTGTAATTAGAAATTTATTTAATTTATTAATTTATTTAATATTTTTTAATGCACATGTTTCTGGGACTTATGTTTTGCATCAGCCTATAATGATTTGGAGAATCCTGCTAGGACATACAAAAACCACTCTTAGGTCACAATACTCACAAGTTCTTAGTTTAGGATTTCCAAAGCCTGGTCTGTTGTCTGTTGTTTTTCCCCCTCCTCAACATTCCCTCCATCACCTTCATTTTCTGCAAGCCCCTGTGGAATCTGTGACCACAAACAATAGAATAAAATGTTGACTATGTACACAAACCTATTTCAAAATAAATGCTGGTCCCATGGCTCTGAAAAACTCTGATATTCCTGTTTTCTAATTTGTTTGACACACTGAACTGGTATAAAATGAATACATAAAGATGACAAAAAATTTGGTCCCGTGGCATTAATCAGCATCCATTTTAGTGGAAAGTCATTTCCTCTTCCAACCTACCTAAAAGAGTGAAGTCTAGAACAGCAAAAGCCCATGCTGCAGCCTCAAGTCTGTTGATGCTTTCATGAGACTACTGGAACAAACACATATTCACCTCACTGTTTATCCTTCATTCTTAAAGAGGACCATAACATCAGGGAAGTGATGCCATGATATACAAGTGAATTGGATTCAAGCGAGGGAAAACTATGCAAAGTCACCAGTCTCACTTTCTCCTCCAGAGCCATCTAAGTCCAGTGGCCAGAAATGGATCAGGACAACTGGAGATGACCTGGATGCAGTGTGGAACCTTGGTCTTTTCAAGCTAAGGCCTTTAACAGGTCTCAGTTTTACGTTACAGCAGAAATGAAAACAGGGAACCAACCAAAGTCTTCTCTGTCACCAACACACAGGTTCCACCCATTAATTCCATGGATAAGTAAACCCATCTGAAAAGCAGAAGACTATCATAAAACAAGACATGAATTCAGTCAAAGGCCATGTTGAAAACCACAGAACTTCCATTCGGATAAAAATTTGTTTACAGCTTGTTCTCCATTTATGTAGGGCATAACCTCTCAGATCATGTGAACAAAAAATTAAAAGTCCATACCTCTTTTTTTTTTACTTCTATGCATTCCTTCTGCTTGTTGGCTTCCATGACAATGCAGTTTAACTCTCTGACTCTCCAAAGCTCCTCCACTATTTTGCTTGCCAATGGTGATTCAGATGCTTAGCCCTTCCCTTACCCCTATAAGGCCCCTGTCTGCAAGGAAATTCTATGAACCCTTGTTTAACCCATACTGACTGACTCAGCTGTTATAGTCACTTTCGTTATCACTCCTGGAAAACAATGCAAACCCCATGGGACACTCACAGCGGGTGCATCATCCTTCTAGAGGCAATATGGTGTAATGGAAAGGACACTGCTCTTGAAGTCCAAAGACCTTGGTCCTGGTACTTACAAGCTATATGGCTTTGATCCAATTACTTCATTCCCTCCCCTGGGCCTCAGTTTCCTAAATTACAAAATAATGAGTTTGGAGTAATCTAGAAGGTCTTTCAAAACTCAAACAGTCTAGGGTGAATAAGCAAGTTGCTTGCAGCTATGTGTATGGAGGTTCTAATGACAAAGGTGGCTTCAGAAGTACCTGTGGTACATCTACTTTTACAGATGAAAATAACATAGCTCATAGGTAAGTAACTTGCCCGTGGCCACAGAACTAGTTAGGGTTGGAAATAAAATCTGAATCCATATCTTCCTGACTCTTAAGTTCAATGCTCTTCCACTACAATATGCATAGATAAATCAAGTGTTAAACTCATTTTGCTTCATTTACAAAGTTAATGTTCCTGGCCTGTCATTAGCAAAGTGTGCATTTCTAAATGTTCATTCTAGTAGTGGTGATAGAAATATATTAATCCTTCCCCAGTCTCTTGCCTGTGTAATTGATAACATTTCTTAGAGGCAGTTAAGATAACACTGTGAAAGGACCCGAGTATAATCCTAGCTCAGCTTACCAACTGTGTCTTAGAAAGACTTGGTAAGGGGGTAAGTCATTTAACTTCTGAGTCTGTTTCTTCACCTACAAAGTGGGGATGAAAATAGCATCTATGCCATTGGGTTGTTCAAAGAGCCAAATAAGACAGTATTTAATGTATATAGTGCTTTCCAAACCTTAAAGTGCTATATGATGCTGGCTATTATTATTCACTAATACATCAAAGATATGTCATTTTGGTGTTGTGGGAACTAATTTCACAAATGCGGACTGTAGGCTAACTTTCTCTAGCTTTTGTAGATGGTTTCAAAATTCATCAGTGGCCAATCTAGTGACAATGCTCACTAACTTAGTTGTGCTGCTTTCTGGATAACCAATAAATTCTGTCATCAATCGCCAACTTGAAATCTTTCCAGCTGGGTGAGACTTGCCAGAGTTTGAGTTCTGCTGGCATAAACAGCCTTCTACATCACCTTCACATTGCAATGAGGGGTCAGAGTAAGACATTGGTAGAGGTTCCCTGTCACATTCAATAAACGTCCTGCCAGGTTTCAGGCTGTACTCCATGGCCGTGAACTCAACCAAAGTTCACAATATAACCTATGACCTTAGCAACATGCCCTCTCCAACTCAGCTACCCAATTGAAGACCAAGTCTACATTTAATAGATACCTCTCAGGTTTTCTCTGGTTTAAGGAGCAATGAAGTAGAGAAGAAAAATAACACTTCTCCCCTACCGCAAGGGGTTCTTTCACAATTATGCACAAGAAGTCCAATGATATAGTTGTGGTCCATCAGCTGCAGCTTTTTTTTCCCCCAGGGACCTTTACCACTTTCCTGTAGCTCATTTTCACTGGGTATCTTTTTTCATCTGCTAGCTAATAAGGCAGCAGCTGGCCTACTGACCACTCTAAGGAAACTGTGGCCTGGCAAAGATAAGCCCTGCCCCATCTTACTCTCTGCCTCCTTAAGGTCTGGCTGCCATCCTGAGCTGTCCAGGGCTAAAATTAGCCTGACTGATGCTTTCTATGCTGGTAGGAAGCTAGGTTATTTTTAGCCTCCAAGAGCTCAGAACCAGGACTATACTGGGGTTGGAGACAGGCCTTCCCTCTAGTTTTCCTGCCTGTTGTAACAACCTACCCAGCTCTCTCCGTGCCTCATTTTCATTTCACCAACATATTCCCTCCATGGCCCAGTTCTGCTCTCCCTGCCTTCTTGACATCCCTTCTTCTCCTTACCCCAACTTTTGAGTCTTCCCATTGGCCAACAGTAAATATCTTCTCAGTGGACCATCTGACTCCAGCATCGCCCTTCTCCAATTAATTCTCTCAGCTGTTGCCAAAGTTGTCTTCTCTGCCTGTCACTTTGAATATGCCACCTCTTCTCAAAACCTAATTAGTTTCCCAGACTCCAGTCTCTCCCCTTGCAATCCATCCTATGTAGCACTGACAGATTAATCTCCCTAAAACATTTATTTCATGATTTCACACCCCTGCTTACAAACTTCAAAATAGATCACATTGCCTAAAGAATTAATAGCAATAATGATTGTCATCATCAGAGTTAATTTTACGTAGAACTTTTCAGTTTCTCAACAACAGCCCTGTCTGACAGCTAATCCAAGTATTCTTCCATCGGAGGCCCAAATGTCTTAGGCTAGCACTCAAGGCTCTCCATGACATAGCCAAGCCTCCTTTTCTGATCTTATTTCCCAGTATTCCCTTACATGACACCTCCACTCCTGGTCTGTTCACTGTCCCCTAGACTTTGTTCTTTCGGTTCATAATTCAACAAATATTTATTAAACATTTACTCTGTGCAAAGCACTATGCTAAGTACTAGGGAAAGGAAGATGGAAAATGTCCCTAGACCTGCTCCCAAAGAGCTTATCGGGAAATTGCAACTTGTACACAAATAAATTTAATACATAATAGAATGGACAAGACGAATTAAGAGAAAGTGCTCTAGAAAAACGAGAAAAAAAGACCACTTCAAGCTGGGCTTTGGTAGAATTTAGGAGAAACTTCATGAAAGTGACTGTACCTGCACTGTACCTAGAAAGAAAGCCTAGAAAGAAGAGAGAGAACATAATCTAGGCATGGGGGACACGAACAGATAAAGAACAGCTGGCATAGGGGGCGGCTAGGTGGCAAAGTGAATAGAGTACCTGCCCTGGAGGCAGGAGGACCTGAGTTCAAATATGGTCTCAGACACATAACCCTTACTAGCTGTGTGACCTTGGGCAAGTCACTTAACCCCAATTGCCTCTCAGGGGGAAAAAAAAAGACCAGCTAGCAGTTCAGTCTAACTGGAATGTAAAGTACATGAAATAAAATAATAATAAACAAAAAAAAGTTACAAAGGCAGGTTATTCAGCAAGACTGTGAGATGATAAGCTTTGATAGACTTAGCTCTTCTCAGCAACACAATGATTTAAGACAATTCCAAAAGATTTATGATGGAAAAATCTATTCCCATCCAAAGAAAGAACTACAGAGCCTGAATGCTGATCAAAGCAGACTATTTTCACTGTTTTTTTGTTTTTCCTTTCTCGTGATTTTTCCCTTTTGTTCTGATTGTTCTCTTACAACATTTATGTTTAATATGATTGTACGTGTATAGCCTAAATCAGATTGTTTACTGTCTTGAGGAGGGGGAAGAGAAAGGAGAGAGGAAGAAAAAAGGTTATAATTCAAAATCTTATAAAAGTGAATGTTGGAAACTAAAAAATAAATAATTTTTTTGAAGAGGGGGGAAAGGGCAAGTTATAGCCAGATCATGAAGGACTTAAATGATAGCTAAGGAATTTGCATTTTATCCTACAGGCAAAAGGCAATCACTGAAGGTTGAGGGGGGGAAGGGGGAAAAGGAGGTGAAAGCATCCTCAGACTTATGCATTAAGAGGTGTCTTCCTCTTGGAGAAAGGCTAAAATTAAGGTACGTGGAGGTAATAAAATATCATTGTGCCATAAAAAAAAGTCAAAATAAATAGTTTCAAAGGAAATTGGGAAGATCTCTACTAAGTGACGCACAACAAGGTAAGCAAAATTAGAAGAACAATTCTACATATACATATATGTACTTGTGTATATATATGAATATGTACACACATATATGTGTATATTGATCACAGCACTGCAGAGAAAAACAATTTTGTAAGACTTTGAATTTCTGGTCAATGTAATCTTAAATTGCAAGTTTAGAAGACTGAACTATGTATGTTTATGATAAGAATTTTATTTGGAGAATTCTTGTTTTTGTTGTTGTTACTTGACAGGGAAGAACAATGGAAGGTACATATTATAAATAGATATGAAAACAAACAAATTTGTTTTTTAAAACATATATTATTTTGACAACTATTTGTGAAGCCTGAACTAGAAAGATTTGTGATGGGAAGAGGGAACACTAAAGAGGCTAGGTAGAAGATGATGAAGGCCGAACTGAGATATTGGCATATAAAAACAGAGGAGATAAATACAAAGAGAAACTGAGGAGGTAAAATGATAGGAATTTAAAAATTAGTTGGATAAGAGAAGTGACAGAGAGGAAATAGTCAAGGAAGTCTCCTAGATTTTAAGAACAAGGAGGGGGAGTGGCTAGATGGCACAGTGAATAGAGCACCAGCCCGGAAGTCAAGAAGAGCTGAGTTCAAATCCAGCCTCAGATGCTTAACACTTACTAGCTGTGTGACCTTGGGCAAGTCACTTAACCCCAACTGCTCTGCCTTCCACCCTCCAAAAAGCAAAAACAAAAAACAAAAAAAGAACAAGGATAGGGCAGCTAGATAGTGCAGCCCATAGAGCACTAGCTCTGAAGTCAAAAGGACCTGAGTTCAAATGCGGCCTCAGACACTTACTAGCTGTGTGACTCTGGGCAAGTAACTTAACCCCAACTGTCTCCAAAAAAGAACAAGGAAGGTGGTCATGATACCAACAGAAGAAGGGGATTTGAAAAGAGGGAAAGACTTGGGGGGGAGGGGTAGAGGGAATTTTAAAGGAGGGAAAGACTTGGGAAGTGATGCTTGTTAAGTAGAAAAAAATAAGATTTAATTTTTTTAAAAAAGAGTGGAGAAAAATACATTCAGTTTTTGACATTCTGAACCAGTAGGATATCCAGTGGGAAATGTTCAGTAAAGCAGTTTTCTACTTCCACGTTTAACATGTACTGCCTGGTTTCAGGGTTCTGCAACACTAAATTACCAACATCCTGCAACCTCTGGCACTGGCACATATGCTTAAAAAAAGGGAAAGGGTTCATGAGGCAGTGTCAAAAGCACATCTCCCACTGACCTTTGGGCACAGGTTGATCATCATTCAGCCTACAGTATTCTCTACACTTAAAAACTCAGACATCTTAGAGTAAAGTCCAAGGGATAAGACTCTTCCACACATAACACAAGGAAATACAAAAAAAGATAACCTGGGAAAGTCATTCCTAGATTCTCTAGAGCAACATCACTCAGTCAAAAAGCTACAACTCCACAAAGACATAACATAATTATCTTAATCACCTTCCTTTCGACTCATCTTTATAGTCAGAGCATAAATTTAATAATCCCACCAGTACAGTTCTGCACTGTCCTAGATGTTAGACAGCCCCTCCAGGTAATGTCCCATTTTCCTGGTCTCACTACTAAACCACCTTGCCTGGCTGTAGTAAGATCATGAATTGGAAATGTGTTGGCACCCCCAGGTATAAGCATTACTACTGGCCCTTCCCATTCCCTCTAACATTTTACAAACACCTGGGAATGTTACCAACTTAACTATGAATTATGATGCCCTACACAGTCTTGTACATAAAAGATTCTTTAAAAAAGATTTTCTTGATTGATTTATTAATTAAATAAAGTACTGTGGCAGCTTTCTAATGAATTCAAGCACAAAATTTTAAGTCTTCTCAGTCTTTTACCAGGACATCTTAGCCTAAGTTGCTGGATTCATATCCTTTATTCCTCTCATAATTTGAGTCCTATTTGCTTAATTATCTGACTTCTATCTCCACTTTCAAGTCTCCCTCTTCAATGCACTATATGCCTAAAATGTTTTGTTCTCTAAAACCCCTTCCCAATGCTGCTCATAATGCAGGTAGTTCCATACAGTCTTCCTTCTCTAATATAAAACAATTATAACTTTTCCCAACCTAATGCTATGCTAAAATAAGTATTTGTGGAGAGAGGAGAAGGCAGAAGAAATACCGCTTTCTTGCCCTACCCTAGGACCTATATAATTCCATATTCTTTGGACCCTCCAATCTAAGACTCTGGTTTCACAGCACTGCCCAAAATATTCAGGATGGGATGCACCCTTTGATCCCATATTCCTAGGTTTATCTATCATGATCAGTATCACCACAACTAACATTTCCATAGTGTTTTACAATTTGCAAGGTACTTATGACAGATTACCTCATTTGACTCTCAAAACAACCTCCTGAAGTGTTAAAGGTATGATGATCCCCTTTTCATAAACGAGAAAATACGGCTCAGAGGGATTAAGTTATTTCTCCATGGTCACAGAATTAATAAAGGTAGGATTTGAAGGCAGAATTGGAACCCGAATCTTTCTGACACCAAGCCCAGTACTCTATAGATTGCAGACCCTAGCTACCCCCTCATAGATACTGATGACCCCTCCTGCCTTCCTCTGTACTGCATTTTATCAAACAAAACATAGGAGCAGACCCTCTACCCAGATCCATTTATTAAGAGTGGAGAACATTAGAGACAAAGGATTCCATGGATCACAGAACATCCACATACATTTAATTTTCTTGATGCAATATACCCTATAACTAAATACCTAACTGAAAATTCTTTACTACAGCAATTTCCTTCTACTATATTCCTAGTGTCAGTGTTCAACTATAAAAGAAAACCTCTTCCCCTCTCCTACTTTTTTTTTAAACTTCTCTTAGTCCTTGAGAAATATTCAAGAACATCTACCCGTCCTGGACACAAGAAGACAGCCAGATATGAGTCCTACCTATTCACTGACCACTGGCAAGCAACAAAAAGAAAGCAGAAAGCCTCAACTCCTATTTTATTTCCAGCTTCTCTAGAAAGGAGGTTGGCCCACATACTTTCCAGATTAATGAGCAAACAGGATAAAGAAGAAATTAGAACCAAATACAGGTGACAAGTGAGTAAGAGTGCACCTACAGCCACCTTAAATGAATGTGAGAGCTCAGCCAGAGAGAGATGGAAGGTGCTGAAGAAACTTGCAGACTGTAATCTCAGAGACACTGTTCATAATCTTTGAGAAGTAAGAGAATGGAAGAACTGCCAGAAAACTTTCAACTATTTATTTAAAAATAAGTAGGTTCTGGAAACTGCACAAGCAAGCTTAACATTTACCCCTAAATATTTTAGAAGAAAATATTAAACAGATGGTTTGCAAGGATATAGAAAAGAAAGAGGGAGGGGGCGTAAACCAGAGATAAGTACAGTTTTTAAAAGAAAATATGTAAAACTAACCTCATTTACTTTTTCTAAAATAGTGCTGGTCTGTTGTTGGATCAGGAGACTGCCCAAAATATGACATAACTTTGATTTCAGCAAAACCCTCAACAAAATTTGTCATGATGTCCAATACAACAAGCATTTATAAAACAATTACTACGTGCAATGCCAAGGTACTAGAGATACAAAGACAAGATGAAAACCAGCCTCTACCCTCAATGAACTCGTATTATATAGAGAGGATAAAACATGGAAATCAATAATTATTCACACAAAAAGGGAGAGATGAAGGGAGGCTTCTCACATGCTGTGGCACAGGAGCTAAGTTTTAAAAGAAAGACTCTGAGAGGCTGAAGTCAGGAGGAAGATCAACAGGTTCAGAGACGAGTCTGTGTAAAGAACATAGGGGAGAGATGGACACCAATGGCAAGGAACAGCAAATAAAGTGGCCAGTTTGGCTACACCTGATGAGATTGGCTGGTATGGCTACACCTAACTGGTATGGTTAGGTACGGCCTGCATGGCTAGAACAGTATTATATAAAATGGCATAAGGTGCAATGCTCCTGAAGGCTTTAAACTGTGAGCTGAAGAGTTAGTATTTCATCTTAGCGGCAATAGGGAGTCACTGAAGATTCCTGAACAGGGGAGTGACACAGATCATATAACTGTGCTTTAGGAATATCAATTTGACATTTGTATGAAGAATGGGTTAAAAAAGCAGAAAGACTGGCATCAAGGAAACAAATTAGAAAACTGTTACAATAGTGCAGGTGAGACAGGATGAAGGTTCGATACAAGGTGGTCGCTATGTAAGAAAAGGGAACAGACAAGATAGGCTGAGGAGCTGGAAGTGAAAAGGCTTGGAAGGCTGACTCGATACGGAGCATGAAGGAGAGAGAACTGAGCACAATGCTGAGGTTGTGAGCCTGTGTGACCGGAGGAAGAGCAGTGCCCTCAAAATGAATAGGCTAGTCTGGAGGGGTGGGCTAAGGAAGGGAAATGAGCTCCATTTCAGACATGACAAGTTTGAGATGTATATGGAAAAGCTAGAAATGTCCAACAGGACATCCATGATGTGAAACCAGAGCTTAGGAAAGAGACTATGGTTTCATTTGTATAGAAATGATCCCTGAACCCACAGAAGCTAATGAGATCACTAACCAAAAGGAAATAAAGAAGAGGAAGCCAGGACAGAGCTTTGGGAGATATCCATGGTTGGGGGGAGAGAAATGGATGACGGGCATAATTAAGAAAGTGTATGGCTGCACAATGAGTTAAATTTATAGCCAGCTGAACGACCAGCTACAAAGCCCCTGGAAGGTAGCTTTACAGGAACGTCAGAAGGCTGTGCCCTTTGTTCTCTCACAGCCAACCATTCCTAAATGACTTAGATGAAGAAATGCTGTCCATTATTATGCCCTCTCCCCATGACCATTCTCCAGCTAGAGGAAGAGGACGGCTAGGAAGATGAGCTAAGAAGTCTGTAAGGCAGGCGGGTGGTACAGTGGATGGACTTCTAGAACTGGAGTCAGGCAGACCTGAGCACAAATCTGACTTCTGACACTGTGTGACCTTGGGCAAGTCCCTTAACTTCTGTCTTTCTCAGTTTCCTCATTTGTAAAATGTGTGATATTTGTAAAGTGCTACATAAATACTAGCTATTTGTCATGATCATTATTATTATTAACATCTTTATCATTCAGTAAAGTCTCTGGTCAGTTACTTCCATAAGCAAAATCCCACTGTAATTAGTCTAAGCTAGGACAAGTTACTAACTTATTCTCATGACCTCGTTTACTCACACAGACAAAAGAAGTCAATCCAATCACTATTTATTAAGCGTTTACTACATCCAGCCCAGTATGCTAGATGCCAGGGATCCAAAGATATGTAGTAGGAGCAATTCACATTTATATGGTACTATAAAGCTTACAAAATGCTTTTGTCACAATCCTATGAAGGAGGTGGTTTGGATGTTATTGTCTCCATTTATCAGATGAGGAAATGGAGCCTCAAAGTGACTCATTTAGGACCACATGGCCAGGAGGGCCAGTTCTGAGATTCAGACACAGGTTTCTTCCCTTCCATTTCTAAATCTATGATCTTATTATGTACTCAAGAGAAGAAGGCCAAGGACAGAAGCTTATGAAGTGGGAAGAGAATAAGGAGCCAACAAAAAGAAAGAGAAAATACAACCAGAGAGGCAGGAGAAACATCCATGAGAGGACAGTGACATGGAAGCCAAGGGAGAAGAAGATATTGAGGAGGCCTGGTCCCCAACATCAGGTACCTACCACAAAGGCAGCAAGAAGTATGAGGATGGGAAAAAGCCAAATATTCCCATGAATTCCTACCCTCAGACACAACATAAGCAGTTTATGCCTGCAATAGGAAGATGCAGTGAACGACACAAAATGTATACAAAAACAGAACAAAGGAATGAGGTTCAGGAGTGTAGAAACTATCCCAATCTCTCACCTCTGTCATAACCTGCATCCAGGAATGCTCTCCAACCATCCTGAAATCACTCTGGTTTTCCAAAACCAATGCAACTGCTTCTGACAAGCACTAGTGCCAGCAGACTTTGAGCATTAATTTTCACATGTACCTGTAATTAACTAGCTACTGACCCACAGCATGGCTGCGTGTGTGTGTCTCATACTTAAAGTACTTGCTACTTACTCATCTTGCCAGCTTCTACACTGACAGAGAGAGCATCTCTGCCCTGGATTTCAGCTCCATTTATTTACAGGTAAAACAAAGCTGGGAGGGATAGTCAATTCCACAAATGATAAAAATCAAGATTCAGAATGGTCGATAGGCCAGAACACTTGGCCAAAAGCACTAAAATAAAATTGGTCGGGAAAAATGTGAAGCATTACATCTAGAATAAAAAATTAACTGCACAGGTACCAGATAGGGGAGAGCTGAAGACTGCCATTCACATGGTTTTATAATACATTTTTCTTACTACAATCTTAATATCAGTCAATATTTACAAATGGTTGCTTAAAAAAGTCACAGTCTTTGCATTAATAGAACTAATATAGTCAGATCAAAGTAAGCAATAGTCTTACTTTATTCTCTGATCAAAACATCTATTCAATTCTGAATAAACAGGGTCAAATGAATCTGTCCAGCAGAGAGCAAATAGGAAGGTAAGAGATCTAGGAATTCTGTTATACAAAGGACATTTAAAGAAATTAGGGATGTTTAATCTGGAAAAAAGAAGGCTAAGGGAGGATATAAATGTTTTCAAAATAGTTGAAGGGTTTGTCAGGCAATGGAGAAGAACTTTTCTATCTTGCTCCAGAAGGCAGAACTGAAATTAAAGGTGGAAATTAAAGGAGAAAATATTTGGGTAAATTTAAGAACTTTAGAATAATTTTATTTGCCCAACAACTGAATTACCTGCCTTGATAAGAGCTCCCTGCCACTGCCTCTTTTCAAGCTGGGTCTAGATGCTGTAGAACTGCCATGCTGGGAAGAAAGGAGATTAGAAGGATGAAAGTGAAATTTCCTTTTTTTTTTTTTTTTGTTTCTTGACCCAGATCTGTGATTTCATGGGTGAAGAAGACTCCCTCCACAAATGCGTATCTGTCACAGTTTGAGAGAGCTACGTGGGGCACAAAGAGGTCACACACACAGTCAGTATGTATCAGAGCTGGGATCTGAACTCAGCTTGTCCAGGCTTCTAGGCCAGCTCTATCCATTACTCCCTCTCCAGGATTCCTTATAATATTATAACTCTATGATTATATTACTAACTATTCTCAATAAAGGCTAACTAAAGTTCTACACAAAATTCTAATTACCAGATTATTTACAAATTTTAAGGAATCTGATGTACCCTTCAACTCAAAGGAAAGTCTGAAAAACTCATATAAATCACCCTGGGTTATACTACCAGTTCCATTTACCAGGACATCTTACAGAAAACTAATGCAGCAATCAATCATTTAACTGCAGCACAGCACAGTGAAAAGAATATGGGCTCTTTAAGTAAAAATACTTGGGTTCAAAACGTACCTCTCATGCTTGCTACCTTTGACCTTAATAAATCAATTAACCTTTCTGAACTTCAATTCCCTTATCTTCGAAATGGAGAAGTTTGTTAAGATGGGCCTCTCAGGTCTCTCCCAATACTACATCTATAGTAGGAGACACGTTTAGGGTGTGGGATATTCATCTGGTCTTATGATGGAATAATTTTTTTTATGACCTACACAGACCTGGAGAATGCAATCAGGTTTTGGTCCTAGCACTGAAGCAGGAGCTACGCAGGAAGATAACCCCAAGTCTTAGCATTTGTATTATGAACTCTTCCCTAATGTTGGTCAAGCTATTCTTGTTCATCTAGATTCAGAGAGTAATGCTACAAGCAGTATTTTAAATGGTGAGGGGAGTGCTCTCTGAAATACAACTGTTAACTAGAGTAATAGTCAGAATCTTCTGTTTGCACAGGACAGAATGTCAGACCACAGGAAGACTGTTAGATTTAGTACCATTTCCTCCTCCATCCTCCTCAGGGTCTGAGACCAGGACATCTGCCTCACTTTATAAGGTTTACATATCTGCACGAACAATCTTTGTTTTCCCTCATTTTAGGGCTTAGTCCTAGCAATTTCCATGGCCTTTTTTCCTTCTGATGACAACAACCTACACTGTCTTTCATTTGTTGGCTCAGAGGGACAGAAGGCAGGACTAGAACAAGTAGTTTCATCATGTTGAGTAATGTTAAGGGGTCCCCTGAAGTTGTCTTTTTGTGCTACCATATTTTCCATAAATAATATAGGAGGCCCTGAATGTGTCAAGGACAGAGTAACACCGTCCCCACTCCCTCACTCCCTCCCCCCAAAGCTGACATAATTTGTTGTCTGCCTCCCAAACCGGACTTTCTATGTGTCAAGACAGGTACCAGTCAGTCTGCACTAGACTGGGAAAGTGGGTGTGTAGCTTGGACCCCTGCAGATAAACAAGCCATCCTATCTTCATGGTCCAGTGGCTCTCAAGGGAAAAGAATGTGGCTTTGGCCATGGCCTTGCTGCTCCCCTTCAGGAGGGCTTTTGTCCTTTTCTCATCTTTGCTACACCTTTCTCCCTCCCATTCCATGTCCCTTTAGGTGGAGATTTCTGGTTCCTCCTCCTTCCCTTGTCCTGTTGTCATAAATATGCAAACTTCTAGATGGATTGTGAACTCTTTGGGTTCTACGTGCAGTTTATTTCTCTTGTAATAAACCTAGCCTTTACCTAATTTTCACAAAATTGTGGCTCCCTATTGATAGCCATTACTGATTTTGTATTTCTTCTGAGCCAAGCACACCCTCTACCAACTGGTTTCTTATTTTTAACACACACACACACACACACACACACACACACACACACACACACACACACAACCACCAGAGAGGCCTAAACTTTCTGGAGGAACCCCTCCCACGTCTCTTTTATTTATGTCAAGAAACAACAGGACAATTAATCACTGACAGGACTTTCAAAGGAAGAGTGGATTCTTAAGTTAGTGGATGCTTAGGATTCCCCAGGGGGTTCTATGAAGGCAAATAATAAGTTAAAGACATTGGGATTAATAATTACACAGAGAAGCAGCTTCACAGAACAGCTGAGGGCTGACCTCAGGTCCAAGGAGACCAAACTTCTAAGACTCTCAGTGTCAGAGAAAGTACTTGGTTCTAATGACAGAGGGAATTTCCTTATCTAGGATTTCCCTATACCAATAAAATCAAAGGTCCAATCCCTATCCCTGATTAACTAACCCTTAAGATCTCTTACCATAGTAACAGCAATAATTGACCTCTCTATAGCATTTTAAAATTGGCAAAGCACTTGGATATACATTATTTCATTTGTGACATTACAGGGTTCCATCAGGGAATGAGAATGAGGGCCACAGGCTCTAGTTATTATGCTAAATTCTTTAGCTTTTCTATAAATTTGGAGAGAAATTTGTAATCTTGATCTGGCAGATCAAATGAAAAAGGCCTTCCTTCAAATTCTGCCTCTGATACCTAACACCTGTATGATGGAGGGCAAATACTTAATCTCCCTGGTCCTTGGTTACCTCATTTGTAAAACTGGGATAATATCACTGTTGTCCTAGAGGGAGGGAGATAAGCATATATAGTGCCTACTATGTGCCAGTCACCACTAGGTGGCTCCATTGAGTCATCTGGCTGCCACTGATCTCAGGATTGTTCAAAGTTGTGTGTGTGTGTGTCTGTGTGTCTCTGTGTGTGTGTATGTCTGTGTGTTTGTGCATGTATGAACACACATTTACCAGAGTGACATATATGTACGTATGTCACTCTGAAAACTGTAAAGCACTATAAAGGTCAATAATTACTGCTATTACTGTTGTCATTATTACTATGAGAATTACTATATTATTATTATTATTATTATTATTATAAGAAAATCTTCTAACCCCCTTCAACCCTCAAAAATTCTTAAAGAGCCTCAAGATCAATCCATGTGAAGCCTGCTTAAAGGAACTGGGGACATTTAACACAGAGAAGACTTAAAGGGTAGCTTCCTACAAGTATTCAAAACACGAGATTTAGACAAGTGGCCCCCAAAGGAATGGCGGCTAGCTGGGTAGCAAAATGGAAAGCACACTAGAGCTGGAGTCAAAATGACCGGAGCGGAAATCTTGCCCCTGTCATTTATTAGCTGTGTGACTCTGGGCAAGTCACTAAACTTTTCCATGCCTAAGTTTCTTCATCTTTAAAATGAAAGTATTGTAGGCTGGAGAGGATGTGGAAAAACTGGAACACTAATGCAATGTTGGTAGAGTTGTGCACTAATCCAGCTATTCTGGGGAGCAATTTGGAACTCTGCCCAAAGAGCTGTAAAGAAGTGCACACCCTCTGAGCCAGCAATACCACTTCTGGGGCTGGAGCCCAAAGAAACCACAGAAGTGGGAAAAAGACCCCTATGTACAAAAATACTTATAGCAGCTCTTTTTGTGGCGGCACAGAATTGGAAGTCAAGCGAATGCCCATCGATTGGGAAATAGCTAAATAAGTTGTGGTATGTGAATGTACTGTGTTATAAGAAATGAGGAGCAGACAGACTTCATAAGAACTGGGAGAGACTTACATAAACTGATGCTGAGTGAGAAGAGCAGAACCGGGAGAACTTTGTACACAATTACAGATACGACAAATGTGTGACGAATAACTCTGATAGACTAAACTCCTCTCAGCAATACACAGTTAGAAGACAACTACAAAAGACTCATGATGGAAAGGGATATATCCACATCCAGAGAAAGAACTACAGAGTCTGCAGACTGAAGCAAACAATTTGCTCTCTCGTTTGTGTTTTGTTTTGTTTTATACCTTCTTTTTCATTGTTCAGCCTGTGGTTATAATCCTTTACAACATAACTAACATTCAACGTGAAGTTATTTGTAGAACCTATATTTGATTAAATGCTGCTATGGGCAGGAGGGGGAGAAAATTTGAAGCTTAAGAGATTGTGGAACTGAATGTTGTAAACTAAAAGTAAATAAAAAGACATCAATTTTTTTTTAATCAAAGTATTGGAGGCAGGTAGGTGGTACAGTAAACAGAGCACTGGCTCTGGAGTCAGGAGGACCTGAGTTCAAATCTGGCCTCAGACACTTAACTCTTACTAGCCATGAGACCTTGGGCAAGTCACTTAACCCCAACTGCCCTGCCTTGCCCCCTCCAAAAAAAAAAAAGGCAAAAAAATAAAATAAAATAAAATAAAATGAAAGTGTTGGACTTGATGGCTTCTAAGTTCCCTTCTAGCTCTAAATCTATTTGGGGGGTGGGGGGAGCAATGGGCAGAAGTTACAAAGAGAAATACTGACACCTGACATAAGGAAAAAAATCTCTAATAAATTATAAGAGTTGCTGATAAGTAAAATAGGCTGCATTTGGAAGGTAGGTTCCTCCTTACCACAGGCTTTCAGGTCAAGACTAGAGGACCATTTTTTTCAAGTATGGGCTGGAAGAAATAGCATGAGATCCCTTAGAAATCTGAGATTCTTTGGTTCTGTGTAGGATTTATCATCTTTGTACTGATATTCCCAATCATCTTTTTTTTTTCCTTTTGAGACACATAAGGCCTTCTCTAAAGCATAGGGATTGTACTTGTCAAAATGGCAACTAAGACAAATGCCCTCTGAAAAATGAGATGGCTGGTCTAGAGAAACTATCAGATTCTTTCTAACTCTAAATCCTAAGATCCAAGTGAAATGTCAGGTGGCAGCATTTTTGGTGCCAAAGATTCTAATGTTCTCCTATCGTATACAAATACAGTATGGTATATGTATGGAGAATACTCTAAGACAATACATGTAAGGAAAGATTTTAAGTTTCAAGAAGACAGTGGCATTTCCTTAATTATCTTTATATCTCCCCCAGCATGTACTATATTACTTTGCATATAATGTGTACTTACTAACTCATTCCTTAATGACCACTAAGTCAAGAGCTCAATTATAAATGATTATAATTTACTTTACTGTGTGTTACAGTTTTTAAAAGAAGAGATGAGAGAGTATGGCCTAACAACTTCCAAGGTCCTGTGCAGTTCTAAATCTCTGCTTCTGTAAAAGCCATCTCCCTGCCCTGCCAAAGAATGGTACCACTTCCACCACTGGCCCTTCTCCCACCCCACCCCCAACCAGACTTCCAGCTCTTAACCACCAATGGGGCCTTGCTGACTGGTGAGAGCCCACTATATCTAGCTGGACCCAGGCACCCTATCATGTCACCTTCCTGCCATGCCACTCTAAATAACACCCCCTTGCCCTCAATTTCCACCTCTCTTGTTCTGGGACCAGCAATCAAATTAATACTACTATTGTTTCTGGGAAAAGGACATATCATTCAATAGCCCTTATGGCTCCACCAACCATCTATGACTTCAACCTACCTTGCCCCTACACCCCTATATGTTAGAATCTAAGTAGGATATGGGCTAATATCACAGGATGAGAAGGCCTGGCTATTTTATGCTCTGCAATGAGTGAAGGCAATACCCTCATTGATGAGATTACAGAAGGATCAATTCATCTAGTTTCTAGCACAAAGAACGTATGTTATGTAATCCCAGTGGGTAACTGTTAAAAACCTAATGTCTTCTGGTGGGATACTGGGGGGGAGGGTGGGGCTTATATTTGTATTCCAAGTACTTAGCATCATGCTTGGCATATGGTGTTTAATTAATGCTTGCTGGCTGCCTGACTAATGTTAACATAGGATCTAGAGCTTAATAGAAGGTCCCTTAAAGGAACCTCAGAGATTATTATCACAGATTTAAACTAGAAGAGACCTCAGAGGTCATTTGGTCCACCCACCTAATGTTACAAGCCAAGGAAGGTTAAGCAACTTCCCCAGGGTTGAAGAGGCAGATAAGTAGTACAGCTAGCAATCACCAGCACTACCTAGCTCACACACAGCACAGGTCAAAGATGTTATTGCAAGGAAAGTGCTCTTGAAGCCTTAAAGGGCTACAAAAATGTGAGCTGATTTTTTGTGCGCTATGATGATGAGGACATTAATTCTTCTGCTAAATGTGTGACTCCAAGAAAAAAAAGAAAAAACAGACAGAAAGAATAGCAGCTCTGCTAGAACCATCTAGAACAAAAGGCTGATAAAGGAAAGCCTTCCTAGCAGGACATTAGGGGGACAACAGGCCCTAAGGAGAGGCTATGAGTCCAGAGCATACCTGTGCAATGAACAATTTCTATTCATTTCATGTTTACTCTGAAAGTTATTTATCTTTGAGTTCTCAATGTTTTATTTAACATTGAATTTCTAGCACACTAATTAATTGAATTATAAACACTATATCCTTTTGATTCAGGCCTATCAGTTTGCATTGCCTACCCACACATCCTCAACTCTCTTCTGACACCTGGTGGTAGCTAAAAATGTGCAGGGACCAGTAACCCAGAACAAAGTCAGAGGATATTCTGGAGAATTTGCCATAGTTGATGAACTGTGATGATATGAAAACTCAAACCTATAAAAAGAGAAATCACTACCTAACTGAATTACTACAAAAGTATCCTTCACTTTAAAAAAAAAAAAGGAAGCACAAAACCACAAACTAGATTACCTGCAAGAAAGAAGTGTTTACTTGTATACAGAGAGAGAGGAACACAGTAAGCTGATTCCCAGAGTTGCTGGAGGACAGAGCAACCTTAATATATTTTTAGGATTGACTTTTTAAGAGAAAATCTTACCCAAAATCCCACATCGAGGAAGAGTAAAAGCAATTAAAATGACAGCCCTTCCCTGTGTTCTGTGCTCCCCTGTAATGAGTACAACCTAAGCCAGGGCTTAACAAATCCCCAGAGCCAGATCATCATGAGGCCTAGACACTTCAGTGCAGCATCTACTACTTCCTTTACTCTTCTTGCTGTAACAGATTTGCCAGTTTCTTTTTCTTTTTGCTGAAACAGATAAACCAGTTTCTTTTTCCTTTTTCTTTTCTAAGTTTTATTGCCGCCCTTTGTTTTTCATATCATATTCAATTCTAGATATACCCTGTGACCCCTGCCACCCAGGAACACCTTCTTTGTAACAAAGTAAAGCATTTAAGCAAAAGCAACCTGTCTAAAAGTAAATGCAACATTACACGCATCTAGTCCCTCATTCCTATAAGGAAAGAGGAAGTAGTATCTACCATTTACACAATAATCATAGAAAAGGAGAGAAGGGAGAAGAAAAAAGGAAAGATCTTGGAGGGGAGGAGAGACAGGGAGAGAGAAGGTAAAGGAGAAGGCGGAAGAGAAAAGAAGAGCAGAGGCAAAGAGAAAGAATGAAGGTGGTAAGGGAGAGGCTCTCACAGCACAGCTTTATCACAGTTACTTTGGCCTGTGCTGACCCTCTGCAATAGCTCTACCCAACTAAAATCCCTCCAAACAAAAGCATCAACTGTTGTCTCACTGGCCCCCACTGACCACCACTCCCTCTAACCCCCAGGTCCCTTGGTCCATTTTTGAATGGATCCAGCCTAGCCCATTCTCCTTAATGCTAACCAGCTTGCTCAAGAATGGAGCTGGGCAAACCCCTTCAGTCTACTTCCTCTCGGACTAAAAACCTCCCAAGTTCCTTTATGCCTATCTGAGAGAACAAGTGGTTTCCCTACTGAGGAGAAAACTCCATTCTTCTTTGCAGTTAAATGTTGAGGTTAGGATGGAGTGTAACTCTCAAATCTCTTGGTCTTCTTGTTGGACTAGTTCTGAGGAGCCAGAAACACCAGGAAGCTGACCAAGGTCAGTGAGGTTGAATTCAATCTAATTCAACAAGTATTATTAATAAAATACTGTCTGCTTGGTACTCAGCTGGGCACCAGGGACACAAAGACAAAACTGAAACTGTTCCCACCCTGAAAGAGCTAACATTCTACTGTGGAGAAACAGGAACACCAAGAAATCAACAGAAAATAGCTACAAAATAAATACAAAGTGTTGGAAAGAGGAGGAGAAGGAAGAAAAGGAAGAGGAGAATGAGAAATAAATGGAGGTGACTGGAAAGGCTTCCTACGGAAGGTGGCTTTTGAACCTGAAGGGAAGTGAGAGGAAGAACATGCCAGGCATGGGGTGCACCCGGAACAAAGGCAGGAAGACAGCCATAAGGAGGCTAGTTTGACTGGACTGTCAAGCAGGAGAATTCTATATAATCAGCCTGGTGAGGAAGAGGCTGCTAAATGATGAAGGGTTATAACGCTGCTGGAGGACTCACTGTCCCAGCATCTCCCAGACTGGCTAATCTCTGTGCTTTTGCACTTGCCTGGAATGCCCTCTCTTCTCCTCTCTGTACTTGAAACGCAAATGTCACCTTTTCCATTCTACTTCTTAGTTACAGTTGACTCCCTCAGACCTCACATAGCATTCTGAACGTCTCTCATGTTTTCTATAAGAACACAGCTCTGACTTTCCATATAAATCACTGGGGGAAAAATGTCTTCAATTTAGAAAATCTGAATTATATGCAACTTTTCACTATCATTCTCGTGGTGCCATAATCAAAAACTATTTGTTGAATACTTTCCATATTTTCATAGAGTATATATGAAACTGCAATAAAGATATAGAAGCAGGTTAGTGTTGTGGAAAGAACAATGGATTAGAAATTAGGACTGAAAGTTCTAATCTGCTTTGACACGAAGTGGCTATTTGACCTTGGGCAGATAACTTTACTCTCAGACACAATTTCCTCATCTATAAATGGAGTCAATTTGACCACACAATTTCAAAAGTCCCTTATGTCATCACCTTATGAGATCTAAAACTATCTGTATCTTACTTTGTGTAACAGTAAATGCACCCATATAGTATCTTTTATTCAACAGTGTCTTGAACATAGTACTGGTGTATTATATGAATAACGTCAAATCCAATGACTTCCTTATAAAAAGAAAATCCAATTTTTAAAAAAGTGCCTTATATTTAAGTCTGCAAAGGATTAAAGACTGATGAGAATTCTAAATAAGCTAAACACTTTTTATTGCTAATATGCAAAAAGATGTTCTGCAAAAAACTTCACATAAAACAGTATTCGCTAAGGGGTAATTTTTTTTTCCAAATGGCAAAGAATTTTTTCCAAATGCCAAGTTCAATTTCAAGTACTACCACTGTTATTAATAATAATGAGAAGCGCCCTTGTGTCTCTTATACCCTTTAACATTTTAATTGGCTGTCCCCAAAAAGGAATACTAAAATCGGGAAGGAAATTACAGATTCTTTCCCTATCTTTAACATAGTATTATGAAACCTATTACTAGTTTATCTGTGTGTATAGTTAAGTAATGAGTTAGGAGTTAGATGGAGCAAAATCCTAAAGTAAAACACGTTTAGCCTGTTCATCTCTAATTTAAGTGTACACATTGGGACAGCAAAGTTCATTTTTCCAATCAATTGCCAAAGAGAAAAGAACAAAGCTTAGATGCAGTCTCAACTCCACCAAACAGGGAAACAGGCAAAGAAAAGGCAATTTTTAAAATTCAATTTATGTTCTTGGTCACTGACTAAGAACAAGGATGACAGTTTACATTTATAGAGCACTTAGGTTTACAAAACACTTGACTCATAGCGGCCCTATGGGTAGCACTGGTCTTAATTTCCCCAATTTAAAAATGAGAAAACTGAGGTTTAGCAAAATGAAGTCGCCTACCCACAGAAACACAGTTTGTACACTGGGGAGCTCAGACTTTTAATCCTGGCTGTCAGTCTCAGAGTCTCACAACCTTTCCACTATGCCACCCTCCAGGGAGAGAAATGAGTGACTGCAACTGAAACTTCCATTTTTGCTTTTCTTCATCTTTAAATGGCTGGCCCTTGAAGCCACTATTCTTAATAATTGTGTTATTGTATCACCTTAAATGCTGAAAAGACTTGGAGCTTTTATCTCATTGTCACCATTTGTTTTACTAAGATGTTCAAAAAGAAAGCACTTGAAAGGCTTGCAACTTTTCTGGTTCAATACATTTAACTAAAATAAAATTACAGAGTATGTTATCATATTTCTTATGCCTGTACCACACTTCCAAGCCTAGATGGGTTCACAGTTCTGCTAATGTGAGCCTCATGCCACCTAGAAGAGTTTCTATTACTGCAAGCCCAAGATAAAGTAAGCTATTACTTAGAAATAATAGCACCTAGTATTTATATAATGTCTTTCTGCAATGAGCTCCAAGTGCTTATTCACTCCAACAGTATCCTGGTTATCTGCATCAATAATTCTTCCCTGATGGGTGATCTACTTACTCTTTTAACCCTTAATGCTATATTCAGTGGCTAGAACAGCCTGATTCAGAAAATGCAAGTACTTAAAAAAAAAAAGTCCAGGCCACACATGAATTAAGCTACTCAGTAACTGTCTCTCTGAAGAGACAGATACAGCATGGTACTATCTGCCACTGTTGTTCAGTTGTGTCGGACTCTTCGTGACTCCATTTGGGGTTTTCTTGGCAAAGATATGGGAATGATTTGCATTTCCTTCTCCAGCACATTTTACAGATGAGGAAACTGAGGCAAACAGGGTAAAGTGATTTGCCCAGAATCACACAGCTAGTATCTGAGGTCAAATCTGAACACAAGACGAATCTTCCTGTCTCCAGGCTGGGTGCTCTGTTCACTCTACCACCTAGCTGTTCGAGCATCATAGTACTGAGCTAAAACTAAGGAGTCCTGGATTCTAGTCCTGGCTGTGTGTCTATGCTTCTTCCCTCTGAGCCTCAGGTCCCTTTCTATATAAGGAGACAGGCAGACTACATGACCTCTAAGGTCCCTTCCAGTTTGAAACTGACAAGTCAAAATGGTACACCTGAATGAGAAGACTTTCCCAAATACCTTAATTCTGTTAGGTCAGTGACAGTCACCTGACAGGAATTAGCTCTTAAGAAACTTAGAACTCTACTGACATTCTGAAGAATGCCACAGAGAATGGAGATTGTCTTGATGCTTTTAGCAAATCCAACTTACAAGCATTCCTTGATGTTTTTAGAGAATTTCACAGCATCTTTGTAGATTATGCCATGTTCTTAAATCACAACATCAAAGAATGTTAGATACAGACAGAACCTTAAAGCTCATCTTTGGTCTTTTCTCAGTTCTATTCCACTGAGGGCAGAGAATGGGTCATGAGCAAAAGGGATAGAGTCCATTCAACAGAGGGTAGAGGTAGAGAGAAAAAGGCATGAGTTCAAATCTGAGTCTAGTCACTCACTTGTGACTCCAAGAATGTCATTTAACCTCTCAGCCTCAGATCCTTCATCTGTAAAATGTGTATGACAACTCCCATCTCACAGGGTTGGTATGGGGAGAAAATTGGATATCTATAAAACATTTTACAAACCTTAAAACACTCTATAAATACTATTATTATCCGCTATTATGTTTGTGTCCCAGAACTTGGCATATATGTGCTTAATAAATTGTTATGAGGCAGCTAGGTGTATAGTGAGTGAGAGTCAGGAAGACCTGAGTTCAAATCCAGCCTCAGACACCTACTAGATGTGTGACCCTGAACATTTGGTCAGCCTCAGTTTGCTCACCCATAAATAAATAGCACCTACCTCACAGAGTTGTGGTAAGGATCAGATGAAATACACATACACTGCTCTGCAAACCCTTAAGCTATTACATCTGCTACATTTGTTGAGTTGCATCAAGATTAATCTAGTACAACTCTTCGTTTTACAGATAAGGAAAGTGAAATCCTGAAAGGAATTCTAATTTACCCCAAATCAGGGAGTTACAAAGCAGAGAGCAGAAGTCAGATCTTCTGATATCAAGGCAGAGCTCATCATGTTGCGCACCTCAAACACAGACTGTCCAGCATCCTGACAGCCTCTGACTAGGAAAAGAAAGAAAATGCAGCTGAACTTCCTGTGAGAAAGCAAACTACTCATGTCTCAAGCTGCAAATTATCCACTGGATTTTCTGAATAACTTGGATACCTCCCTATTTGTACAACTAGAGAACTCAATTTCCTTTAAAGCTTTCAAAGGTCCCTAGAGAAAAAATTATCCAAGAATCGCCCTCTTTTTAGAAATTCTCCTAAGGTTTTAAAATAAGTAGGAACAAGACAAAGAAATATTCTCTAAATCTAGCACTAGAGGAAAAGATTTAAAAAAAGGAGTATGATATTTCACACAGTTAATATGGAAGTAAGCAATTTACTGATAAACATATTCTTTTCAATCAAGTCTCATAAAAGATAGTGAGACATTTTCAGGCAATCCTAAAAGGGTGGAAGGATATTTCATTTGACCATCTCTCCAATAAAAGACTTTATTGCTCACTTCCAAGAATATACTGTATATCTTCCTATCAGTCAAGGCATGCCATTTTTTTAATCCAGAATACCTTCTACAATGGGGTCGTACTTTTGAGATATAAATACTTTTTTCAAGATTGAAAAGTCTGTAGAAGTCTGTAGAAGCTCGTGAAAATTTTGGCTTAGATTATTTTTCTTTTCCTAAATTACGTAGCATTTCCTTGGTCCCCTTAGTGCTACTGATTGGAAACGCCAACATATCTATAGTTTTAACAGTGTGGGGAAGTTTGAGCAAGGGAACTCTTTCTACCAAACCACAATCCATCTTTGACTCATAGGAAGATCAATTTGACAGCTAGGGAGTTGCTTGGGGCACTTATAGATGTACAAAGGACTTATTCAGAATCACAGGGTTGGTAAGTGTCAAAGGTGACACATGAACTCAAGTCTCCCTGATTCCAAATCTGGCACTGTATGTACTTCTACACTCGGCTGCTTCTGACCTAACAGTTAATCACGCTACTGATATGATGATTTTGAACAGTCCATCCCTTAGATTATATAACAGAACTAAAGTCAGGGTATCTGGGCTCAAATCCCATCTCTGGTGATTACCACATATCTGAATTTGGGCAAGTCACTTAACTTTCCTAGGTCTCTTCTGTTAAAAAAGTGGGGGGTTAAGGGGAGCTTAACTAGATGGTTCCTAAGGTCTCTTCTAAATCTATGTTCTAAATCTATGATCCTACAGCCTATGATTATAGGATTCCAAGCTGAAAACTTATCTGTGACCACTTAGTTCTGCTGAACAGAGTGCTGAACTAAATGAGGCCAAGGTAGTCAGCCCTTGTATCCATTTGATAAATTCAAGCCCAAGATTGCAAGGGGAGGAAGCCAAAAAGTTCAGCTGAATCAGGAGTTCTCTCATCACTATTATAAAGACAACTCCAAGGCAGCATGGGCCAGGAGAATGTGCATGGCCTTTAGAATGGTAGCAGCTTTACAAGGCTGCCTCAGAGACTTCTTTAGGCTGGTTTTCTCATCTGTAAAGTGAGGAGAATACAGTAAAGGTTCTTCTAGCTTTACAGTCTGTGAATTATGAATCCTAGGAATTCTATATTTTTACTAACTGAATTTCCAAAGGTCACTCAGTCAATAAGCATTAATTAAGCACTGCTATGTGCCTGGCACTGTGCTAAGCAATTGAGACATAAAGAAAAGGCAAAGGAGCTTCTGCCCTTAAGAAGCTCACTAACAGGGGAGACAGCATGCACAAACCAGAGACACACAGGGTAACACAGAGATAACCAACAGAAAGACGGTGGTAGCATTAAGTGGAATCAGGAAGGCTGACTAGAATGTGGGATTTTTTGGCTGGGACTTAAAGGAAGCCAGGAAATCCAAAGTGGAGAGGAAAAGGGAAAGAATTCCAAGAAGAGGAGACAGTCAGTAAAAATGTCCCAAGTTGAGCTGAAAGTCTAATGTGTAATAATTTTGTTCAATGACTGCAGAACCTGGAAAGGCTGTTGCTGCTATTGATGCCTAGCAAATTGCTATTGGTTATCTTTTTATATAAATATATATATATATATATATAATTTGAATTTTTGGAAACTTTAGCTGTGATGTCAACTTTGGAAAAAGTATCCCACTTGTACTGTGCTGAGTTGGCATTGTACAGAAATTAACAGCCATACTGGTCTAGAAACGTTAAACTTAATTTTTTTTTTTCCATTTGTACAGGGGTAACACACTGTATTAAATATGTAAGGTCTTATTTACATGGGTTTGATTACAGAAACTAATAAAATATTCTCTAAATAAAAAAAAAATGCCCCAAGTTGGGAGATGTCTCATGCCAAGAGCAGCAGGGAGCCGTGTCACTGGATTACAGAGTACATATGGCACAATGGATAGAGCACCAAGTCCAGCTTCTGACACTTAGTAGCTGTGTGACCCTGGGCAAGTACCTTCACACTGTGCACCTCAGTTTCCTCATCTGTAAAATGAGCTGGAGAAGGAAATGGCGAACCTCTCCAGTATCTCTAACACACCAAGAAAAACCCAAATGGGGTCACAAAGAGCCGGACATCACTGAAATAACTCAACAAAAACAACAACAAAAGAATAACGTATAAGAACACTAGAAAGGCAAGAGGACCAGGTTATAAGAAGTTTTGAAGGCTAAAGAAATTTATATTTGATTCAGGAAATAACAGAAATGCACTGGAGTTGAGTGAATGGGAGTGGAGCGGGGGATGGCACTGTTTTAGGAAGATCAATCTGACAGCTGAGCACAGGGGGGACGGGAGTGGAGGGCGACGAGGGAAGGAGACCAACCAGCAGGCTACGACAGCAATACAAGCCTGAGGTGATAGGGTCTGCACCAGGGGATAACCACAGACTGGACATAAAGGAGGAGACATGAGAGTTAGGATGACACTTGGGTTATACTATACGTCTGGGTGGTTGGTAGGATAGTGGTGCCCTTAACAGCAATAAGGTAGTCTGAAAGTGGGGAGAGGGGGGAAGGGTTTGGAGAAGAAAGGATGAAAAGACATGAGTTTGGGACACACTGAGTTTAAACGTCTACAGGGCACCCGGCTCAAGATGTCTAATGGACAGCTGGAGATGTGAGACTGGAGGCGAGCAGAGAAGTTGGATGATGAGAATCATCAGCAAAGAAGGGATAACTGAATCCATGAGAGCTGATGGGACCAAATCAAATAGCATAGAAGAGACCCAGGCTAGCTAGTGTCCACTGCCAAAGAGCTTACAATCCAGTTAGGAAAACAGGACAAACACATAAAAGAACAAAGCAATGTGAGGTAGCGTGCCAAATACCAAATGAACACTGCAGAAACTCAATGAGGCAAGCATTCCAAGTGCTGGTGCTCAGTAGAAAAAAGAGAAAGCTTGCCCATATTACACTAAAATACAAATTATTCATTTCGGGTAGAAATGTCTGATAACAGATCTGATGAGTAGAAAGGCATGGTGTGTACACTGAAGGAGAACAAGGGCACACAGGGAAAAGTTAAGGGGGAAAAGAGGCTGAAGGCATCAAAAGAGAATCTCACCTATCTTTCCACTTTGTTTAAATCTGTGCTCCGTGGTCCTCATATTCCTCTCTCTTCTAACTAGATGGAAAAAAAGCTGAATAATTTACTTTTTCTTGTGTTTCATTCATAACATGATGTCTCTTGTTCTTAATTTAAAGGTGATTCAAATTTTTATTTTGAGTTTTTCTCTCAAAAATCATTTGTTAGTTCAAGGGATTGTTGTTTTTAAGGAGGACTAAATATACATATTATTTATGATGAGTAACTGAGAGAAAAATTCATTACACGAGAAGGTACATTTACATATGCAATTATCTTCCTTGACAGATGACAGAAATGATCTCTCTTTTAAACCAGATGCACTCAAACACTAACATAGCCCAGAAAGTTGGATTTTTAAAAATAATACATTACTGACCTAATAAGTGGACAGTGCCATATGGTTTCATAGAAAAAGCGCTCATCTGAGGCAGGCACAACCTGGTTCTGAAGACCACTAGCTCTTTTTCTTGCTTTCTGTCTGCAATGTAAGTTACTTAAGGGCAGAGACTGGAGTTTATACTGGTATCACTAGTGCCTGGCATATAGTAGGCACTTAATAAATGTTTGTTGGTTGACTGTGTGAGTGTAGCTAAGCCATGTCCCTTCTTTGAAACTTCAGCTTTCTTCACCAAAAAATGAAGAGATTTGACTTACTGATTCTCTAAAGTCTTTCCAGTTTTCACATTTTAGCAGCTAAACATCTAAAATAATGATCCATCAATCCCTCTAGGAAATAAAGAATTCTAAGAACACTACAGTGTAATTTTTTCTCCCATAATTAAACAAAAAAAACCATTTTAACTATAGGAAATCATATAGAAAAAGCTGAGTAATTCACACTAGTCAGTCTGTTGAACACTGACATCTGCTGGAAAATAGAAAATATATTTATTTCAGTTATGGAATTTTAAATTCTAAGCAAACCCATATCCCAAAATAATATTGGTTCAACTAAATATTACTAAACCACATCATACCATCACAAAATCGTGCCATGATGTCCTTTTATTTATTGTCCACTTATGGCCACTTTCCTATGGAACTCACCACCCTGTAAGAAACTGTTGCATCCAATATGTTTTTGCAAAAATCAGTCAAGAACTTTAGGCAAGTTATGACTATACTTTGGCTAGTAGCAAGCAAAATTGTTCTTAGGTACCTAATTGTTTAGACATGAATTTTTTTTTAAGTTCAAATACTCAATCTTATAGACCTTAGGAAATTCTACAGAAAATAATTTTTAAAAATTCAATTGGCTACACGACATCTTCTTTCTCAAGACAGTTCCTTTATGGCTATAATGGTTCCTCCTTAATTTCTTCTGAAAGGCAAAATGAAGTAAAGTCACAGCATGAAGTTTTGCAGCATGTGGTCTTCATGTTATCATGTACAAAATAGAGACCTTTCTCTACACTTCAAGGATCTGAAGCAGTAGAATGATAGTTAAAGAAGTTCTAGGCCCTGACTCAGAAAGACCTGGGTCAGAAAGCTACCTCAGATACCTACTAGCAGCATGATCATTTGGAAAGTCATTTAGCCCTTTTGATCCTCAATCTCCCCAACTATGGAATGAGCATCAGAATATCTATTAAGTACCTACCTCACAGGATTGTTGAGAGTCAAATTAGATAAAATATATAAGTAAAACCTTTGCAAACTTTAAAAATCCACATATAGAATCAGAAAATTCCAGAGTTCAAATGGACCTTAGCAACCATCTAGGCCAATGCATACATTAAAAGAGTCCCCTCCACAGCATCCAGTCTCTCCGGGGCCTGAGATAGTTCACTGCAGTGAAGAAGAAAGTGTATTGTATCTGGTGTGAAGAAACTTGGGCTCAACTTCTGGCTCTACCATCTCATCCCTCCATCACCTTGGGCAATATGCTTAAAGTTCTCAAACCTCATTTTCCTCTCTGTAAAATAGATTCCTTCTTCTGGATGCTCTCTGGCTTATCAACATCTGTCCTAAAATATGGGATCCAAAACTGAATCCAAAAAATACTCCAAGATATGACTTCACCAGGGCAGAGCACTGCAGATATTACATATCTGACATATGCCTGTAAGCTATACACATCATAATATAGTCCAAGCTCACATCTGGTTTTCTGGATGTCATATACCACAGACTCAAACTGAGTTTGCAGTCCATGAAACCCCTCAAATATTTGTGAGGCAAATTACCACATAATCAGTCCTCCCCTATCTTGTATTCATGAAGTTAATTTTGAGAACTCAAGAGCAAAATTTTCTATTTATCCCTATTACATTTCAGCTTACTTGACTCAGCCTAAAGTCAAACACCATTTGGGTGCTGACTCTGTCATCCAGTGTGTTGGCTTTCCCTCCCAGTTTTGTGTCATCTGTAAATCCAATGTAGGATGCCATCTATGCCTTTACGATTGTTTTGCTGGAGTGGGTATTTTCCTCACTTATACAAATCACAGCCCACCTATGCCTTAGTAGACAGTCTTTTTGAACTGTAGTTCCCTTCAAAAGGAATATCACCATCCTGTTATCAACCTGAGGGTGAGCCTCTGTGATCTTCAAGCAGCTGGTGTGCAGTTCAATGCATACGCACAATCCCACTAGCTTCACAGGACTTGTCAGAGCTGGTGCTTTGACAGACAAAGGCTTCAACAAGCTGGGGTCTTTCACCTCTACACCACAATGAAACATCAGAATAGGACTTGGGCAGATTTCTAGATTTCTACCATGTTAAAATATATCTCTGTGTATGCAAGTGTGTGTATATATGTATATAGATATACACACATATACATGTGTGTATGTGTATGTGTATGTATAAACCTACTCTAATCCTTTCCTGCATTCTTAGCTCTTAATATCAGTAAGTTAGTCTTGGTCTCCTCGGGGAACAACAAAATGGGGAGAAAAAAAAGACTTCCCATCTTTCTTTTTTTTTTTTTTTTGCCTTTTTTTGGGGGAGGGCAGTTAGGGTTAAGTGACTTGCCCAAAGTCACACAGCTAGTTTTTTGTGTTAAGTGTCTGAGGGCAGATTTGAACTCAGATACTCCTGACTCCAGAGCTGGTACTCTATTCACTGTACCACCTAGCCGCCCTGACTTCCCATCTTTCTAAGCACAAGTAACTAAATTGGTTTTAAGTTGCATTCAGTTCCAGCCAAAAAGTATATGGAAGGCCTTTGTCTAAAGGATATTTTCTTTTAAAAACATGTAGGAAGGCTTTCTCTTTTGGTTGCTCCTTCAAAAATGAATAGCACTGTTCAGTAGAAATGAAGTTTTTGTCAAGATAAGAACTTAAACCCTCAGGAAGTCTAAAAATGTTAAAGCTAAATTCATCTTGGCAGCATTAAACTAAGTTATCCAGTCCATCTGTAATGTTTCTGTAATAGTTTGTTTTCTTTGAGAAGGTGTTTATAGGTAGGTCTAACACAGATTAGAGGAACCATATATCTACTGGATTCATTCAGGGCAAACAGTTACATTTAAATCACCTTAAGTTTCAGAACTAATGTTACCGCAGGGAGCTAGTGCATTCAATGTATCAAAACATTCTGCCTTTTTTCCCCTCTTATTTTGAGTTTTTTTGCCTCTGATGGACACACAAGAAAGATAAAACTTAGCAAAGCACAAGTAGTCAATATTTATGTCTCTAGGTAATTTATTACTAACTAAGCATACTTCTATGTAACTTAAAATGAAGTAACCTCTTTAGAGAAAGGAGAGATCTCATTAAAAGGGAGGATAAGGGACAGAGATTTCATATATTTCTAATTTCCTAGTTTCACAGATCTTATCAAGTCTAATGAAATACTATCATATTCAAAGATACTATCCCTTATAATACCATTTTATCATTTTATTCTGTTATTCTGACAACTAAGGCAAAGATATATAGATACATATGTATTATATCATATATGTAGCTTTATCTATAGTCCTTCTATCCTAAAAAATTGCCAATAATCCTCTCTGTTTCTTTAGCAAAAAGTTAGGTTTTTTTTTTAACTAAAATTTACCCTGTCTACCAACATAATATTACTTAATTCAAAGAAAGTCTTCCCTTTGTTTTCACTGGATATATTTAAAATGCCCAAGAAAAAATTTTAATTAGGTATATAAAATATTTTAGAAGCAAAATGTATAGTGATCATGTCTATATTTCACCAATTCTATAATCTTTCCTCCTTCTATTATATCAGGGAAGAAATAAGACCCCTCATAAAAATACAAATACTAATGGAACTTTATTTTTTAAATTGGGAAAAGTATACAGTTTCACTTTTGAATCTCACATAAGCTGCCTAATTATCCCTTGCCTCACTGACTTACATTCAATCTTAAACATACCAAGAGATAGATTCACAATTGGTTCTAAGTCAAAGAACTATTACTATAGTACTTATTGCTCTAATACATACATCTTCCTCTAATAAAATCAAGTTTTCAAACTGAGGGAACAGTTAAGTTTTAGTAGGTGGCAAAATATCAGAAAATAGATATCTGTTATACTACTTTTAGATTTCCATGATTCCATTCTCACCTCACTGATCTGAGTCTACCCTTCATCTGCACATATTACAACCTATCTGTGAGTGCTCATTGTATATAATTCTTGTCCATGTGCTTCCACAAATCCTCCATGGAAGATCTACAAACTGGAGCATCTGCTCAGTGCTTGGAAAGTCTTCTATAAAGCCTGGTGAACCTGCCCCCTTGAGGCCATATGTGACCTTCTAAGTCTGTGGGTGTGACCTTTTGATCAAGTCTAAGTTTTACAAAACAAATCCTTTTATCAAGGGAATTTGTTCCATGAAGTTTGGATTCATTCAAAGGGCCTCACTTTGAGGACGTAGACCTCAAGGACCTCAATCAAGGCCACAGGTTCCACATCCCTTAGATCTTTCGATAGTCCATGGGCATCAGGACGTCACAGAGGCTATCCATTTGTTATCCCTCACTCTTGCCAATAACTGGCCCGCTATCTTTTTGATCAAACACTTCCTGCATAACTTAGGAGACAGGAAATAACTAGATATAGGCAAAGAAGATTATTTCCAAATTAATTATCTAAAGAGTAAGACAAATGACATGTTATAGAAAGGATCAAAAAATCAAAACCAAATTACATGAAAAAGTAATAATGAGAAGGTATCAGGGAATCAAATGACCTCCAACCTAACCTATTTAAACAATCATTTGATGCAGAAAAATAGGAAATGGATAAAAGAACTGGCAGAAACCTTTTAGTTAGTGACAAAACAACACAAACTATCATCACATCCCAAGGAAGTTTAACCATTGCAAATTAATCATCACAATCAAAAGATTCTAGCTAATATATAAATCTATATTGCAAAACTTCATATATACAGTGGGTTTGGTATTTCTTGCCTTCTCATTGAGTAGCAAAGAGAGGGAGGGAAGGGAGAGATTCTGGAACTGAAAATAAAACTGAATGGGAAAAAATAATTTATTTTTTTAATGGGTATGCACAGTTTGGTGACTTTGGGGGAATGGTTCCAAACTGCTTTCTAGGATATCTGTGCCAATTTATGGCTCCACCAACAGTGCATTAACGTGCCTGTTTTGATGCTTTGAAATTTTCACTGTTAGATTACCCATACAGATGAGCTTAAAGTTCTATCCAAAAGCTTTGTATACCACTTCTTGAATACAAATCACTATTGATATTATATTGATATCAATGAGAAAGCATCTATTAAGTGCTTACTGTGTGTTAGGCACTGTGCTAAGCACAAAGGATACAAAGCAGAGCAAAAACAGTCTCTGCTTTCAAAGAACTTATATTCTAATGGGGCACATAACACATAATAGTTAAGTAAATACAAAATAGACACAGAATAGATGGAAGGTGTTTGGATAAACTCAATGTGTTGCTTATCTAACTGTGTGTCAATCTGGACAGTAAGTAGTCTGTTGCCAACTTATCACTACCATAAGTTCTATATTACCATTTAGGTCTTCTGAATAGAATTTTTATAAATCGTGGTATTCCATAAGTCACAGTCACATAACATTACTGAAAGCATATTGGCTTTTAAAGATGAATTTTTGCACCAAAAAGCAACTTGGGATCATGAAAATTAATCTAGTCCACTATCTTCTATTCAATTCTGGTCCCAGGTCATCCACCCACAGTGCCTGTTCAAATTACTTACTTTGCTTTTGGGAATGATTTCTACAGACCACATCTTTACAGTCATATGATTAAAAAATGTAGAAAATATAAGATCCCACCATGTTTATCATTAATAATAATCTTGATAATAAAAATCATGTGACCCAGAAGAGCAAAACACAATTTCACAGGCTTTCCTCTAACAGGGTGACTCCCATGCATATGTTAAGATAACGTACCCCTCCTCAATAGTCATAATCAAAGAGAAAACTTTGTTTTAAAATGCTGACTCTCAATATCAAGTGAGACATAAAACAGATATGTTTCTACACGTGTTCACCACTCTCATGGAGGAGGTCCTCAGCAGAGTCCAAACGAAAAAGAAATTACCTATAGATGGATGAGGTCTTTCAGATGCTCCTAATCTATTGAATCAAGTCCTATAATATAACAGGGACTCCCCAGTGAGAGTCAATTCAATTTGAAAATAATTTATTAAACACTCGTAACAAGTTCTAGGGATATGACCAAAATGGAACATTCCTTGCACTCTTAAATTCAAATAGCTTATATGCATGTGGGGAAATAAAACATGTACATATATAAATAAATATTTGGGGCAGAAGAGAATTCTAACTGCTACAGAAATCAGAAAAATCTTCAAGGAGAAGGTTACATATGAGATGAGCCTTGAAAGAAAAAAAAACTCTAAGAGGCAGAGATGAAAAAGAGGGGGTATTATAGGCATGAAGGGCCACTTATGTGAATGAAAACATGGAGCTTATGGACCAGCATAAGGTGATGAGATCCGAGAAAGGTAGGCTGGAGGCAGGCACATGAGGAGTCTTAAACACAAAGCTGAGGGGTTTGTTTTTTACCTTAGTGGCAATAATCAGTGAAGGTTTTTGAACAAAGGAATTACATTGTCAGAACTTTACCTCCACAAGATTATTGTGGCATCTATATAGAAGAAAGATTGAGAGGAAAAACTGTAATTAGGAAGACAGATTAAGAATCAGTTATAATAATACAGGGAAGAAGTGATGACAGTCTGAACTAGAATAAATGGAGAGAAGGGGACATATGCAAAAGATGTTCTGGAAGCAGAATCAACAAGATTTGACAATAGACTAGGAGGGAAAGAGAAGAGTCAAAGATGACTCAATGGACACAAACCTGGGAGAACAACAGCACCCTTTAAAAAGTAGGCAAGTGTAAGAAGGATGTGTTTGTAGGGGCATGAGAACGTAGTACTGATTGTGAGTTCTATTTTGGAGATATTTGAGAAGACAACGACATTATTAAGTTAGAAATGTTAATTAGACAATTGGACTGTCATTTCAAGAAAAAAATTAGGGTTAAAGATATAGATTTAGATGGGGTGGCTAGGCGGTACAGTGAATAGAGCATTGGCCCTAGAGTCAGGAGGACCTGAGTTCAAATCTGGCTTCAGACACTTAACACTTACTAGCCATGTGACCTTGGGTAAGTCACATAATCTCAATTGTCCTGCCTTCCCTTTGCAAAAAAAATTTTTTAATAAAATATATATATTAAATTAAAATTGGTTTACATTTACACAGAGCTTTTAAGTTTACAAGGTGTTTTAAATGTGTCATCTCATTTGATCCTCGCAGGTATTATCATTAAAATAAAGGGTAGCCTATATATAAAAGCTGAGCCAAAGTAATCTTCAGTGACTCAATTTTTATGACCCTATACCTCACTAAAAATCCTTAACAATAAATGAAATGGATAGCCAAATTACATTTTAGGAAAGAATACTGCTATTGACAATCGAGTCTTCTGCTATCCTTTGTAGGAAAAAGAAGATGATTATAAACAGCGCATTGACTTACCGTTGATACTTGCTTAAACATTAGATTCTAAAAAATTACTCATGCCTGAGGTGCACTGGTCCAGTGATCAGAGCAGAGCAGAGCCAGGGATACCTGCATATATAAATCTCTGAATTCATCGACACGTACAACTCCCAGCGAGGAAATTCCCTCTACCAGTGCAGAACAGCAATTGTTCTACAAACAGACTTAAGAGTGTTGCCAAGGACACTGAGAAGCTCAGTGACTTTCCTAATATAACAGAACTAAACAGTGTGAGTCCATAGCAGGGTTTGAACCTAGGTTTTCCTTACTCCAAGGCTGGTTCTCTACCCACCACACCATACTGCCTCTTTTAATGTGCTCTTATCTGAAGAGGGCTGCTACGGTATTTTCTTTTGTTATTTATTAACTAAACAAACATTTATTAAGCACAGTGTGAAAACAGGCAGCAGTAATGTTTCTCAAATGAATGCAGAAACAAATACTGCTAAAATTAGAACCACAGTGACTAAGTTAGTCAAAATATCAGTAAGTTAAGTGAAAATTAGACAAAAAAGCTATCTGGCATCATACAAATGTAATCCTTGTCCTGAAGCTCTCTGGTTTGGGACTCTCCTCTCACTGATGGGCATCAATGCCCTGTAACTGTATGAGGGGGTAGGGCTGAGCTGGTGAGAAAGGGAAAGAGGAAAGCTCTTTGAGTTGGACCCTTTGTTCTTCAGGTGCTTTCAGCTTCAAGAGAGATGGAAGTTACCAATCTCACTTCAGGTTGCTTAAGAAAAAGACTCTGGGAAGCAGCCAACACAAGAGGAGCTGGCAGTCTCCATCAACATCCCTAATCCAGCTTACTACACTACAGACTTTAGAAAAGGTCCTTACCTTGGGTAAGGTCCAGGACTTTCCTCTCCTCTGTATTATCTAAGACATATATTCTTATATGCATGTATTTTCTGGTTTTGCTATTCATTCAGATAAATTTATTTCTATTCTAATTTTATAAGGCGTGTTTACTATAAAACATCTATTTGGTGGGATAGGAAATTTCACATATAAAGTTTGGGGCCCTCCTTCCTCCAATTAGTGAAATAGCAATCAGATTGAATTAAAAAATCACATCCCCAGACTAACAATATGTAAGGGAGTAGATAGATATAGCTGTAGTCTAGTATCCCCTCTCTCTGTAGAGAGTGGCCAAGCCTCATTTCCCCTGATTCCTCCTTTCTTTCCTAGTAAGAATGAAAGTCTCCCTTGGAAAAGGTAGAATGGGGAGAGAAGAGACTAGCGACGTCTCTACTTGGCCTCCCACACATGACCCTGTGTGGCTGAACACAATGACAATCCCATGTTACATGTGGGAGACAGCCTCCTGCCACACAAAATCTGTTTAGTATAAGCAGCAGTAGCAACCAGCATTTTAAGGTTATAGCACTTTAAGGTTAAAAAGTGCTTTACAAATATAATATTTTATCTTCACAACAGCTTTGGAAGGCAGATACTGTTATTAATCCTATTTTTAGGGAACTGAGAAAGATAGAGGTTAAGTGACTTGCCCAGGATCACACAGCTAGCAAGTATGTAAGGGTGTATTTGAACTCATGTCTTCCTAACTCCAAGTCCTAGACTCTATCCACTGAATCAGCCAGCTGCTTCCAAATGACTGAATTGTTTAACTGTCATCTAGTCATTGTGGTATCACAGCAAGATCCCCAAGTAAATTAGTGTAGTCTAGAGTCCACAAATGATCACTTTTTGAAGACTAATCACTAGTCTATTTAAGTGAGAAAGCAGGACCTAACAGAAAATAGACAAGAAGTTAAGATATCTGGGTTCTGTTTTCAGTCCTAAGATTCTGAAAATGACTTAAAAAATGGATAACCCGACTGACTCTGAAAGACTAACATATTAGCTGTACTACTGAAACTATGATAAATACAGCTTTGGGGGGAAAAAAAAGTCTCATGAACTTGCAATAAAATTGTAACATTTATTTCCTATGTAATTTAGCTTTACTTTATTCATTAATTGCTTATTTTGTAATTAATCATTTTCTGTTTTGCTGAAACATTAACGATGCATTAATACAGATATTCTCAAACACAAAAATATACTACTGTAATACTTACAGCTGATTCAAACAAAAAGAAAAATCCAAAGTATAGCATTTTCAACATAAGGAAACTTTATGGGATAAATAACCTTATTGTGCCAGTTTGATGTTTCAGTTTAAAAAAAATAAGTAATGCTGACTTCAAATGTTATTAAAATGAAATTATAACTGGTTCATTTTATGTTAACTGAACACACAGGAAAGAGTCCAAAAAAGAAAATCTCTGCTGTAACATGCAGTTCCACAAATTAAGCACTCGAATTAATGAAGATTGTTTTCTTCTGGCATGGGGCCCACTGACTAAAGCACTAAATGCTTCATAAATACCATTTTCCTTCTTCTCTCACTTAATCACTGGGTGAAGCTTATGTACCGTACGCCACTGCCCTAATGTTGGGCAAACGCTGGCTGGAGTACATAGCCTTCAATCATTCTGGGCACTGGAACATTTGGAATGTGTCGAAACAAGATAATAAGATGTCTTTTCAAAAATATATATAGCAGCATTATTTGTAATTGCAAAGAGCTAGAAACAATCTAAATGCCCAACGGTTCGTGAATAGAGCTGAAAATACTATGGTATATCAACATAATGAGCGACTAGAATAGCATTAAAAATGATAAATATGGGGACTATAAGAAAATTTGAAAAGACTTACATTAAGTAATGTAAATGGAAGAAAGTAGAACTGCCCAAACAATATGAACACTGAGACTAAATTAAAAGGCTTATTCATTATGGAAAGAATTAATAGTTATAAGGCTATTGTACAAAGAAATTAATTTTCAAGTACAAAAAAATCATAAACATATGTTTATTTGGTTTGGGTCTTTGGTGTTACCTACATAAAAACTATTTTAAAGAAACAAACACTTTTAAAACATTTCAAATGTAAAAGGATGCATGTTTTACTTTGGTGCACCCATCTTGCTACAAAGCCTCTGGGGATTCATCTAAGTAGTGTTTTAAGGTTTTCAAAGTGCTATTATTATTTTCATTTTACAAACTGAGACACTGAGGCAAAAAAAGATTGCGTGATTTATCCCCCAAAGGCACAAAAGCTACTAAGTGCCTGAGGCAGGATTTGAACTCAGGCTTTCCTGACTGCAAGTCAGCTCTCTACCTACTTTGCCACTAGCTGGCCAAGTGTAGAATTTCTGCCCTTCAGTGAAATGAGCATTAGGAGAGTATTAGGAGAGGTTCCCATAGGCTTCAGTAGGATTTTTAGTTGCTTTTTAACTACTAAGGTAAGCCCACAGTTCTAGAAGTGCAACAGTGAACTCCCCTCAGCAAAGCTTCATAATAACTACAAACCAGTACATGGGCCCTGCCTGGGGTTAATCTGTGAGAGATATCCTTCTCTTTAACTCTTCTCCTTGCTCTCAGCATGTCCCAACCCAGACTGCCTAAGGTATCACACACTCTAATTAGAGCCCATCCTACCCACCATCACTGTTTACCTTCCTAAAACATCTTCATCACATTTCACTTTCTCAAAAACTTCCAGTGGCTTTCCTCACCAACTTCCTTGGACTGGCCTTCAAAGCCCTCCAACTTACATCTCTTACTACTATGTGAATCCTACCATGTTCCCAAAAGACTTCAAAATTCCATAAAAATGAATGCTAAAAATTTTTCTTATGTAATTGGGAAAAAAGAAAATACTATTTAAAAAAAAAAGAAGAAGAAAAAGAAATGTACAGCCCAAAGAGAAGAGGAGTCAGTCACATACCAAATCAAAAGAACAGATCACCCAGGTTCAGCACTGTTATCTGCTGGATGTGAAAAGACCCAGAGAAGGCCTCCAGGGGATGGGTAAAAACCTCTGTGGAGATTTATGGGAGGAAACAGCCAAGGATTTCTCAAAACAAGAATCTGTGGAAACTTGTGACTAAAATTATTGAAAGATCCATTGCAGAAGTGAAATCTCTAGTGATCTTAAAGTCTAACACTTGTCATGCTACCATTTTTTAAAAACAGCTCCAGGGAAATTACAAAGACACTTGTGAACAAAAAGGATTGAATTTAAAACAAAAGTCTTGATTTTAAAAGAAGTGTACTAAAATGAAACAGTCCCCCAAACAGTGGCCTATATAAGGCAAGGAGAAAATTTAAACTGTTGTAAAACATCTTAAAATGTGAGCACTCAGTAAATACCATACATGATTATAAAGCAATTATTGGTGATAAACACACAACCTTTATTCTCCTTGAGTTATTCTATTGTTAGAGTCCGAATAAAATTAATCTGAAAACATAAGAGCTTTAAAATCAGTTATGTCCTTAGGGTTATTAGTAAAATTTAAAATAATTTATGATACTTTGATGCAACTGCTCTGATCACCTTTTAGAAGTACTTTTGTTTAAAGCAAAGTATTCTGCCATAGCCAAGTCAACAAGCATGTATTAAGCCCCTGAGTCACGGGCCAGGAACAGTGCTAAGCACTGGAGCTCCAAACAAAGGCAAAAACAGACCTTGTCCTCTAAGAGCTCATGATCCAACAGAGGAGACAACATGCAAACAACTATGTCTGTAAAAAAAAAAATATATATATATATATATAAATATACACACATACACACACACACACACACACACACACACACATACACACACACATTAGGAAGACTGGAGGTAATCTCAGAGGGAAGGCACCAACACTAAGAAGGACACTGAGAAGCTTCTTGCAGAAGGTGAGAGTTTAGCTAAGACTTGAAGGAAGCCAGGAAGTAGAAATGAGAAGAAAGAGCAAAACAGGCCTAGGGCATTGCAGTCACTAAAAAGACATGGAGTCAGGAGATGGATGGAGCATCTTGTTCAAGGAACAAGGTCAGTGTCACTGCACTACTGAGTACTTTGATGGGACAAAGCCACAATAAGATTGGAAAGGCAGCAAGGGGACAAGTTAAAACGGGTTCTGAAAGTCAAACAGAAGACTTTATATTTGATCCTGATAATTTTAAGTACCAATTACCTTTATAATTTCCCTTTACTAAATTCAACAAATATTTATTTAATACCTACTATGTGCAAAGCACTACATCTGGTTGCTGAGGCATATAAAAATTTTTAGAAAAAAAACCCTGCTGATCTAGTCTCTTCCAGGTAGGGTAGAATGACTGGTAATCTGCCCCAGGGTGAGGAACATGTATTTTGGGGTGGGGGTTTGCTCACCTCACTTGCCTTGAGACCACCCTCTGCTGAACTGCAAGACTATGCTCCCTCTTCCAACCTGAGCAGTATCATCACCAGGGCACCCCTCTCCAGGAGACCTTCCCCTAAACTCCCAAAGGAATAGGGGCAGGATTCCCTGAGGCCTATGCTGCCCTCTCTCCCAATGGAAATGTTCTTTGAGGAAGGAAAGTGATGCACTGAGTCTGTTGTCAGGAAGATCTGAGTTCAAATAGAGCCGCAGATTTTAGTTATATAACCTTGGGTGAGTTAGTCACTTAACCTCTGTTTGCCTCAGTTAGTTATCTCAACTGTGAAATGGAAATAACAGCACTGCGGGGAGGATCAAGCAAGCTAATAACTGTAAAGGGTTTATTTTAGCACAGTGTCTGGCACACAGAGGTACCATATAAAAGCTTATTTCTCCCCCTTCCCTTTGCCTTTCCCCGCTCTCACATTCTCATTTTCACCTTGCTCCCCCCCGCTGCTGCCCCAACCACACGGCTCCCACATACATACTCAGCTGGATCTGTCCCACTGAGAGAACGCCTCATTACCGCTTTTAAACCCTGCCCTCATGGCGCTTACAGCCTCTGACTGAGACCAGATAAAGACAGAGAGCTACATTACAGGACAGATCATGATAAGGACATTAGAGAGCTGCAAAATAAAGGACTAGGTACTGATCAGGAGCCGCTCCAAAGAAGTCACTTCTGAGTTAGCCTTTAGTTTAAAGGAGATGTAGGAATTGAATACTTAAAGAAATCAAGAGAAACTCTCTGGGGTATGAAGTAGTCACAGGGTGTGAAGAAGAACATACGCAGTCCAGTGTGGCCGAAGCATCATCTGCGCAGATGGCCAGAAGGAGGCCGGGCTAGCGGGGCAGGCGCCGTCTGCCGGGTCAACGACTGAGCTTTATGTGGCAGGCAAGAAGGAGATGCTGAGGAGCGACGTGCCTCCATGTCTGTGTACCGGAGGCCAGCACTGACACAGTACTCTGAGGTTTGCAACGTGCTTTGCAGATATTCTCTCACTGGATCCACAAAATGACTCTGTGAGGTAGGTGCTATTATTGTCCCCATTTTACAGATGCGGGCACTGAAATTTGGAAAGGTCACACGACTTGCCTAAAGTCACACAGGTAGTAACCAACTGTCTATGGGAGGATTTGAATTAAGGTCTTCTTGATTCCAAATCAGGCACTCTATCCATTACACCACCTAGCTGAATTTGTGAAGGAGGAAAGAACCAAGGTGAGATGACCTTTCAGGAGTCTATTGCAATAAGAACCTAAACTTGGGGTAATGACAGTCAAAAGATGATACCAAAACCTTGACTCTAGAAAACAAAGTAAATTTTAATTAATAATGTTAACAAAATAAAGCCTAACAAACCTATATAGTATAGATGATTAATTTAAAATAGAAGGTTGCCAGGAAGTTAGAGACTACCTAACTTAGCCCAAAAGTATGCATGTCCCCTTTTAAGAAAGATCTTAACTCTCCAAAGATCTAATTCCCTGAGGAAAGACAAATTTGTTCTTTTTGAGATTCCTAGTAGGGACTGCCAGCCTTCAACAAGGACAAGATCCAGAACCAAGATAAAGAAAATAATAAGGCTGACCTCCAGCTTATGATTCAATCTCACTAAACTGGCTGTGCAGTTTTGTTTTATTTTATAAATAATAATTATAGTAATTATTACCATGAATAATAATACTTCAAGGATCTATGATTTCATCAGAGTGGGATACTCCCATTGCCAACACAGATTGCATCCATGCCTTAGCAGATGGTTTAATAAGTTGCTGTGGCCAAAAGATCCGTCACCTGGTGACCAACTCCCTGGTAATGAGCCTCTCTGAACTTGGCTAAGTGACAGACTGTGAGTCTGAAATCCAGCCTAGCTAATTAAAATAATAGCTCATATTTTCAAATTCTTTATCTCATTTGATCATCATAATCCTATCAGGTAGATAATACAAATATAATTACCCTTTTACGGATAAGAAAACTGATTCTCAGAGAGGTTAATGGACTTGCCCATGGTCATTGAGGTTTTTAGACTAAGTTCAGAGCCCTTTTCACGACAATATGGCTACAGATATTTGACCTGAGGCTATAAAGTAGGCAAGGAAAACATGAAACATAACCCTGAACTCTAGCACTGGGCACCTGAATTTGGAAATAACGACAACAACTCAATGTGTATGATACTTACTAGGCACACACACACACATACATATATACACACATGTACATACACATATATACATATATAAACAATATGGGAAAGTTTTTTTTTAAATAGTGATTCTTTTGACATATATTCTTAATATAAAGTTCTTAAAAGAGACACACTTTGCCTCCAGTGTGGGCTGCCCAAACTGCATTTCTTCGGAAGGTATACAAAAAGACTGTCACCTAAATTCCATCAACACACCTGAAATAAAATAGAACATTTCACACCATGCCTAGATCCATTACTTAAGATTCTTCAGTAACTCCATTCACCTTTGATCCTATCATGATTAACACCTCCTGAACATCCACTTTGTACATGAAATTGTGGGGGGAAGGGGAACTTTCATACTGTGTGGGGTATGGGGACCCCAAAAATTCCCTACCCAGAAAAATTAAAAGTTAGAGGTACCTTGAGGAAGGAACAGGAAGTTTTTTCAGTTCTCATAAGAAGAGAGCATCCCTTCCACCAGTATGAACCAGCAAAATGAGGTATATTATAAAAGACAGAACAGGAATTTATACCCTAACGCAGTCAAGCTCCCTTCCCCCCCACTTCCACCCTGTCCCTTCTCCCATTAGCTGGGAGGCGGGCTCTCAGTCTAGGCTTGAAATCTAACCCAATGTCAGATAACAAAGAAGCCCACCACTATCTCCTGTTGTCTGGGAAGTGGGATAGGGAGCCAAGGTATTGTTATTTGGCATCCTTATTTGGTAGATGCTAAAGCAAGGGAGGGTGAAAGGTCAAAAGGAAGGGTGGAGGTGGAAAACCTCTGCAGGGGCCTAATGCTGATAAGGATGTGGCATATAAGGGTAGAGGTCAAAGACTCCTGAAGGGACCTAATGCTGATAAAACAAGGGTGGAGGTCCAAAGACTCTAGAAGGGGCCCAATGCTGATATGGCAGGAGGAGTGAAGAAGGGGGAAAGGGGAAGGGAGAAGCCGAATCTTGGGCTTGCTCCCTCAAAAAAACTTATGGACTGAGAAGTTTCACCTTTCCCATTCAACCCCAATACAAAAATAAACGGTCCTCTTCCACTCTTTCTTTTCCTTCCCCTTCCTCCCTCAACTATAGATTCACAGATTTATTGATTAAGAAAAAGAAGGGGATTTTAAAGGCATCTAATCCAACCTCCACATCTGATGGATAACAAAAATGACAACCAAAAAAGTTAAATAATTTGTCCATGCGACGTGAGTGGCAGAGCAAAGACTTGAACCCAGGTTTTCTCATTCCAAATCAAACGGTTTTCCCATTGTGCAGGCTGCCTATATTTGAATATATCCCCAAAGTGAAGATAATAAGCATTTTTAAACTTATCAATTTGACTCAAACATCTACCCATTCTTCTCCCATTAGGAAAGATAAAAGAACTGACTATATGTATTACGACATTATCAGTGGGTAAGGCCACCAATTGGTGATTATAGCAGAAAAGGAAAAATTTTAAATTCACAAATCTTAATTGTTCCTTAAGGTGGTTAAGTGCAATTTTTTTTATCTTGATCTCTATATAAATGTGCTTGCCTTTGTTTCACTAGTATATCTGATTCATAAGTACTTCATTTCAGCGATATTTCCTTGCGCCAAGCCAATATTTCCATATCTTAATCAAGACAGAAATAAAAAATTACCTTTAGAAATACATGCGTACTTCATATCACTAGATCATGGATCCAGACCAGAAAGGGGCCTCAAGGGCCATCTAGTTTCAATCTCTCCCTTTACAGAAGAGGAAACTAAAAGCTCAGGGAGAATGCACAACATATCCAATTGTAATGCTAATGAATCACTCAAATAACAAGCATTTATTAGGCACCTACTATTTACCATATACTCTGCTGGGTAAAAGACAAAAACAAGAAATGGTCCCCACCCTCAAACAGCTTAGTTAAGTCAGACCCAAGGAAAAGGGACTTCAGAACTAGGGAGACAATATACACGTTGACTACAATAATCTAAATGAAAACACTAAAATAAACCTGAAAGCTGTATAATTATAATAATCAATCTTGACCCCAGAGAAGAGAGAAGGAAAAGAACATCTTTCTCTGGAGAGGTGGGAAGGCTCTGAGTGTAGAATGTTGCTCACCCTAATCAGAGAAAGCCCTATGCTGGTTGCTTTTACCTAATTTTTTTTTTTTTGGTCACACAATAAGGCTTATTGTTGGGGGTGGTGAGGGAGAATTAGGAAAGGGGCATAACTGGAGATAACTGTGATTTTAAAACAAAACAGCGGAGTTTTTCATTTTAATTCAGTTGTCAAAAAAAGCAACATTCATATGGTTAAAGTAAGATAAAGCCTTTAACTATTCAAATGAAAGAAGTTGTACAATTTATAATGAAAGGGAAACAGTGTTCCATTCAAACTCCATTAGGTACAATAATGAGCCCTCCAATACTCCACAGAGCAGTAGTAGGGAAATGTTTTTTTTCTATCAAGGGCCCCCAAGGCAGGAAAATCAATGGAGGGCCACATTCTGGTTTCTTTGTATTAAGAGAGAGAAATAAAGTTCTTGCTTCTGTGCTTTTTAAAATAACAAAGAAGATGAAACTAAAATATACAATATAACTGTAAATGTCTTTTATTTCTAAATGTATAGATGCTTAGGAAAAAGAAACAGAATGAAAAGCAGAGTTAAAGAACAAGGAAGAAACAGGGGGAGATGGAAGGGAAGAAACACAAGAAGGTGTGAAATAAAGGCACAGAGATTCCCTGGAGGAATCAGAGAGAAAAGAGATATGGCAATCTACATAATGCCAGATACATAATCACACAGAGAAGTCCAAAGACACAGAGATAGGCATACTGACATAATGAGAGAAACACTATAAGAAAGACGAGGAAGTTTCACGTGTTTTGTGTTGGAAGAAGAGAATAAGCATTTATGTAGTGCCTACTATATGCCAGGCACTGTGAGAGGGACTTTTCAGCTACCTCAACACAACACTGGGAGGGAGGTGCTATTATTATCCTCATTCTACAGATGAAAAATCTGAGGTAGACAGAGGTCAAATGATTTGCTCAGGGTCACACAATTAGTAAGCATCTCAGGCCGGATTTCAGCTTAGGTCTTCCTGACTAAAGGCCAGGCTAGCTCCCTGCCTCTGATGGTTGTGTGCTCGTGTCACCTTCTGTGCCATGAGTTGGAGCATCATGCTAATAGGTTCTCTACCAGCTCTTAAACAACTAGACTGGCTTTGTTTTTATTTACAAACTTAAAGGTTTTTTTTAATAACTGTCAATTTTCACATGGCAGAGTTTTGTATTTATGTGAAGTTATGCCCTAAGTATTAGAAGAATACCAGCAAATTTACTAGTTATAATTAGAAGCCTCTTTGACATGCATGAACTGCCTGATTATATTATCTTTTATTCAACAATAATGGAATGCTGACATTTCAATTCAGGATTCATGTCACTATTCTGTGCTGTTTTTACTTAATCAAATACAACTGGGGGCTAAAAATGATAGCTAACATTTACCCAGTACTTGAAGGTTTATAGAACATTACCTCATTCAATCCTACCAAAAACCCTATATTGTGGGTGTCAACATTATCTCCAATGTGAGACGAGGGGAGTGATGTTGAAAAAGGTTGACATGCTCAGGGTTACCTGGCTAGTATCTAAGGGCTGATTTCACACAAGTCTTAACACTCCCATCTACTTACATATCTCCTCTATTGCTATTCCCATCCCCTTCCTCAAATAAATAAATAAACAAATAGATACATGCATGCATAGATAAATAAATGAATGAAATCCTTCAGGACCAGGCATCAGCACACACCTTACATTTACAAACATGCCAGTTAAGCCTATGATTTTGTCCTTAAAACAACTGTATTCCTGTAGCCCCTCTAGGGTCTGTCCTGCCTTTTTGTTTATATCTCTAATGTCCAGTGTTGGTCTAATTATAAGTTATTGTTTATCATCAAGTTTTGCAAAGAAAGTTGATTACAAAATCTACAAGGCAGTCCTGGGTCATTAAAGTAAAAACATGAAGGCGAGAAACAGTCATGAGTCTAGGAACACTTGCTTTTCATTTCACAAAGAAAACAGTCTGTTTTCACACAGTAACATGCTGATTGTCTGATCCTTTAGGACACTGCCATTTATAAGAGTAAAAACTGTGATTCCACACGTGAAAATATTAATGGGAATGATCTCACAGGACAGATGAATGAACTGAGAGCAGACTCTGTCTCCCAAGGCCAAAGCTTCTCTGCCTCTCCTCTAGCAGATAACACACTACACTGCTTCCTTCTGAAGTGTGTGTTTGGAAGGCTGGTGTGGCCAAGAGAGGCTTCATGAAAGAGGAGGAACAGGTTCTGGTTCTGAAAGGCAAGACACAAATAAGGTTTTCTGGCCTTCCCTTGTATTCCTGAGTTTAGCACAGTGACTGGCACATAACAAGAGCTCAATAAATGCTTGCTGACTGACTGAAAAGTAAAGAGGAAGAAAAAGGTCAGTCCAAGAAGTAAATCAGTTCTAAGCAAAGGCACGATGGCAGAAGAACAATATAAGTGAAAAGCAGTCAAAGCCCCTCACCCTCCATGGAAATTCCCTTGTGGGTATCTATATACACCTGACCTGTAAGCTGAGGGCCAAAAAAAATTGCACTAAATAATACAGTTTTAAAATTCCAGACCCCTTTATTAAATCTGAATCTCTTCTAAATTGTATCTGTACAATCATATGTCCATAAACCTAATGAGGATTTTAAAGTCCCAGTTAAAGGTAATAAATGAAAATTGAATTGTAATAACACTTTGAAACATCTGAACTTCTTAACGTAAATAGTTTTAATTCACCTGGGCCCATCCTTCTAATGATACTTAAGTGCTCAGCCAGTACATTTGATGAATCATTATGCTGGAAAAGAACATTTAGCAGGCTAACACATGTTGGCAAGAATAACAGGCTATAACCCCTATGGAAGTATCATTTAATCTTAATGTGTAAAGAGTTAGAAAGTAAAATGCCAGTCTGAAATTAGGGTAGGTTCTAAAGCTGCCATCTAAAAGGCAAAGAAGAAAACACTGGAAAATGTCAAGGATATCCTGTCCATCCCATACTCATCATTCAAGTGACCAGCCCTGTCACCAATAAAAGCCTAAGCTTTTTTTCCTGAGTGTTTTGTCGTATACAAAATGGCTTGGAAAAGCTCAGCTTCATACAGACAATGTGCTTTCATGTGTACTTAGTGCCTATAATCAAAGCCCTTCTATTTGTAAAATTACCAAGAATAATGTTTCCTGGAATAGTGTGTATATGATGCAGGACGTTCTCAGGATAAAAGTAAAAAGAAAAACTCAGAGAGCAAAATAATAGTAACATATGAGGCACTAAAAATAAAAAGAATTTAAAGAGCCTTGGAAAGGGAAGCAGGAGAATTGGGTTTTCATCTTGGCTGCTGTGGGATCCTGAGCAAGCACTCCACTTTGGGGCCGCAACTTCCTTACCTAAAAATATACAGATGCTCATGTCCACCCCACCTTTGTCACAGAATGGGAATAAGGACAAAATGAGACAAAGGTGTGCAAGAAGTTTGAAGACAATTTTAAGATACTCCTTCTAAGGCATGATTCAAAACCACACAGATAGCTTGTCTTGAGCTTAAAAACTGTCATGCCTACTCTCTGACGGTCAAAACCTAGGTGGTCTCTGGGACAGTGCATGCACTGAATAAACTGCCTATGGATTGACTGATAAATGAAGAGATCTTTAACCTTATATGTGACATGGACTCCTTTGGAAATCTAGCAAATCCAATGGACTCCCTTTCAGAAGAATGTCTTTAAACGCATACTGAAAAAGCCATCTGCTTTTAAGTTCACAGACCCCAGGTTAAGGACCCCTGTTCTAATGGTTCTTCTTTGTGAAGAAGCAGCAATGATTTATCATCAGAATTCACCAAAGTATGTCACTGGGTATTTCCTTGAAATGATACTATTGGGGTGGCTAGATGGTGCAGTAAATAGAGCACCAGCCCTGGAGTCAGGAGGACCTGAGTTCAAATATGACCTCAGACACTTAACACATTTACTAGCCAGCCGTGTGACTTTGGGCAAGTCACCTAACCCCAAACACCCTCCAAAAAAAAATAAATAAATAATACTATTTCAGCAATTGATGTAATAGTTGTTTCTTCCAAGTTTTTTTTTTACTACATTTAAACTTTACATACTAATTATCATACACACATGTATTATATTACATATGCATGTGATTTATTATATATACCTGTATTTTAGTATCTACATATTATATATATCATATACATATCCAAAGCTACATCAAATAAAAAACAACAAGGAAAGGAAGGAAAGAGGCGGAGTGCCTATATGTACCTGCCAGGCACTGTTCTAAGTGCTGTAGAGATCTCTCAATTGAGAGTAGAGTGCTATTTAACTGAGAAAAAAAATGACAAGATCAATATTGACTATCTACAATATTTCAAAGAGCTATTCAGAAGCAGACTTGTGCTGTGTTGTCTCATGGGAAAGAGAACTAAGAGCAACATGTAGAAATGTGAGGGAGGCAGATTTCTGAGCTAAGATGGCAGGTTTCAGGTTAAAGGGAGAATTTCCTAACACTTAGAACAATCCATCAATAAAATGGGCTGCCTTTTGAAATAATAAGGGTCCCATCTTTAGATTCATTCAAGAATATGTGTCAGAAGCAAAACAGAAAGGATTCTTGTCTGAGATGACAGGTTAAACAAGGTAATTTTTATTCACTTCCAATCTAAGTTTCCATGATTCTGTAATTTTACTCATAATTCTAAAAAAAAGCTTCCTTAACTTGAAAAAAAAATTAAAAGAAAAATGTCCTTGATTTTCCTCTACATTTTGTCTTCTATTCTTTCACTGGCTAGACAGATTTAGTGGAGTGGGAAAGAATAAAAAGATAAGAAAAAAGATGGGATAATGAATGGAATAAGATTCTGGAGGGAGTTAGAGGGGATGGTATCAAGAGCACAGAAGAGGGGCGGCTAGGTGGCGCAGTGCCGCAGTGAATAGAGCACCGCCCCTGGAGTCAGGAGTACCTGAGTTCAAATCCAGCCTCAGACACTTAACACGAAAAACTAGCCGTGTGACCTTGGGCAAGTCGCTTAACCCCAACCTGCCCTCCAAAAAGCAAAAAAAAAAAACAAAAAAAAAAGTACAGAAGAGCCTTTGATATGAAGAGAGATGAATTTTCCACTGAGACAAAAAGGAAAGAAAAGGAAATGTAAAGATAGTAGGGTGAAGATTTAAAGGTCTAGACAGAGGTGCTTTGAGAGTCACAACAACGAATACTAGTTGAATACTTTTTCCTCTTTATTTTTCTTACTTTTTTTTTTTTTACAACATAGCTAATATAGAAGTGTGTTTTTCATGACTTCATATTTCTTGCCTTCTCAATGGGTGGGAGAGAAGACAAAGAGAAGAAGAGAATTTGGAACTGAAAATAACAATTAAAAATTAAACAAAATTAAAAAAATAAAAAGAATGAACACTGGGTAAGAAGTAAAAAGATATAGGTCTCCTAGGTCCTATTACTAATTTGACATCAGTCACTTAGCTTCTCTGAGTGTTGAGTGTCTTCATCAGAAAAATGATAAGGCTGAACCAGATGATTTATAAGGTGCTTACCAGCTTTAATATTCTATGATATATGATTTAGCCTAGATGAAGGAGTTCATGAAAGATGGCCTAAATTGTCTTCATAATGAAGGAAGCAAAATTATTTGCCAAGATCAAGTGGGGATTGGGGAAGTATGGAAAATATCTGGAACACTCAATGTGAAAAATGCCCTGGGAAATCAACAAAGAATAAATAAAAGTATTGTGAAGCAACATCAAGACCCCGAGCTGAAGATAGACAACACAAACGTGTGGTGGGCTCACCCATTAATTTCATAACTTGTTCTGGTAAAACTATCTGAGTTCAAGGGTGGCTAGGTGGCGCAGTGAATAGAGCACTGGCCCTGGAGTCGGGAGGACCTGAGTTCAAATCCGGCCTCAGACACTTAACACGAAAAACTAGCCGTGTGACCTTGGGCAAGTCACCTAACCCCAACTGCCCTCCAAAAAGCAAAAAAACAAACAAACAAAAAAAACTATCTGAGTTCAGCACTGACTACCCACTATGTTAAGTAGTATCTTCAAAGGCTGCCCTCACTCCTACTCCTAATTCTAATATTCTAGGATATATTCAATACATCTGTTCTTATTCACTATATCCATGTAACCCTTGACTTTATAGATTTTATATCTTGGACTTGGCTTGGCTGAGTCTCTGTCTAAGCTTTTTATAAATTTGTTTTTGCTTCTCTGACACTGACATTACTTCTCACTGTTCTATAAAAAAAAATTTGCTCATAATCATTCACTATTCTCTTCCACAAGATTTTGCAAATGACTGTGTGTTCTAAATCAGTATTGCAACTGGCTTCCGTATCTCTCTGCTTGACAAGAAAAATCAAGTATTAATTGGCTAAGGCAGCTTCTAGGTCCATCTCCCTATCATGTGACTTCTAGTAGTTGAAGTTCCCCAGGAAATGATGATATTCTAAGTTGATGACTGGTTTTTTTATCCATTTCTCACTTATGACATCAGCAACATATGCCGTCAAGTTAGATTTGCTTCAGCTGAACACCATACGTTTTCATTTTTATTCCTTCTTAGTATTGATTCACGTCTTTGCTCTAACAAGGCAGTGTACAGTACACCTGACTGCACATAGGTAGCTGATTTGGATATTAGTACCACATCAATAACAAGCTATTTTTTCTGTGCAAAAATATAATTAATTTTATTTACTAAAATGTTATTTAGAGCAATCCATGACCAACGCCTCCTAACTCTCTTCTTGAGTAAAGTATTAATGACCTATAAGGGTGAGATCATTTAAGGATAAAACCGGGAGAATCAACAGACCAAAATGCAAAAGACATAGAAAGATTTATATAATAATTTTTTTTCTATGTAGAACACCACATTACGATTCTAATACCATGCCCTACATCTGTTTCTAGAGGAAATAGAAATAGCACTAAGAAAACTGGGGAGAAGAGCTACACTAGAGAAGACTACATATATAATTAAGAGGTTAAATTAGAGGTGGCACAATTTTAGAGGTACTAAGGGAACAATCCTCAAGCTATGTGAAATAAGAGAAGATGCCAGCCTTTGGGAAACTATGTGGATCTTATTATTACTAAGAAAAAAGTGACTGAGAAAATAACCATAACCACTAAATCTTATATGTGTTTCCCCAAAACTACTATACATGGGGCTCCCACCACCTCCAATACATGTAGAAAAATGACTCTAAACAAATTTTAGAGCTTCAGAACTCACAAAGGGACAGAGAGAAATAAATCTCACACTGAAGTCAGACTGGCAGGCTCACAGGAAGGGTCTATCCCAGCACGCTGGGGGCCATGAGCTGCAGGGTTCTTGACTCAGGGCAGCCCTGACCAGCAGGCCAGCCACAGCAGACTTCAGGACAGTGAATCACCAGCAGCTGTGGCAGTTTCCAAACTTTTCAACCCATAAACGCCAAAAAGAAAGTAAAAAGTCATCAGAAACTCTGTTGGAACTGGGTGGACAAGAGTACGGTCCAGCCCCTGTCCCCAGGGCGAGAAGTGGCAGAGGCATGGCAGCAGCAAATGGCTGCCTCTGGAGCTCCTGGCCTGCAGATAGTAGGGGGATCAGGAGACCATTCAGAGGGTAATCGCTTGGATCTGGATCACGGTATTGGGTGGTGGTGCTGGGGTGTGTGTCCAGCGTGCCAGAGTTCGTGAGGGCTGCAGGGAGGCGCCCTCCTAATAGCTCCAGCAGCTGAGAAAACCCCAGCAATTTGCAACAAAGCTCTCTCCATTCTGGAAGCAAAGTTCTACTGTGGCAGAGCTCAAAAGTCAAGTAATTGGTTGGCAATAAGGGCAAGTCAAGGAAGCACAAACAGACCACAGAATCCTATTTTGGGGGACAAAAAGGATCAAAGAGCATGGAACAGGAGGAAGACAATACAGTCAGAATTCCTGCATCAAAAGCCTCCAAGAAAAATATAAACTGGTTACAGGCCATGGAGGAGCTCAAGAAGGATTTTGAAAACCAAGTAAGAGAAGTAGAGGAAAAATTGTGAAGAGAAATGAAAATGATGCAAGAAAATCATGAAATGAGAGTCAATAGCCTGCTAAAGGAGACCCAAAAAAATACTGAAGAAAATAACACCTTAACAAATAGACTAACAAAGAGTCCCAAAAAGCCAATGAGGAGAAGAATGCCTTAAAAAGCTGAATCTGCCAGATGGAAAATAAATTTCAAAAACTCAAGGAAGAGAATAATTCCTTCAAAATTAGATTGGAGAAAATGGAAGCTAATAACTTTATAAGAAATCAAAATACTATAAAACAGATCTAAACAAAAGAAAAAATAGAAGATAATGTGAAATATCTCACTGGAAAAACCACTTCCTGGAAAATAGATCTAGGAAAGATCATTTAAAAATTACTGGACTACCTGAAAGTCATAATCAAAAAAAGAGCCTAGACACCATCTTTCAAGATTTATCAAGTAAAATTGCCCTGGTATTCTAGAACCAAAGGGCAAAATAGAAATCGAAAGAATTCACCAATCACCTCTTGAAAAAGATCACAAAAAGAAAACTCCTAGGAATAATATAGACAAATTCCAGAGTTTCCAGGTCAAGGAGAAAATACTGCAAGCAGTCAGGAAGAAACAATTTGAATATTGTGGAAACGCAATCAGGATAACACAAGACCTAGTGGCTTTTACATTAAGGGATCGAAGGGCTTGGAACATGATATTCCAGAGGTCAAAGGGGCTAGGACTAAAACCAAGAATCACCTACCCAGCAAAAATGAGTATAATGCTTCAGGGGAAAATATGGGATTCAATGGAATATTGAATTTTCAATCATTCTTGATGAAAAAAACAGAGCTCAATAGAAACAGACTTTCAAATACAAGAAGCCTGAGAAGGTAAACAGGAAAAAGAAATCATAAGGAGGGCAGCTAGCACCGGTCCTGGAGTCAGGAAGACCTGAGTTCAAATCAGGCTTCTTAACACTTAATGTGTGACTTTGGGCAAGTCACTTAACCCCAATTGCCCTGCCCTTGCCCCTCAAAAAAAAATCATAAGTAACATATTAAAATTGAACTATTTATATTCCTATGTGGAAAAACGATAATTGTAACTCATAAGATTTTTTTCAATATGATGATAGTTGAAGGGAATATATAGGTGTATATATATATATATGCATACATATATATGTATGTGTAGAAGGGTGCATGTCTGTATAAATATACATGTGAGGGTGTGCGTATGTATGTACATATATACATAAACAAGGCACAGGATAAGTTGAATATGAAAAGATGATATCTAAAAAAAAATTAAGAGATGAAAGAGAAATATATTGGGAGAAGGAGAAAGGTAGAGATAGATTAAGGTAAATTATCTCATACAAAAGAGGCAAGAGAAAACTGTTACAATGGATGGGAAGAGCAGGAAGGCAAAAGGGAATGGGTCAACCTTACTCTCACTGAATTTGGCTTAAGGAGGGAATAACATACACATTCAGTTAGTTATCTTACCCTACAGGAAAGCAGGGGGGAAAGGGATAAGAGGAGGTAGGATAGAAGGGAGGGCAGCCTGCGGGAGAGGGTAGCTCAAAGCAAACGCTTGTGAAAAGGGACAGGGTCAAAGGAGAAAATAGAATAAATGGGGAGTGGGATAGGATGGACAGAATTACAGTTAGTCTTTCACAATACAACTACTATGGAAATGTTTTGCATAACTACACGTGTACAACCTATATTGAATTGCTTATCTTCCCAGTGGGGGGTGGGTGAGGAAGAAGGGGAAAAAAATCTGGAAATCAAAGTTTTAAAAACAAATGTTTTTTAAAAATTGCTTTTTAGAAGTAACTGGGAAATAAGATATACAGGCACTGGGGTATAGAAATCCATCCTGCCCTACTAGAAAGTGTTGGGGGGGCGGGGGAGGAGAGAGATGAGGGAGGATATACGAGAAAACTGATTGGGGGAAGGGGTATTCAGTAGGCTCACTATTTTGGGGTAGGGGGTAGGGGAAAGATGGGGAAAAAATTGTAACTCAAAATCTTGTGGAAATGAATGTTGAAAACCAAAAATAAATAAATAAAATGGAAAAAACTACTATATATGGATGGATCATTTACACATGTGGTGAGAGCATCTTTAATGAAGGGTTGAGGAGGGAATATGCAAGGCTTTGCAGCTATATGCTATAACATACTATATCTAAGTCACAAAACTGACCAAAATATGTAGAAAATATATGATCCAGTTTTTTTATCATGTGTTAACTATTAAAAAATCATTAGTCTGGTAGAACAAATGACAAAAATATACTAATTTTATCATGAAAGGTTAAGATTACATATGGGGAAAAATTCTATTCTCATAGTAAAGCATGTGATGAGTGACCTTCTAGAGGTCTTTAAAAATTGGAAACTGACTTTGTTTTCAGCTCCCACTTATATAATATAATCCTTGTGATTTCTCAAAATTCTTCCATTATATTCTACTGTTCTAGTGATCTGTGATGGGGGAGAGGGGGAGAATATAGGGATGAAGAGAGAGAGGGAGAGAGGGAGAGAGAAAGCGCTTTCATTAATTACTTACTGTGTGTTAACCATTGTGTTAAATGACAAAAATACAAATAGAAGCAAAAAAAAAGGCAGTCCCTTACCTTCAAAGAGTTTATAATTATACCCCAAGAGGAAAAAACAAAACAGAAAAGGGAGATGAGGGGAGATGAGAGGAGGGAGAACTAATGCAAGTTGCAGAAGGCTGAAGAGCCAGGAGGAGAGACAGGAGCTAGCGTGGCTGTCTTAGTCACTTCTTCAAATGGAGGTTCAGGGAAGAATTCACCAAGCCAAGGAGAAGGCAGAGGCATCTTCTAGGATGAGGAGGCTCCAAGCATAGAGGTGAAGTCCAGTAAGGAAGGAGCAGCGGCAAGATGAAAGTGAGAATTTCTGGTTCACGATGTAACATAATAACTGGGGTGTCCCTGAGTTACTACTTTTGTCACATGACTGGTCTCTTTCCAATCACATGTCCTTGTGTTTTATCCCACTTACACATTCAGAGCTGGAGGGGATCTTGGACAAAGCCCAGAGAGATTAACTTGCTTGAGGTCACAATTCTTCCCACTGTAGCACAACGCGATTTATCTTTAGTGATATAATGTAGCCTACATATGCTTGTCACGTGGGCCTTTGGGACACACAAGAGATTCTGATTCTTCTGAGACTGTGTTCATATAGTGTCACTTCAGAACTACTGTTAATAAAAAGTTGGCTTTTTACAAGACTGAGCGGCATGGAATTATTTTTTTTTTAATTGTCCAATATATCAAATGAAATCTAGTCAGATATCAATCTTCTATTAAATTCTGGGCCTAGTTTATTGTACCTCTGCGGCATTTATCCAAGATATACTTGGATGGACGTGTGATCTCATCTATGTGGGTCCTTCTTTAAGTGACGCAGCTCTCAGACTATGCCCGTCCTTTCATTCTGTGTGACTCACATATCTACTCCTTTATTCAGTTTAACTATCCTGTTTATAAAGATAGATAAACTTTACTTTTTCTTTCCATTGCCAATGTTCTAATTTCTTCACTATAAATTAAATCTTGGTACAACCAAGTCTTAAAGACTATCCTGATTCTTCAATTGAAATTTTGCTACATCAAATGTTGCATGACATAAGTGAACTATGGGCTAAGGCTCAAGATTTTCATGAAGCTGAAATTTCATTTTAATGATAGTTCATTGTAACATGAAACTCACTTAATCTTCTAAGTAATCTTGCCAACAATTTTATTAGTCTAAGGCATAGAAAAGATAAGAAGAAAAGAAGAAAGATTAGCTCCTATTACTACTTTTAAGTCAATGAGATTTTAAAGTTATGTTATCTAGGAATTTTGAGACTATTTATAAATTTAAATTCCCCATGCTATTTTTTTTTTCTTTTTTCTTTTTTTTTGCTTTTTGGATGGCAGAGGGCAGGGCAATTGGGGTTTAGTGACTTGCCCAAGGTCACACAGCTAGTAAGTGTTAAGTGTCTGAGGCTGCATTTGAACTCAGGTCCTCCTGACTCCAGGGCTGGTGCTCTCTTCCCTGTACCACCTAGCCGCCTCCCCTTCCCCCCCCTGCCATGCTATTTCTACCATACATTAGCACAAATACTTAAAAATGAGCTGGGGTTCTTATTCATTTCTAAGTTTCACTATACAACAGAACTAGTTCCCTAGATAAAGATTTAAAGTTTCAAAGAGCCAAACACAAATAAAAGATACTCTTTGACAGAGTGATTAATGTAACTGCGAAGAGCTCTGTCTTCTATAGGTTTAGGGGAATGGTTAAAGGTAAGGTGACTACTGCTCAGGCAGTCTCCGAAAAGAAATTATATGTGGTTAAATCTATATAAGGTAGAGGCAGCATGGCTCGGTGGACAGAGAACCGGCCTCAGAGTGAGGAAGAGTTGAGTTCCAGTTCTTCCTCTAACATACAGAACTGTGCCCCACCCCCTCCCCAGCAAATTATTCAACCTCTCATTACCCTAGGCAATTCTCTAAGATTATAAATTGAAATCTGCATTGGTAGAAAATCTCCTCATTGGGGAGTTCCTTACACCAATGAAATCATGCCTCTGCTCTCATCCCATTCCCATTCCATATCTATATGTACATATTGTATAGCAAGCCCATATTCTAGTGAACTTTTCCCAGAGGGTAGGGAAGGAGGGAGTAAGGGAAGCAATGAGCCATAAATCAAAAGATCTTTGCTTTAAAGCAAAAATAACTAAGAGTCAGGTCTAAGGCAAAGTCAGAAAACAGAATCTTCCAAAGAGGTAGCATTGCATTGCATCTGGCCACAGAGCAGGTCCAGACCAAGAGGTAAGTTAGAAAGGAAAGTGCCTACGACAGAAAGATTATGGTTATCCCAAAATCATTCTCATGTTCTATGAACTATGATAAGTCTATGCTCTGTGTTTTATTTTCATTTATTTCTCTTAAAGTCATAGTAGAGAACTTTCTAAAAGTCTAATCTCTGCCATAAATACAGGCAGAGGAATAGAGAGGGTATTTACATAGAAGAAGAGAGAACGCAGCAGAATCTGGGGTATCACAGTGGCCAGGCACAGATTGGTGAAAACAGAACAGAGGGAGCTTTGGGACATTGCTCTGGAAAGATGGAATATAGCAGAAAAGGAAAAGGAAAATCCCGACTGAGGCAAGGCTACAGCCAGTCAACATATCCATTTTTGAATTCATACCTTCTCCCCCAGCCCCTCCCCTCTTCTAAACTTGTCTGATACTTTTGAAAGACCACCATCCTACCAATCACCCAGGCTTCTTCATCTTGACTTCCTTCTCGTCCCCTCATTCTCAGCCCACACAGCCAATCTGTAGCCAAATCTTGTTGCCGGTCCCCTTCTTTCTCTGTCACATGGCCACAAGTTTGGATCAGACTCTCACCTGCTCTCATCTAAACTATTACAAAAGCTTTATAACTGAGGTCTCCTTGCCTCAACTCCTCTCAAAGGGATTTTTCTAAGACACAGATCTGACTGGGTCATACTCCTGCTCCCTAAGCTTCAATGGATCCCTATTACCTCTAGGATAAAATGCAAAACTCCTCTGTTAGGCTCTTCATAACCTGATCTCTTTCTAACTTTCCAGCCTTCTTACATTTTACTCCTCTTGAGTCACATTCTACAAGTCAGCTACACTGATTTGCAATTCCTTGAATAGATTATATCTCTCATCTCCAAGCCCTTACACTGGCCATACCCCATGACAGATATGATCTCTCTCCTTGCCTCCACTTTCAATTCCCCTGGTTTCCTTCAAGACTAAGCTCAAATTCCACTTTCCAGAATGCTTTCCTGGTCACCCAAGCTTCTAGCAACTTCCCCTCAAAGATTACCTTCCATTTCTATTGGACATATTTTGTAATACCCAGTTATTTACACGATGGCTTCCTCATTAAAATAATAGGCAGAGACTTTTTTTGCCTTTCACTGTAATGCATAATAAATGTTTGTTGACCAAGAAGTCCAAGAACAAAGAAAAATGGATCTCCAACTAGGAGGAGCCAATTTTTCAATTAACATACATTGAAGAACTCCTTTCTTAATTTTTTTCTTAGGGACCCAGTATTTAAACTTCTGATATCACATGAGGTTTGCTGTTTTCCTTGACTGCATAAAATAGGAGGGCACCTGCATACCATGAATGCATATTTTAATCTGATCACACAGAAAACAATCTGGAGCTCTAATCAAGTTGTCTCAAAGACTTGATAGGTACTAGAGCTATGCACTGAAAAATTAACATCCTATCACATTCAAAACTGCTACTGCAAATGAAAACCCAGGATACCAAGGAGAATGATAGGAAAAATAGGGATAAGGACTGACTACACCTGTGATTTCACTGGCACAAAGAACTCCCAACAGGAAATCCCCTCACCCCTCCTTGCTGGTTAGCACCTTTTCTTGTTAATAAAAGAGAAGGAAAGGCCAGATAAGCTTTTACTTTGGACTTGGCTTTTTTGTTGTTTTTAATCAAGAACTGGTGATATCATTGGTCCTCTTCAAAAACGAAAGACAAATACCTCCCATTTTTACTTGACTGCATTTGAATGCGTATTTTAAATCTGTTGGTTTTTTAATTGAATTTACTGTTTCAAGTTCAGTAAAACAAACACCTTCAAGTGGAGAGGAAGTGTGGCATAGTAGCATGAGTCAGGAGACAGGGGTGCTGCTCTCTTTCAGCTCTAATTCACTATAGAACCTTGAACTTGGGCAGTCTTCGCCTATTACCACTTCTATAAAATGAAAAGACTGAACTACATCAGTGGTTCCCAAAGAGAGTGCTGTGGCACACCCTGGTGATCAAGTTTCTAGGTGTGCCACAAAACTCCCCCCAGAGTCTCAGACTTCCATATTTGAGCACAAGCTCTGGAATCAGAGGACCTGGGATCAAATAGTGCCACTAATGATAATGAGGCCTTGAATAAGGCAGGTAATTTCCTTAGGTCCCAGTTTCCCCATCTGTAAAATGAAGAGAGTGGAATAGTCAGTCTCTGTGTTCTCTGTCAGTTTTAAATCTGTAAGGCAAGGATCCCAACCTCTATCTCTGCTATGGTTGGTTGCCTTCTCTTCCTACTTCTTATATGACAATAGCAATCCTATCCATCCAGATGCAAAGCTGTATTCTTTGCTGTGAATGATGAGGAAGTAAAGAAAAAAAGAGGGTGAAGGGGGGAGGAGGGAAAGGAGAGGCGCAGAACTCCAGGTAATCTGAAGGCCCAGTTCCCTGAGTATTTTTCTTTGTTGTCAACTTAAACGTCCACTCTTGTCTCAAATTCTCATGGTGAAGGATACTGTGTTTTGAGCAAAAAAAGTTTCAAAAAACCCTGAACTAAATGAGTTCTAAGATCCCTTCTGACTCTAAAGTCCTAGCACACGCTGTGATTTTTTTTATGTGTGAAAAAAAAATGCAAACCACTAACACAAAATTCCCCAGAGATTCCTAAGATTACTGTCAGAACTCAGTTAATTGCTGATAGCCTTCAAATTTTCTTAGTAACCACCATACTGCCAAATGAATTAGGTCTACCAATTTATAAGAAACATAAATCCTCCAAATGGGCAATTCCGTTTGCTATAGAAGTCATTTGCACTATTAATAGAGAAGGCATCAACACAATGGCCAGGGGAAGCAGCTTGCTTAGTTAGCACTAAAATTGGGGTGAGCAGCGCAGCCAGGGCATCTGGGTTGTATTATACAGCCAGTATGGCAAAAAGTAAGAGTAAAAGAGTACAAGTAAAAGAGTAAAAGTAAAAGTAAAAGTAAAAGTATCCTAAGATACTTAAGGAAGAATAACAGTTGTTACTGGTTGCTAATAGGTTTAACTACCCAGACCAGTTTTTGTGCCTTTAGATGGTTTGAAGCATTCCCAGACTGAAGGCAAGACCCAAAGACCATGTAATCAGCAAAATGGCTAAATGGTTGCTTGCTACAGACTTCTACAATTCCAAAAATCAAAAGAGAGTAATTATGCACTGGAGATAACATAATTAAAGATGAATGGACAAGTTAAAAAGAGACCCAAGCTAACACACAAGGTTAAAAACCCAATGAATTAACTCCAGAAACCTTTACTATATAGAGCTCCCATTCAATAATCCTACACCCACATGCCAGTCAGAGTAAGCATAATGAAGCCCAGAGGCTTACTATTCAGAGTCAGCTATAGAGATGCCCCACAGCAGTAATAGGGGAGAGGCAGGGATGGAACCCAACTTCCATAAAAAGTGACTAACACTAACTCTGTTCAGTCACAAGAAGCAATGAAGGAAGGAGATGGAAGAATTGAACAGGATGGGAAAATGTGCTGAAAAACAAATCTAATGGCATTTCTCAGAGTTCATCCATCTTGCCCCTCAGCTGCATTTGACTGTTGGACACCCTCCCTTTGCAAGATGCTTTATCTCCTCTATTTCAGCTTTGTTTTACTTTGTTTTGTTTTACACTATTCTCTCCTAGTTTTCCTCCATCTGTTTAGCCACCCCTTCTCAGAGGCTCCTTTGCTGGCTTTTTAGCCATACCATCAATTGTGGATTTTCTTCAAGGCTCTTACCTGGACCCTCTTTTTACTCTACACTATCTCTTGGTGTCCTCACCAGCTCTTGTGGCCATTGCATATGGACAACTCACAGATCGCTATATCCAGCCCCTGTCTCCTTCCTGAGCTTCTGTCCTATATAACCAGTTAAGTTACTTATTGAACATTTCAAATTGGACATCCTAGAGAGATCTCAAATTTAACATATTTAAAACAGAACTTATCAAAGGCACCATCATTCCTCTATTCTCCCAGCTTCACAATCTCCATGTCATGCTCAACTCCTCACTTTCCTTCATCTCACATATCCAATTTGGTGCCAATTCTGCCATTTCTACCTCCATAACATCTCTAATATCTAACTCCTTCTCCTTACTCAGGTAGCCACCACCTTATCACCTCTCAAAAGATTATAACAATGGCCTCCTAATTGGTCTCCTTTCCTCAAATTGCTCAACATTCCAATCCATCTACCATCCATACATCTACCAAGGTGATTTCCTTAAGTGCAAATATAACCAAATCATTTCCCCACTAAATAAACTCTAATGATCCTCTCTTACCTCTAATATAAAATACCAACTCTTCCTGTCTGGCTTTTAAGCCCCTCACAGCCTGGCCCCAAGCTTATCTTTCCAGGTTTACTATGCATTATTCTCTTTCCTTACTCTCCAGGTATCTGAAGACATAAAAGACATGGAAAAAATCTCGGACCATGTTATCACAAACAAAAAGCAATCAAGAGAAAGAATATCAATAACTAGTGACCTATGTGCCTACTTTCCCAACTATGTAAAATTTTTATATAAAAATTTCTATCAAGGGCATCTTTAATGAGGGCATTAAGAGGAGGGAAAATCTATGTTAGATGAGTATTTTAAAAAGAATTTTTTTTACTTTTTTAAGTACTGGTTAAGAAGTTGTCTAAATATCTAGGGAATTATATTCTTCCCCAGTTATAACTGTAGGGGAATCAATCAATGGAAATTCCTCCTCTGATATTTCTCTTTATTCATAAATTTAGATTCTTCCTGAAGCTTAATTACATTTAGAACAAAATACTGTGGTACAATAGGGAACAGTCAGAGTGAAGGAAATACCTAGTAGCAAAAATAGACCAACAAAAGAAGCAGCACCTAAAAATAATGAGTTTTGGAATATAGGAGTAGAAAGTAATGATGAGAGTCCCAAATAGCTAAGTAGTCAAAGAAGACGAATGAATAGTTCTCAAAAGAAGAAAAATAAACTCTCAACAGCCATCTAGAATGTTCAAAAATCACAGAGAAAGGCAAATTAAAACAACACAAAGCTATCACCTTACATACAGCAAATTGGCAAAGAGGGGGAAATTCAGTCTTGAAGCCAAGCACACTAATTCACTATTGCTCAAGCTGTGAATTGGTCTAATCATTCTGGTAAATAATCTGGAATTATGAAAGAAAGTTACCAAGCTGTTCATGCTATTTCTAACCAGAGGTCCCATAATTGTGTTTATATCTCAGGGTGGATAATAACAACAAGAAAAGATTAATATGTACAAAAAGATTCAAAATGGGATCTTTTTTTAAGGCTCCCAAAAAAGTCTTTGCCTAGTACAGCAGAAAGAACACTGGGAGTTACATCCTGACTCTGCTACTTTCTGTCCGCAGGGTCCCAGAAGAATCACTTAAGTTCTCTGGACCTCAGTTCCTCATCTATAAAATAAGAGTGTTAGAACTAGGTGACCCCTAAATTCCCTTCAGTTCTAAATCCGTGATACTATTAGTGAGAAATGCCTGAACTGAGGTATATGGATATAATGGAATATTACTGGATCATGAATAATGATAAGTATAGAGAAGTCAGAGAAAAATTAGAAGACATGTAGGAAGTGATTCAAAGTGAAGAAAGCAGAGGCAAAAGAAGAGCATATAAAATCAATTGTTTCTTTTTTTTTTTTTCAGTAGTGTCTGACTTTGTAACACCATCTAGGGTTCTGACAAAGATACTAGATTGGTTTGCCATTTCCCACTCTAGCTCATTTTACAGATGAGGAACTGAAGAAAACAAGGTTAAGTGACTTGTCTAGGATCACACAGCCAGTATATGCTTGAGGCCAGATTTGAACTCATAAAGATGACTTTTCCTGATTCCAAACCTAGTGATCTATCCACTACACCAAAAGGCAAAAAAAATTAGGCCAAATAAAATTGATAATGCTGGTGCCAAATTACCAAAGTTAAAGCACACATCCTTCCTTTCTGCTAACAACCAATAAACTGTAAAAGCTGAAAGTAGTATGTACTATCAAACATAAATGCTCAGCTGGATGGTTTTTTCCGTAGTTTAAATAACTCTCAGATATTTTTTCTTAACCACTTGAGGGAAACATTTTCTGAAGGGGAAGAGATGGTGTTTGTTGGGAAGTCTATATAGTGTCAATACAAAAATCAATCTGTTTTCTCTTAAAAATAATGATAAGACCAAATAATAAAATGGTCAATGCTGTATGAAGCACTGAAGTCATTCTAATTGTAAGAAAAGGGAAAGTCAAGAAGCATCATAACTTCAAGGCAAGTACAAAACATAAAACAACAAAAACTTAAACAATGGATAAAAAGTAAGGAATAACATTAGGTACAATAAGTAATTCATCCAAACCGAATATATGGCATTTCTACATCTACTGCTACCATAAGTACTTTGCTCAAAAATCAGTAATCATAAAATGAACAGTAGTCTTACTAATATTGTGGCCTGGGGCATTAGAAGGATCTTATACCTCAAAGTCTCTTTCACTCTGCTATGAGATGTAGTCTAATGCCACCTCTGCAGGAGACAAGTTGAAATGGACAACTGGCCAGGACCTCACTTAAATGACTAAGCTTCTTGAGACCCAGAAAGATTTCTTGCTTAACCTACATTATAAAGGTGAGTGAAGCAGCCACGTCTGACTGACTGCAACATTTGAGCTATACGCTCAAAGGAAGAATTCATTTAGGAAGCAAAGGTTTCCCCACTCACCTGTTGACAATGCCTCCTCCCTCACTTCATCATCTCTTGGCTGATGAATGTTCCAGGAAGTTTTGGGAAGTGAAAAAATTTCTTCTGCTGAAAATAACTTGACCATATCCATGTGGTTGCTATTGAATTTGTATCGAGGGATAAAGCATGTTTTGCCACTTTGAAAAATATCCTTAATAATTTCTTCTGTATCAATTTCATCCTGCATGCTCAGAAAGATTGAAATTCTCTGAGACTCTTGATATTTACTGTGAGCAATCACCTAAATGGGAAAAAGATTACAATTATATTTAAGCCCCTGAAAAGATGATAAATATTTATTAAAAATCTTTCTACTTCCTCTTAGTATTTTACAATTTTTTCACCAACTGTTGCATGTAAGAAAAAGCAATGGAGTCTCATATGTTAAAAAATACTCATAGCAGCACTTTTTCGAGGTAGCAAGAAATGGGAAAGAAAGTGGGTCCCCACTAGGGAAGAGCTAAATGAACTGTGGAATAAGAATAGATTATTTTGTTTTAAGAAATGACAGATACGAGGAATATGGGAAAACTTGCATAAACATACAATGAAGTAAGCAAAATCAAGACAATATACACGACTCTCAGATTCACAAAAATACAGAAAACATATCTCTTGCTGAAGGCAGCTCGGCAGCAGGGGCTAATCACGGTGGGCCAGGAGCCGAAGCAGGTCCAGCCTGAAGCTGAGACCGTGGCCAGGCCCGGGGTGTTGGGAAGGAGCCAAGCTGAGCCAAGCCGAGCTGTGACACAGCCAGTCTTCAGAGGAGAGGATCTACAGCCTCCAGCACCTCCACATCTGCCAAGGCATGAGGAACAGAGGGCTAGAGAGGGGCAGCTTGGCAGGAGGGGCTCGTCCAGCAGGCCTGCAGCCCAGAGCAAAGACTGGCCCAGCCCCAAACCTCAGCCTTGCAGGGCCAGGCCCCAGAGGAGCCGAACCTCCCAAACCGCAGCTTGAGTCTTACTTCAGAGAAGATCTACTGCACCTGAGAGAATCTTCACATAAAACAAACCAGGATTAGAGACAGCCAATGAAAATGAAAGTGAAACTTTGAAACTTAATTTGGGGGAGGAAAAGCAGTTCAGCCAATATGCCCCCAGGGCAAGGAAGCAGTGGGGGAAGGGAACTGCTGGAACCCACAGCGTCCTCCACTGGGCTGCTTCAGAGCCCCTGGCCTGCAGACCCCGCAGAGGGGCTGAATCAATTGATCAGGGCCAAGTGCTCTTGCGTTGAGCAGTCTGGATCCAGATCGTGGTCTTGGGTGGTGGTCCTGGGGTGCGCTTTCAGCAAGCCAAAGCTGGGGGGGGCTACAACACCCCCCTAATAGCTCCGACAGCTGGGAAAACCCCAGCGACTTGGAACAGAGCTTTCCCCTCTAGAAGCAGAGTTTCACAGAGCTAAAAAAACCAACCAACTAATTGACTGGCCAACATGAGGAAAAGGAAGCAAAATAAGAACAGCAATAGAACTCTAGAATCCTTTTTTGTGGACAAAAAGGATAAAAGCATGGAACAGAAGGAAGACAACACAGTCAGAACTCCCACACCAAATGCTTCCAAGACACATGAAGAATGCCTAGAAGCCAACTGAAAAAGGACTTTGAAAACCAAATAAGAGAAGTGGAGGGAAAATTGGGAAGATAAATGAGAATGATGCAAGAAAATCATGAAAAGAGAGTCAACAACCTGACTAAAGAAAACAACACTTTAAAAAATAGATTAACTCAAACGGCAA
>CM053598.1:96319950-96374482 GCA_028646575.1 Pseudocheirus occidentalis | reverse complement strand
CTCTCTGATTCCCTGGATCCTCTTCCCTGGTCCCAGCTCCCTCCTGAGTCTGTCAAACAATCACCTAGATTCAGGAGCTGAAAGCTGGCAGGTTCTTGTCCAGTCCTCAAAGGAAAAACAGCTCCCAGGTCCTTGTCCTCTCAGTTTAGTCCAACGGGAGGCCTTTTCTTCACTTTGACTCTGAGTGGTCTCTCTGATTCCCTGGATCCCCTTCCTTGGTCCCAGCTCCCTCCTGAATCTGCCAGACCTAGATTCAGGAGCTGAAAACTGACAGGTTCTCGTCCAGTCCTCAGGGATGAACAGCTCCCAGGTCCTTGTCCAGTCCTCAGGGCAATCTCCGGCACACACTGAAGTTCACAAGGTTCTGCACACCTCAAACCCTTCAGGACTTCTCTTGCCTGGAATTCAAGGATCAGCCAGGCCACCAACAAACAAAGTCCCATCCTGTTCATATCTGCAGTCAGCCACTCAGGAACCAAATCCAGTTGGTTCATTCATTCAAATTCATTCATGTCGATGCTCCTTTAGATTCTCTAAACTTCTGGTTCCTCAGACTCCTTTTATCCTATGACTGGCTCCTTTACTCTCTATCTACTGTACACAGGGACAGCAACACTGTTGATCTCACCCTTACTCATGTGTTCTACGTCTTTGATTCAATGCTCTGACATTCCTCTGATCACAAACTCTTACCATTCCATCTCTTGCTATGTTGTATGGGTAATGAATTCAACTTCACGCTCAGGTCTGTTCTCAAATCCCTAGCTCCCTTGTGCATCATCTTTATCAAATTCATCCCTGGATTATTACCATTCTCTGCCTTCTCGACTCTTGTTCACACGCTATTGACACAGTTTGATGCTGAGGACATGGTTTCAAAGGCTTCCTTCATGTAAATATAGTCATTGAAGGTTTTGGAAAATTAAAAGTAATATGACATTGTTACAACAGGAAAAAAAGAGCAAAGGATTCTCAGGGAGAGAGCCTGGGGTTTTCATCCTGGTTCTGCCATTTACCCATGTGATTTTGGGAAAGTCATAGCCTCTCTGAACCTCATTTTCTTCAACTATTGGACTAGATGACCTCTAGGGTCCCTGACCACTTTAAGTCAATGATTCTAAGAGCTTTCGAAATCAAGGGAATTATTAACACAGAAACTAGCATAACAACAATGGTCTTCGTCTTCATTCACGTGTTCATCAAGCATTTCTTTTTTTTCTTTTCTTTTTTTTGGAGGGGGGAGGGCAGGGCAATTGGGGTTAAGTGACTTGCCCAAGGTCACACAGCTAGTAAGTATGTTGAGTGTCCAAGGTCATATTTGAACTCAGGTCCTCCTGACTCCAGGGCCGGTGCTGTATTCACTGCACCACCTAGCTGCCCCCATTAAGCATTTCTTAAAGCTGGGTAGCACAGTGGATGAAGTGCCAGTTATAGAATGAGTGGATCTCAGTTAAAATCCGTTCTCAGAGACTTGCTAGCTCTATGAACTTGGGCCTGTCTGCTTTAGTTTTCTTGTAATAATAGTACCCACTCACCAGGGCTGTAGAGATCAAATGAGATCATATTTGTAATGTGCTTTGCAAACCCTAAGGTGCTAGTCATTATCATCTGTCTAGGATACAGGTAGAAAGTGAACGAAATTTTTCCTCTGAGTATAGACAGGGACTATGAGAACAGAATGTTGAGAACACCTTCTAGTGTGTCTGCTCTACTCGTCTGTTTAACTTAACTGTTTTTCTTTGTCATGAGGAAGGATTCAATGTAGTGGTTTAGGAGAGAAGAGCACATCAAGATATGACTGCAAAAACTAGACATCAATAAAATCTAAAAAAATAATAATAATAAAGTATTGGGGCGGCTAGGTGGTGCAGTGAATAGAGCACCAGCCCTGGAGTCAGGAGTACCTGAGTTCAAATCCGACCTCAGACACTTAACACAAAAATCTAGCCGTGTGACCTTGGGCAAGTCACTTAACCCCAACTGCCCTCCAAAAAGAAAAAAAATAAAATAAAAAATAAAGTATTAAAGAAAGACAAAAGAGCAAAGAGCCAAAGTGAGATTACCCGACTGGCTGGAAGCTACCTTTATTTTTCTGATCTGGCATTGCAGAGATGAAAGGACTGGTAGGAAAAAAACCTGTCTAGTCCTAGTATACTGCTAAACAGCCATGTGATTAGGATCAAGAAACTTCCCCTTTACAGGAAATCACCAGACTTCTTGTCCATAGGATGTGATGGGCCTGTGGAGTGGTCCCAGTGCTAACATTTTGTAGGTTTAAAAGATAAACCCAGTTCAGAGCCTGTTCAAGGTATCTGTGTAAATTTTGCTACTGCCTGTCCGTATGGAGCTTTGACCCTTCATTGCATGTAATAACACATGTGGCCTGCCTTATCACAAAACCTCATGTGACCTAGAAAGTGCAACTTTCTATGATCATATTATGTGCATTTATTAAAAAGTAACGTTAAAAAGCGACCTCCTCCTCCCTTGCAAGTTGTGACAAAGATGACAGCTTGACTTGCCTACTCCTTGTCTGAGTTTACTTAAAAACTTTGTAGAGAGGTACCAATGCCTAATTTAGGATACTGAAGAGATTGTATTTGAACCTTGTCTCCTCTACTTCACAGCTCTGTGACCCACATGTAAATCACTTAACCTCTCTGTCCCTTGTTTCCTAATCTGTAAAATGAGTGCTATAATAGCCTGTATTACCTATTTCCTCGAATGGCTGAAAAAAATCAAATGAGATCATGTGAGAAAATTTAAGGGGTGTGTGTGTGTGTGTGTGTGTACGCGTGTGTGTGTGTCTCAGATATTATGTTTAGGTAAGTTTACCTTGAACATCGCTGTTGATTCCATAACCCCATCTGAGCTTTTCTTGGGGTTTGTCATTTCCATCTCATTTTACATAGGAGGAAACTGAGGCAAACAGGGTGAAGTGACTTGCCTAAGGTCACCCAGGGGATATCTGAGGCAGAATTTGAACTCAGGTCCTGTTGACTCCAGGGCCTGGGCATTTTATTCACCATGCTACCCAGGTGGTACAGCAGCAAAAATATTTATCTTCCTGAATTCAAATCTGGTCTCAGACACTTAGCTGGGTGATGCTGAACAAGTCACTTCACTCTGTCTCAATTTCTTAATCTGTAAAATGAGGTGGAGAAGGAAATTGTAAACCACTCCAGTATCTTTGCCAAGAAAACCCCAAATGGGGTCACAGAGCATTGGATAAGCCCTCGAAATGACTGAAAACAAGTTTACCTTGCAAATAAAGAGGGGAGGTGGCAGAGAAAAGAAACAAAAGCTAGGATTTTGAAGCAATAGTTCCAAAGGAAAAAAACTGAGCCAATTTTTTTTTAAGCCACCTTTTAAAAAAAGGGACCAGTTCACAATTCCTGGTTGCTCTGGCTTTAACCTTACACCCAGAAATATTTTCACCTTCTATTCCACGGCCCATAGCTATATGCTCCAGAGTTACCCACCCCTACCAACAAGTGAGTCATGCCATCCACCACTGTCTCCCGCGTCTGCCTCCAGAAGCAGAATGAGAACATAAGAAATAGGGTTAGGGGTCCAAAAACATCCTTCCTCGACTCCCTCCGTCCCTCCAAGCAGGAGAGCCGAGAAGCTAAGCTTAAGTGGAGGGACTCAGGCTCCCACAGGAAGAAAACTGAAGAGACTTGGCCTGTTCAACACACCAGAAAGTATCTATGGCCTCTTCCCTGGAGCTTTTTCGGGACAAGCGCGGGAATTAGCCGCACAGGCGCTCGGCTCCAGGACGGCTGAAGCTGGGGGCTCTGCAGGGGAGCAAAGTTGGGGCAGAGATCGGGGTAGGATGGCACCAGAAGAGGCACCCTGGCTCCAGCCCAAGTGACCCTTTCAGATCCCAACCCCGCTCCCCCCGCAGTCCACCCGCCCCCGACAAAGCAGAGCCATCTGGGCCTCAGTTTCCCCACCTGTAAAAGGAGGAGTTTGGAAGGGTCTCCAAGCTCCTCCTCCACCTCTCAGTCCTACGTGACTCACGTTCTCTGGGGTAGAGAAGACTCCGTAGGGCAGGTTCTGAATAGGGAAGTCCGAGTTCTCGGCCACCTGGATAAAGGACATGCTTGTATCGGACCGGGCTGCCTCTCTCTGTTCAGTTTCCACCTCGGCCAAGCTGTGCGTTGCGCAATCCTTGCTCCGTGCTCGCTGGGGCTCCTCGCGGTCCCGGCAGCTGTGACCCTAAAGCTGTCAGCGGGCCGGCTCCTCCCTTCCCGCCCGGCCCCTAGTAGGCAGCCAGTAGGCTCCCCTTGTGCGCAGCCTGGCCCCGCCTGCTCTCGGGCCGGCCTAGTCCCCTTCCCCCCAGCTCCTCCCTCCACCCACCCCTACCAACTGCCCTTCTGGCCTCCAACCCTGCACCCCTTCAGGGCTTGCCTAATGCAACTGGTAAGCCAGGTCCCCTTATGACTCAGCTAAAAAGGTAAAGCGTGACTTTCTAGGCTGCAACGGGTCAAGTTTGCGGAGCCACCTCCAGACATCACAAAAACCCACCAGTGGCCTGCACCGAGATCCTCCCCGCTTTACACTACACTGGGCACCGCGCCTTCCTTTGGCTCAGAGACCCCTGCGCAGCCACACTTAGAAGGCTGGCTCCGTAGGGGCAATGTCACGTGCCCAAGTTAGAGGGTGCACAGCTGGAGGCGCCCGCAGACTTTTGTGCAAAGCGGAGGTCGGATGAGAGGTAGCACTGGAGTTGAAGGAAGAATATTTAGAGTATAATAATACTGCCTGGGCCGTTTACGAGATGGATTTCCCCGGGCATGTCTCGCTGCCTTTCTGAGTCTCAATTTTATTCAATTGTAAAAAGAAAAGGCGTTAGACATGATCTCCAAAGCCCCTTCCTGTTCAAAAGTGTTATAATCCTAATAAATAGACAGTGGTCTGGGGTGCTTTGTTTGGAGGTGTTACAAGAAAAGTAATAAACATGCTCCCTGGATTATAGGATTATAGATTTAGAGGCAGAAACGTTCTGAAAGAGTAAGAGATGAAATGAATCACCCGAAATTACAACAGAATTAGTAAACAGGAGAAGCAGACCTCCAGGGGAAGTCCTCTGTTCCACATCCAACCCGATTGACAGCACCTAGCTGTTTTTGAGTTTATAATTTAATTCTAGAGACAGGAAGTGACTCCCCCCAAATCAGAGAACAGTGCAAAACATGCTAGTATTGTCAAAATGTCTGACCTTCGTGTGTAGCTTATGATAAATCAAATATTGCTCCTGACCGTGGACTCTTAAAAGCTGGTTAAACCTTTGCACTTACCTTCCCCTAACTTCTACCTAATAAAATGGCTCTCTTCAGTCAGAATCAACTCAACCATTTTCTGCAGGAAGCGATTCTCCCCTAAATCAGCTTGTATTTGTTTTGTACTTACTTATAGATTTACCCTGCATTTATATATTAATATATATGTGTATATACAATTTCTATGTAGTTACTTGTCCCCAATAGAAGGTAAATAGCTGGGGTGGCTAGGTGGCCCTGTGAACAGAGCACTGGCCAGTTCAAATCTGACCTCAACTACTTAAAATTTACTAGCTCTGTGACCTTGGGCAAGTCACTTAACCCCAATTGCCCTGTCTCCTCCCTCCAAAAAAAAAAAAACCAACAAAAAACAAGGAAAGTACCTGTTTAAAAAAAAGAAAACAAAATACCCTTAATTCTGTTTTCAACTGGCAAGTATTTATTTTCTCTCCCATACACTGCCCTCAATCAGTTGGACAAAAAGAAGAAAAGTATTATAATAAATGTGCATAGTTGATTCTCAGATTAACGACATACAAAAGTCATCTCATTTTATATCTCCAGTCTATTACTCTCTCCAGTGGTGAGCTACATGCTTCACCATGAGTCTTCTGAAAGTGTAGTTTGATTACTTCGTTGATCCAGTTCTTCAAAGTTTTTCATCTCTTTGATGTTGTTGTTGTATAAATTGTTCTACTCACCTCGTTCTGCATCAATTCATCCAAATCTTGACAAGTTTATGTAAAACCATTAAATGTATATAACATAATTTGTTCAGTCATTCCCCTAAATGATGAGCATCCATTCATTTCATTTGATACTACAAAAAAGAGCTGTTAAAATACTTTTCTGTTCTTTTTTGCTTCCTTTGGTATATAAACCTAGAAGGAGTATGGCTGGGTCAAAAGGTATGAAATTTATTGATTTTGTGGGGCAGAGTTCCAAACTGCTTTCCAGAAAGGCTGGATCAATTTATAGGTCCATCAACAGTGATAAGTGTGCCTGTTTTCCCATAGCTGCTCCAGCATTTTTTTTATTTTTGTCAATCTGATGGGTGTAAAGTGGAACCTCAGAGCTGCTTTAATTTGCATTTCTCTATTACTACTTGGAGCATTTTTTCAAATGGTTATCAGTGGCTTGATTTCTTCTGAAACTGTTCATACTCTTTGATTCCCATCATCTAGCATGGGAATAATAGCACATAATAGCCACTTGGTAAATTACTGTTGACTGAATGTTTGATTGAGAGACTGAATTCAAGTCTAGAAGTTCAGAGAAAATAGAACTCACTATAGCACTGTGGTATAGGAATGGAATGTAAAGGAACATTATGGTGCCACCCAAAACCACAGATGAAGAATTCAGAGAAATAATACCAGACCTAGTGGATAGAGAGCTGGCTCCTGAAGCAGGCTTAGCTCAAGTCCCAAGTCAGAGAGGAACTGGTTGTGAGATCCTGGGCAAGGCACTCAACTCCTCTAAATAACTTTCCAAGACTGTATGTTACAGAGAAGGTACCAACCTAGTGAGGCAGAATATTAACTCCTTGTTCTGTGCAAGTTAGGCTACTTTTCCCTAAATAGTATTGAAAATCTACTTAAAACTTGGTTGGCTCAGGAGACTGAGGGCTCAGGCTGTTGACATCACTTCTTGGTCACCTGAACAATCACAGGAGGACAAAGTGCCCTCTCTTCAGCTTCCCTGGTGGTAAATGACTGGCAACTCAGGCAAGAGAGATTCAGTTTGAGTATCCTCTTCCTAAGGCTAAGTAAATCTCTTCTTGTTTACTGTTGAATGATTTACCATTGTCTCATGTTGTTCCAGTGTCAAACCTTGGCTAACTTGTATAGGGTTAGAACATAATGAGTTCATTAAAGAGGGGGACCATCAGTGGTAGACTAATGTGAACCAGTATTGGCTGCTTTTGACAACGGCTCTAGAGATGGGAGCTACTAACTAGGAGGCCCCACCTTTTACCCTCCCACCTGCAGGAAAAAAAAGTAAATCACCTATGGCTATTTAGCAAACAGAGAATCTCTGTATTGTAAAGAACTATACCTTGAAGATAACTTTGTTAGGCCCTCTTAACTAATTTAAGCTTCCTCTAAATTCTACTAACTAAAGGATCTCTTCAGAATTCAGTTTACCTTCAAAGCAACCTAAAAGGACTGAAATTTTGGGATAAAGAGATCTTACTCTCACTAGAAAAGGATAAATTCAGGGAAAAAAATGGTTAATTAATCTAACTAAATAAGGAGTAAGGAAGATATGCCTTCAAATGTGACCTCAGACACTTAACAGTTGTGTGACCCTGGGCAAGTCACTTGATCTATTTCCTCAGAATGCAAAATATATGCTTGCCAAAAAGACTATTTTATTGAGAACTCACACTGGACAAGCACTCACATGGTGGTCAGAAAAAGTGATACAAGGACACTCTCAAGTTCTATCTTAAGAAGTTTGGAACTGATTGTGTGACATGGGAGATACGAGCACAGGACTGCCCAGCATGATGTGTCCTCATCACAGAAGGTGCTGTGCTCTATGAGAAAAGCAGAATTGAAGTATCTCAAAAGAAACTTCAAATGTGCACATTTAAAGAATCCACCCCAAATGTTCACATGGACTATTTGTGCCCAGCCTATGGTAGAACATTCTGAGCTCATATTGGTCTGATCAGTCACAGTGGGACACCCTGTAACTTGACTCTAGCCTGGTGATGTCATTTTGGTCCTCTTCAAGAATGAAGGACAACAACTGCCATCTCTAAAATGGGAATATATAAGCTCCTACATTCCAAGGTTGTGAGGATAAAATGAGATCATATTTGTGAAGTTTGAAAATCTTAATATTTTCATATTATTATTGTCCCTGGGCCTTCTAGCTAGGTAATTTAAGCTTCCTTCAAATTCTACTAAAGGATCTCTTCAGAATTCAGTTTACCTTCAAAGGATTGAAATTTTGGGATAAAGAGATTTTACCCTCACTAGAAAAGGATAAATTCAGAAAAGAAAAATGGTTGGGCTCTGTCCCCTTGGCTTAGATCTCTTTATTTTGGGGGCCTAGTCTTTCCCCCCAACAATAGGCTGCTATTGCCTAGCCACACCCTCTCCACCTACCTGGGTAATCCCCCCCTCCTTTTTCTACCTTACCCCTTTTCCCAAGCTCATATCTTCCTTGCTAGAAGCTTCTACCTTCCCTGCAGACTCAATGATTAGCACCTTCTAGGCCCTAACATAGGGTAATAAAACAATCACATGCACCTGAGATCCCACCTTTCCCTATAAAACATCTAGCTATGTGCAGATTTGCTTCCCTGAGCTGACTTGATGTATGAAGTGAAGACATATAACAAGGTCTCACCCATCTAATTGCCAATAGCTTAATATAAAGCTCATATGGTTTCTCAAAAGATGGTGTGCCCAGACCTGCTGAGCTAAGAAGAAACCCCACATCACCTACCTCTGGTGCTCGACACCAACCACAGCCTCCTCAAAGGCTCTTTGGGATCCTGAGAGATTCCCGGATTTGGACAAATAAGCCCGACACCCTGGTGAAGTTATAAAGGTCTTTTATTGTATATCTCTTGCAGTGCCTCCATGCCATTGTGTGCTGCCCCTCTCTACCTTCCTTGCCCTTTTATTAACCATTTGTCTGCCTCCTGTCACGTGCCCTGACAACAGCAATTTGGTACATATGGAGAGCTTACTCCGTGAGTAGAGCAAGCTCCATGCCTCTACTCCCTTTTGCTCCCCCACGGTACCCAGTTCCCGTGGGAAGGAATCCTGGATCCCTGGTAAACAGGTGAAGGAGCGGAGGCAGAGCCCACTCTCGGATGCCTCTGGGACACACACCAAATATCAACCGCGTTTGCAAGGACACGCTGACCAAGGTCAGACATCTGGCTCTCAAAGCAGGCTAAGAAAACTTAAAGGGGCCACTTAAAGGGAATTGCTTGAAGGGGCCCTGTTAGGGGGGTCCCTGACCCCCCTGGCTCGTACAATGGTGGCCTTCTCCTGTCACTCTCTGAAGCTCTCTGATAATGTTCCTCCAGTTCTCCTCCAACCTGATTCAGAGATGTTAATTCCAGCCCCAATGTGCATGTGAGGAGCCTAATGCCCAGAGGCAATGTGCCATAGTGAATGGAGAGCTGAACCTAGGATTAAGAAAACCAGAGTGTGTTTCTGACACACAATGCCCACATGACCCAGGAAAGGGAGTTAACCTCTCCGAGATCTAGGCAGTTCTCTAGGACTATGGTTAAAGAGTTGCTGAACACCCTAGGAGTTCCTTGTGCCAATGGAATCAAAGCTCTGATTCCTATGCCCCACTGCTTTTAGCACAGACTAGCTCCATGGCTCTCAGGTTCTCCTAGGAAGCTCAGCAGTGAGCCTCAATAGTGTTTGAAGGTCTTGGAAACTGACAATCAGGTGAATACCCTAGGAAAGTTACTTTAGCCTATTGTGGGGTCCTGATTGGGGAAAAGCCATAATATACAGTAAGAAGTGAAAAGTCATTAACTTAAACTCTGTGAAAGGTGGAAACCCAGACACTGTGAGCTGTTAAAAATTATAACTTAGATATAAAATCATAACTTATAGACACTGAGTCATAACTTAGATATTGTGACTGATGAAAAGTCATAACAAAAATATGGTGACTGTAATGGGAATGGGAATTTGAAGATCTTCCCTGCCCCTTAATAGACCTAGGAGGGGAGTTTGAAGACCTCCCCTGCTGTGAAGATAAACTCTACCTAGAGCTCACAAGAGGCTTCCCTGCTGTGAAGATAGTCTCTGCCCCCTGATAGGCTGACTGTGGTCACATGGAGCCTGTGGTGAAAGGAGTTTGCTGAGGAGAAGCAGAGCCCACAAAAAGCTGGTAGAGAGCTAGTCTGACAGTTGCAGACAGTTGGGGACAGAGAAGTTCGGGCAAAAGAGACAGAGTTTTGTGAGTAAATATCGATCTTGTCTTGGTTTGTGAAAAGGCTAAAGGATGCTGTGGCTCTCAGCATTATTATGACTTCTAAATATCTTTGGTACTTCAACTTACTGGTTTTGGGATTCGGTTTGCTGGTATTTAAATAAATCCTTCAGTTTATCCTCTATCTGGAGAGTTTGGCATATTTTGTGATCGAATGTCATGCAATAGTTATAGTCATTGTCTCTTATCGTGATCGTGGGCACTGTAAATATTGCACTGGTGCTACAGTGACCTATTTGTGGCCCTTTTGTATCCTGTTTACAGTCTTGTGTTCGGGCATTTACCCATCCACACTGGCTTAACACCCAAGCTTAGAAATAAGTTCATTACTAAGGAGAAACCTGAAATATCCACCAATCAGTAGTGATGCACTCTAGCTCCTCCTCCCTTTGTCTATTTTCTATAATTACTACAGGGACTTCTGGGGTTCTTTTTTATCCACTGAGCCTCCTGGCAACTGCCCAAGGTTGTCCCTGCTTTGTAAATAATTATGATTGATTAAACTCCTATTATCAATCTAGAGGTCCTTGGCCTCTTCCTTTGATATCAAGAACACCCCAAAGTTATGGGGGAGATATAGGGCTCCCAAGTCAGGGGAATTCCAGACCTTATACCTATCTACCAATCTGGTTTGGAGTTAGGTATTGATTGGCCGGTTGTCCCTGCCCCAAGCACCTACTCAGTCTAGAATCATGTTTGAAAGTGCTGGACGAGTCTAGACTGGTCAAGCTCTGGACCTTGGGAAAAGAAAGCACTCCATAATTATTTGTTGAACTGAACTGAATTCAGCCCAAGCTGAATGGGTTTCTGGGTTCTCCAGAAGTTTGGATGGGTGTCAGAAGGAACTAGGAGAAGCCCTCCCCAATGCGTCTGTCAGATTCCTGGACAATCTTGGACAGGTTAAGAAGCTAAAGATACATACAATCTGTAGTATGGCATGGTGCATCACAACCCAGCAATATAACACACCAATGATGCTAACAATAACATGTATGTATATGCATACATATACATATGTGATCTCACTGTATGGTTTTTATAGGAAGTATAAGAAGAAATAAGCATGTTTTAAGCACCTACTATATACCAGCCACTAGGTTAAGTACTTTACAAATATCATCTCATTTGATTCTTGCAACAACTCTAGCAGATAGGCGCTATTATTGTGCCCGTTAGAATTGAGGAAACTGAGGCAGAAGTTAAATGACTTGCTCAGGGTCATGTAGTAGCTAACAGTATGATTAATAATACTAACAATAATGGCAGCTAGCATCAATATAGCTTTTACTATTTGTCAGATACTGGGCTAAGCATTTTCCAAATATCTCATTTGACCCTCACAACAGCCCTTTGAAGTAGGCTGTTATTATTCATTTTACAGTTTTAGAAACTGAGGCAAACAGAGGTTAAGTGACTTGTCTAGGGTCTAGCTAATAAGTACCTGAGGCTAGATGTGAACTTATGTCTTACTGACTCTAGGCCCAGCACTGTATCCACTGTACCAATTGTCTCTGTGGGGAATTCCCAGCTGAGGAAACTCCCTCTACCAGTGAAGGCTGACATGTTGCTGTTTGGTTTCAGTTGAATTCCACTCTTCACAATCCCGTTTGGGGTTTTCTTGGCAAAGATACTGGAGAGGTTTGCCATTTCTTTCTCCAACTCACTTTACAGATGAGGAACTGAGGCAAACATGATTAAGCAACAGGACTATATAGCTAGTAACTGTCTGAGACAGGATTTGAACTCATGAAGATGAGTCTTCCTGATTCCAAGCCCAGTGCTCTAGCCATTGTGCTCTCTTGATGCCCTCAAAGGTGACATCTTCTCTGCAAAGTAGAGTTGTCTGGAATATAGAAAGTTTAAGAGATTTGCCCAGGGTCACACAGCCAATATGTGTTCAAAATAGAATTTCAATTCAGGTTTTTTACTCCAAAGCCAGCTCTCTATTTACAACAAAAACAAAACAAGGGAACAGCTAGGTGCACAGTGGATAGGGCACTGGCCTTGGAGTAAGGAGGACCCAAGTTCAAATTTGGTCTCAGACACTTACTAGCTCTGTGACCCTGGGCAAGTCACTTAAACCCAACTGCTTCTCCCAGAACTCCAACAACACTGTCTCTCAGTCAATAAATATTTATTAAGGGTCTATGCCAAGCTCTCATGATATTTAGGTGCTTTATCTACATCATCAGTTCTCAACCTGTGGGTCACAACCCCTTTGGAGCCAAACAATCCTTTCATAGGGGTCATAGGGGTCACCTAAGACCATTGGAAAACACATATTTCGATGGTCTTAGGAGCCTCCTCTACCCGTTTCCAGGCAGGTCCACCTACATAGACACGCCCACATACGACTATTAAAGGATCGAGGCATTAGGAAGGTTGAGAACCACTGATCTACATGATCTCATTTGAGACAATCCTGAGGGTCTACATAAAGAGTATGAAGTAGACACCAAAGAAATAATTATGCTTATGTTACAGATAAGGAAACATGCTCAGAAAGTTTGTGAATTGTCCATAGTCACAGAGCTAACAAATGTCAATGGCAGGAAGTCTTTGTGGCTCCAGTCCAGCATTCTACGTATTATGATGCAGAAGGGTGTATTGTTAATGTGTTTTTGCTTAATGGGAAGATCTTTCCCATCCATGAATATGCTCATGTCTCCTGCTTACGTCACATGGAAGCCTGAATCACATGAGTCTATGGTGGGAGGAGCTTGCTGAATGGCTGGTACAGAAAGGGGTGGAGTTGAAGCACAGCTGGGAAGAAGCTGGTGAGGCTAGTTTGAGGTGAGGGAGAGAGAGGAAGGAGGAAGGGAGCTGTGTGTATTGTTTGTGAGAAGACCCTAGCAGGGGGAAGGCTTGAGGATAGCAGTGCCCCCTGCATTGTTATTGTGTATGAATTTCTTTGTTGCTATGATAGATTTGGCTTTCTGGTGTTGGAATTCAGTTTTCTGGTGTTTGACTAAATGTTTTGGTTCTATCTTCTCTGTGGAGAGTCTGTTATACCTTGCAATTCAAACCTGGGAATATGTGGCACATTCATAGCAGATGCTATGGGTATGCTGTGGGTATCACATTGGTGAAATAAAGGAACACAGGAATGTATGGCATAATTAGTACACTATAAGTATAACCTAAAAGACTTATTCTCTCATCAGAGACAGAAAAGTCTAAAGACTATGTGCCCACTATGAAGACAGACAACTTCAAGGACAATCAGTAGGATAATGTAGTTGTACAATACCCAAGTTAACAGTCCAGATAACTTTAGGGCAGTGGTGTTATTTGCCAAAATTAGGTAAGGACCAGTTAGGAGTAAATGAGTGTTATTTGCTCAAATAATCAAATAATAACTTCTGGGTTCTCCAGAAATTTGGACAGATGTCAGAAGGAACTGGGAGAACCACTCCCTTGCCAAAGAAAAAGTGGCTTTCCTGGTTTCCTTCAAGAGCTGGCTTTGCTCCTCCCTTCTGCTACAGACCTTTCCTTAGAACTGCTCATGCCTTCCCTATGAATCACCCTTCCAAGCCTAGCTCTTCATTGTTGAAATCTCATATGTAATTTTTTTGTTTCAGTTTGTTTCTTCCATTAGCCTATTAGCTCTTTTTTTGGTCTTTCTATCCCCAATACTTAGCACAGTGCCAGGGCTGCTGTTAAGTGATTAATAAATATTTATCAAGAAGAAACTTTATGGGTTTGTGGCAACTGTATATGAAGACAATGCAGATAAAATTCCCTTTTAGTTTATGACAAGTCTTGTGCACTTATGCACAAGGCACTATCAACTAGGTGCTGAAGAATGACACAGATTAGATAATGTCCAGCTTCAAGGGTATTTATAATCAATAGAGATGGGGAAAGCAGAGCAAACAGACAAAGATGACGATGACGATGACGATGATGATGATAAGAGGAAGTGTCATAAAGGCACAGGAGAGATCCAGGCAAAGGGAAATGAAAAAGTTAAAGTGGGAGAGATCACTTTCAGTTTTAGAGCAGGGAGTATATGAAGGAGGTAGCATGTAGACGGTGCAGTGAATAGTGCTGGGCCTAGAATCAGGAAAACCTGAATTCTGGCCTCAGAAATATTCTAGTTGTGTGGCCCTTGGCAAGTCATTTAACCACTGTCCACCTGAGCTTCCTCATCTGTACAAAATTGGATTAATGGCACCCACTTCCTAGGGTTGTGATTATAAAATTTTGTACTTAAGTGTTTACCAAATCTTAAATTGCTAGCTGTGGTTTTTGTTTCTAAACCAGTTCTTGGAGGAAGAGGCAACAAGAGAGGTTATAAGGGTCTGTGTTTTTTAGGAAAGCGATGAAGATAGTGAAATTTCAGTATAGATGTGAATGTGCTACTATTCTATAAGTTCCAGTGGTTTCCTATTAGTGCCTCAAGCATAAAATATAAATTCCCATTTGGCTTTTAAAGCCCTTCATAACCAGACCCTAATCCATCTTAACAGCTTCGTTGTACATCCCGTGTTCTGGGATCCAGTCAAATTGGCCTTCTGTTTTTCGCACTAGGCACTATCTCCTTTCTCTATTCCTTTGCCTTAGCCTGCCCTCTTTCCTGGAAATCATTTCCTTCTCAACTCCATAGATTGACTCTTTTACGTCCAGATAGTTCAAGTACCACCTTCTTTCTACAGGAAAGATCTTTTCAAGATCTCCCCAACTGCCAGTTACCTCTTTCTTTGTAATTTAACTGCTTCTTATTACTTGTATTTATTCTCTTTACATTTATTTTGTATATATTTATATATGTAATTAGTTTCTCCAATAGAAAATAATCTTGAAAGCAGAGATTAATCTTTTTGGTCTCTCCTGGACCTAGCACAGTGCCTGATATATAGCAGATGCTTAAATTAATGCACGAGGCAAAGAGGGTCAGTCTGGGTGACCGAGGTCATGCACAAGTGGTGGATATAAGGATGAAGATACTGAATTCACCTTGAGACACAATCAGTTTGAGATTAGAAAGGACTCAGAGTGGGAATGTATCACTGAATCACAAAATTAGAAAAGGATTCAGAAACCATTTATTTCAATCACAACCTGAACAAGAAAATACCTTTCACATTCCTAATTGGTGGATGTCTAGTTTTCCTCAGAGACCTCTACTGAAAAGAAATCCTATCTTCAAACACAACTCATTACCACATCTGGAGAGCTCTACTTTAAAGTTTTAATCAAGTCGCAGCTTCCCCCTCGAACTTTTACACATTACTTATAGGTTACCCTCTGGGACTAATAAGCAGGATAAAACTATTAACTGAGCCATGAAGGGCACTAAGAGACCAACAAGGCAAAAGGTGAGAACATTTCAGAAATGAGGGCTGGTCTGTGTAAAGGATGTAGAAAATGTGTATCATTGATTTTTTTTATCATAGTGGTGTGGTTTTACTATAAGCAGCAAAGCTCTCTCCATAGCCGTCTCCCCTTTACTCCATGAAAGTCTATCACATTTATCTAAATTTTGTGGCTCAGTAGGTTAGGTCCTAGCCATTTTGTAATTTTTATAGCAACTCCTGAATGAAATTTACTATCAATCCTTTTTAATATTATTATACGGAATGTGATTTTGTGGCTCATCCCTCAACCTTGCTGTACCCATTAATCATCTCAGTGTTTCTTTACTGATTCTCTGGGGTTTCTGCGGTACACTGTCACATCAGAGATATAGGAGTAGTTTTAGTTTTAGTCTCTGCCTTTTTCTTGGTTTCTCACTTCTTTAGCTAGTATTTCTAGAACTTTTGTCAAATAATTGTGGAGACATGGGGACCTTCTTACTTGACCTGTATTTGTACTGTAGCTTTTGGTTTTAAAAGGTTTTTCATATTACAGGACTATTCTTCCCCCCCCCCCCCAATTTCTTCATCTAGTGAACAGCAACTAGAATATCATGTAAGGAAAAATATGTTGGGCAGTTTATTTAGAATATGAAGGAGGCATAATACATAATAGGTCTGGAAATATAAACCGGATTCATATTTTAAGACTTTAAGTGCTAAATGGAAGAGCGTATTTTATTCTCCTTGGCAAAATCTCATCAGTGATCACAGCAAGTGGTGGGTCAATCCCTTCTTTGATCTGCTTTCCCCTAATACAGCCAGCCTTTTCCACCCTTTTATCATTCTTACCTTTCCTCAACTTCTGCTCAATGTAAACTCTGGCAGTCTAGATATTATTACTATTATAATAAGAGCTGTGGTCACACTTGCATTCATTCTTTACACTGATTTTAAAATACAAGTGGGCTATTAAGTTGCTTATGCATTCATCAACATTCATCTTTTCAGAGAAGTTCCCTTCTTGGAATTCTCCTTGTATCTTTTAGAATGTCATTAAAGAGCTTCACATGCCTCCTAAGTCAGTTTCTCTTGCAGTTTTGGTATATAGGCTCTTACTTATCCTTACTGTGAATCCTAATGTACATGCCAGAATATTCCTTTTCTTCACTACCACAAATTCCAAGACATACTCCTATGATTTTTACCATTTCCACCTCACCAATTAACTGCTCCTTGGTGAGAATTAGATCCAGAGTATAATTTCTTTTTGGATTAAATCATTAAGGGGGCTGAGGAGGAAGTGGTAGAGGGATGGAGATTCAGATATTTCCCAAGCCTATTTCCTCTTTCTCTCCAAGTTATCTTATAACAATCATAGTTAATATTTATGTAAAACCTTAAGGATTACAGAGCTTTACAAATGCTCTTCCATTTGATCCTCACAAACACTTCCTTGGAGGTACCTATTATTCCCACTTTGCAGATGAGGAAACTGAGAAGTTAAGTGACTTGCCAAACCCAGGATCACAGAACTAGTGTTCAAAGCAGGATTTAAATCAAAGTCTTCCAAACTCAAGCTGGATAGAGTCCAGCACTCTATCTACTACGTCATGTTTGCAATGTTCAAACATGCAGTTAGCAATGTGGGACTCCAAGTTACAGGAAAGAGATGAAGGGATGAAAGGGACTGAGGGATTTCTATAAAGATTTGAAAGTCGGGGCGGCTAGGTGGTGCAGTGAATAGAGCTCCAGCCCTGAAGTCAGGAGTACCTGAGTTCAAATCCAGCCTCAGACACTTAACACAAAACAACCTAGATGTGTGACCTTGGGCAAGTCACTTAACCCCAACTGCCCTCCAAAAAAAAAAGCAAAAAAAAAAAAATTGAAAGTCATTTGCCTGGTAACAGAAGGTAAAAGAACCTTTGATGGTGGAAATCGCCAAACACAAACAAACAAAAAAGCCCCAAGAACTAATATAAGGGAATTACTTAGAATGAAATGAGTGGAGCTAATATACAGAAGCGGCTAAAGGTTTGGAACGGGTAAATGTTTTTAAAGTGTTCTGTTTAAATGGGGGTTAATGTGCAAATCTTAAGGAAACTGATGTAATTTAGCTTTTACATAAAACCAGCTACAAAAGAACAAGACATTAAGCCATAAAAGCAGATCATATTCAAAGAAAATCTTCTGCTTCAAAGAGACTATACTAGGAAGTCATTCACTATGGAAATATACTACAAAACTATTAAGTGCCTCTGTAAACTTTTCCTAATATCTAGTGAAAACATAGCTGTAGAGTACGGAGTGTCAGCTGGTTATACTCAGAAGGCACATCAGTGCCTTCACAATTCAAAGCTGTAAGTGGTTAAGTGCTTATGATGCAAAAGTTCCCTGAAAGGAGCAAAGCAGAAAATTAAAGAGAATTGTAGTCATGTAAACTACTTCCTTGTTAGCTCTTTACATATAAAGGCAGCATTACACATGAAATGATTTAAGAGTTGAAATTTAATGGGAAAGATGTGTTTTGCATTTGTGGAGCAAAACTATAACACTTTTGTTATTAAGTACTTGAGAGAAATTGAATCAAACCAAAAAAAGCATTAAATTGTACACTAGGTACCGATTTTTACTTTAAAATTTTTTATCTTAAATTCTATATTAACAATGCAATAAGCATTGTGTGTGTGTGTGTGTGTGTGTGTGTGAGTCAGGCCTTGTACAAGGTACTAGGGGATATAAAGACAAAAATGAAACTGTCTTGTATCCATTCCTTTTTAAAAGTGTATTTTATTCATAAGCATCCACATTAGGTATAGAAGTAAATGCTGCTTGTTCTGACTCAATTACTGATATCTAGATGGGGAAAACCCATATATTTGGATTATAGCCACAGCCAGGACTATCACTGACACGGATGGTTGCTAACCTGGATTATCAGGTCCCTAAATGGCAACAAACTATGGTAAAAGTTTGCAAATTCAAACCTATGAAGAGATGACAAATGTCAAAGGGAGTGGGAGTAGGAGTAGGATAACTTAGTTTATGACCTCCAAAAGTATAGAAACTGCAAACTTTTTTTAATTAAAGAAGCACCTAGAATATGTGACAAGAGAGACCCTGACAGCCAGCGTTACACAGAACTGAATGCTGTAATATTATAGCTTTTGAGGTTCTTAAGGGCACACAAAAAAATCATCTGGGAAACATAATACCTGCAGTTCGGCATCTGCCAAAACCATGCATATGTTAAAAAAAAAAAAACAGACTTAAGCTGAAGATTCCAGGGAAGGAGGAAGGATTTGTCATTAGGGAGGATAAAAATGGCCACGCAAAGAAGAGAGACAAGGACCCATGCTTAGTGTAACAATGTATCTTCTTCAATGAATATCTTGTTCAATAACAAATGTCACATAACTTTAATGTGTTATAGTACTTGATAAGTGTGCCTATCCATAACTACATAAAAACACTTGTCTTGCTAAATGGATTTTAATAAAATTCAGCATCACACACACAGACCCACAGACCGCCACCCCACAATCAATTTCAGTTTGGGTATACAATGGACAAAATGGAAGGGAGGGATACAGCAGTGAGCTAGTGAACAGTTTGGGAGTCACTTTCTTCCTTTACAGAGCACCTTTGGAAGTTGGGGGCATAAGTAAACACTGAACACTAACAGCAAAACATTAGCACTGGCAATATGTGACACTGATTCCCTAAATACATGAGAGATTGCCCCTCTCTCCCAACCACCATCCTTGTTCCAAGTTTCCCTGGACACTAAAAAGTTACTTATATACCTACCCTAGAAACTCTAAATTAAACTCAGGGCATCTCACTTACTTGACATTAAGGAGATAAAAGCACTCCATAAAAGTGAATTCAGACAACTAAAATTTACCACTTCTAAGTACCACAACTTTTTATTTTAACCATTTGGAAGACTTCTTAAAAACGAACTAATTTTCTACTTTCTCACACAATGTAGCAAGCATAACCTAACCTTTTCTTCTAATGACATGTATCTCCATGAGTAATCAATTATCAGGCCATGTTGTAACATAGCAGTAACTTCAGGATTTGCTGAAGTAAATGTAAGCTGCCTGTACAAATTAAATGACCCCATACTGCTAGTCTCATTGGCTGTCACTTTACAATGATCAAAGTATGCTTGCCTATAGCTGCAGGCTGGAAAACCAAGCCAGAAAGCTGATTCTAACGTGTCTCAAATAAAAAGTAAATGGGAGCCTGAACAAGAAACTGGAAACCACTCTGAACTATGAGTAATATGCATGAACTTTGGTATATTCATGTTAGTTGCTCAATGGCTATATTGCTTACTTCATAATTTCTCTCCCCTTGCTTGGTTCAATCTGCTTTCACACTTCTTTTCTTACAAGACTGTCAGTGGATGTGGCAAGAGCCCTGGACCTGGAGTCACAAGACAGTTGTTTTAATCCAATCCGCAACCTTGGACAACTCATTATTTTATTGACCCTCAGTTTCATTAGCCGTAAAACGTCAATGATGCTTACACTAATTCTGTTAGCCTGGTTGTTGTGAAGAAAAATCTTTGTAAACTCATGAACATGAAAATTGCCTGATAGAGGAATCAAATACTCAAAGCCATAAATTTATGTAACAAAAACTTGTAAGAGCAATTACAAGTTCTGTCCCACCCTGCAATGGTCAGTGCCATGCAAAACCACCCTCCGGTGAATATGGAAAGTTTAGAAAAATCTTTTGTATACTTGGAGGTGGACTAAAGAATTTCATTCTCCTTGTGTTCCTTAAGATCAAGCTGCATGCATGTAGAACTGTCAGTTTGTTTTCAATCTGTGTGAAAATGGCTAGAGGATGAAGTATTCTCAATTATTTCCTTCTAACAAATTTATCTATCTTCTATTGTTTGACTTTGGGAACACTAAGGATATAGAGTAACACAAAAAATACATAACAAAATGACAGGTATTAATAAATTACCAGTTACTCCTCTGGTGAAAAGATTTTAAAATAGTGGGGGTAAAAAGAAGACTGCCCAGGGTCACAAAAAACTACACTTGGGAAACAATCAGAAATCTGGGGAGGAAAAAAGGTGTTTTAAATATTTTCAAATCTATTGAATTAAAATACATTTTTAAGTAGACAGTGTCCTCTGATATTGAATTTTATCATTTATAATCCACAAGAAAGTAGTTAATGATTTTATTTTATTTGAATTTTCAGTCACCTAGCTAATCATATAAATAGATAGGTAAGACATTGTTCTTCCAAGGGGGGGAAGCTGGTTGTTGTGACATCTGCCCTGTATTAGAAAAATCAGAATCAGAGACAAGAGTCAAAATCAACTGACAGTGTGCCTGAGAAATGCTGAAACACAATGGGAGTTGCTTTGCCTTTCTTTTTTTTTTTTTATTTAATCAAAGTTAAGACCGGTGGATAAACATAAATACAGCACAATTACTTCAGATCATTCTTCATATTTGTGTACATACAGACTGATGAACTTAATCCCAGTGAAACTTGCAGTCAGCAATGAAGTGCATACAGCCTTTCCTCCCCTCACTCAAAAAAGAATTTTTAAAAACCACACAAACTTATAATCTCATTGGCACACACTCTCTCATTACAAATGATTCATACATAAATAGGTTGTGGGTGCAAAGAAGCTAATATGCTAACATATGTATAACCTTTGTTAATGAAAAACAGAAGCAGCCATAATGATTAAAATACATTCAGTTACTGATAACTAGTTGTGCCGTAAGAGGCATTATCCAAAGAGAAATCGTGCTGCAGAGAAAAGCTATAGATACACACACAATGAGAAAATAAACTGCTGCAAGGTTAACGCATGCATGTTTAATACTGGAAAAGCACAGCCCTCCAATATTTCTCCATGTTTGTTATAAAAGCCCTCTGCACTCAACTAAAATTAAAATGATCTTAAAAGGATAATACTTGTAAAGTTTACTTAAGTCTTTTCAGCCACAGAAACTGCAATGGAAATAAATGTTCAGAGTCATTTTCAAAACAAAAACAAAAATCTATTCTTCTGATGACATGCATGATTAAAAGGTCTATGCAAGATACATTGCTCTACATTCCCAATGACTAGGAAAAAAAAGCTCAAGTCAATTTAGTTTGCAGATGGTCAAAAGGATTTTTGTATTCCAGCAGGAGTTCAAATCTTCTGGATCTTTTCCCCAACAACTACTGGATTTTCTTTTCTGATTTTCTCAGCAGCATCAGCTTTGTAATTGTAAGAGCAATTGTGTACATCTGAATAACGGTGCACACCACAGTAAACATTTCCACACCGGCATTCAAACCCTGAAAACAGAAACATCAGCCTATTAGAGGCACAGGATCTTAGCCAAAAGGAACTAAAACATCATGGCTGTGATGGCTGAATGAAAAGACTTAACAATAAGAGGTCATATCAACACTTCGACCATTTTGAAACGAGTAAATCTCAATCCATATGTTTGGGGTAAGCAGTATGATCCCAATTGCTAAACTAATCAAAATAACGGGAAGCATGACTCAATGAGTCAAGTAATATTCTGAAAACTGAGAGTTCCTATTCTGGTTCCTGTTGATGTGATTCTCCATGTCTAAGTGGCATCACCTATCTTGTGTGATTCACAGGATTGCTGAATGAAATGACAATGTAAAATACCTCTCAAATTCAATGTCAGATGAATGCTCAAACAATTATGCAGAAAACTACTATCTGTGCTACTGAAAGAAAACTAAAAAGAGATCTAACGTTATAGGATATCATGGGACTTAGAGCTAGAAAGAACTTCGTATATAAGTCACATCCTCTCATTTTTACAGATGAAGAAACTGAGGTCCATAGAGAGTGACTTGCCCAAGATCACGCTGGGAATTAGTAGCAGAGTCAGAATTCAAAACTAAGTCCTTTCCAAATCCAGTGCTCTTTCTACTACATCACACTATCAAATCCTAAGTTTAAATTTCCTCCCCTAAAAAAACCAAACCTTTATAAAACTGTAACAAACAATATGTGACTGGTGTTGCATTTCATCTCTTCTTGCTTCCCTTTACCAGTGTCCAGCAGAGGTGCTAATGATTAATGAAAGAAATGGTCAAAAGATTAGCAGCTGTAAGAAAGAAAAAAAAAAGGAACTGTGGATAATCCACAAATAAACAAGGTCTTTACAATGTTTCCTGATTTCTCCCAGTGGCTATGAGTTAGTAATTTCATCACCTATTCTTATGCTGGCAAAGATTCTGGAAGATGAACCATAGGAATCAATTAGAAAATACAATGTAAAAAGTTCACCTCTGAAATTACCCTTCTTTTGTATGTCTCAGTTATTAATTTGAGAGCAATGTCTTTTTAAAAGTAAGATTAATCATAACGGCCAAAACTGCATCTATTTAATAGTAAGCATAAATCTCCTACATGCACTTCACTTTGATATTCTTTAAAGAAAAATATTTCCAATTCAAAAAATAATTATTTGATAGACTATTAAAATGGAAAAGACTTTCAAGGGAACATACAGAGTCATCTTATTTATTACCAATTCTATGAATGTCAATAAATGGGGGTTCAGATTATCATGACATCTACAGGAAACTGCTCCTTCTTATGGCAATACTCGGAGGCACAAAAACAATGCGAACTGAAATCACTCATAGGAAACCACACTTAGACACCTGTTATGTAAGCATCCAGTTTAATCTTAGATAATGCATGTCCTTCTTTTTCCTTACCAGTCAGTCCCACTTTCTTCCTGCACATGAAACAGCGATTCTTTTTTTGTTTTGGTTTGTCAAGTGACTTGTTTTGCTCTTCAGAGGGCTGCTGTGCAATGTCCGATACTGAAGCTAATAAAAATAGGAATGATGATGAAACGATCATTTATAAAATCTTGGTGTCACAGAATCAATTAATATTAAAGTTAGAAAAGGACATTAGATATTATATACATTCAAACAAGTAAGGAAACTGAGACCTAAAGAAGGGATCTGAAGTGACTTATTTAAGTCGGAAAAGCTTCATAGTTCAGATCAACCAGCCAGATCAACTAACTCTAAGTCCCATGCCCCAATATGCCACACCATACCATGCTCTCCTTACTAGATTTAACTTAAAAACAGTAACAAAAACAAAAAAATACACACAAAAAAGGGATTCTCTGAGCCCAGTCATCCCAGAAATATTAAAAATGAAAATTTCAATGACAACTTCCAAAAAATGACAGGCTAACCAAGGCCAAGAATCCAGGTCACATAATTTAAGGAGTGGGAAAGAGAAATAGGTATGAAGACAAAGTTCTAAAATGAAGAGAAATGGAAGCACTTTTTAAAGAACGATGAGTTAAAAAAAAAACCCAAAAAAACAAAAAAATGTTAATAATAGAATTACAACAACCACACACTGTACAAAAATCATATGCTGCCTGTCCCCCCACTCACTAACTTCAACGGCTTTCTACCAGCTCCAGGACAAAGGTTATCTCTGCAACCTAATCTACTGAACACCTAACTCAAACCCTTTGCCCCTGTTGAACTAATTTCTATGTTGTTCCCCCAAAATAACGTATCTGTTCCTATCATCACACGTTAATTCAATATATCCTCATGTCTAGAACGGCTATTCTATGTTATTTCAATATCATGTCTATTCTTCACCCCTCTCTGTTTAATTAAGCTCTACTTTTTTTTTTTCAAAGTGAGCCTCAAAGTTGAGTTTTATCTCTTCCATAAAGACTCCTACTGCCCTAACCTTTCAGCAATGTCTCCTAACTCAAGTCCTATATCACTATCTGTGCCTCTCATGTAGCACTTAATAGCTGAGGTATCTGACTTGGCTTCCTATAATTAGTATAAGCTCCTTGAGTGCAGGTATCTGATTTTGCTTTTCCTCTCACCTATAACAAGCACAATATGCTATACATAGATGCTAAATCAATCTTAGCTATTAGTGGTGGTGATAATGATTACTTTTAAAAGTTTTTTGGGGGGGTTAACTCAATAATTTTTTTTTTACTTGAATCATGTATGACTAAGATCAAAGTATCTTTAATTTGCCAAAAATACATGATACTGGGCGGCTAGGTGGCACAGTGAATAGAGCACCGGCCCTGGAGTCAGGAGTACCTGAGTTCAAATCCGGCCTCAGACACTTAACACAAAAAACTAGCCGTGTGACCTTGGGCAAGTCACTTAACCCCAACTGCCCTCCAAAAAAACAAAAAACAAAAAGCAAAAATACATGATACTGAAACACTTCAAATAGTGTGCTCATTCTACTAAATTGATTTTTTGTAAAAAAGGAAAAAAAAGAAAAAGATATGATACTTGAAGACAGTTTTATAGAATATGAAAAATGTAATCCATAATCCATTTTGGAAAACTGAGATTTAGTTATGATTAAGAGGGAGGAAAAGAGGCCCCCACTATAAGCAAAAACTTTGTGTATGGAAGTAGTCAAACAATATTAGGCTGTAACCATCAAGAAAATCCAATCTCATTTTCCTTGACAGGTAGAAATCATGTCTAACCTGTATGTTCCCTTTACATCAATAAAAATATGATATATAAACAATTTGCAACAGCCAGTACTATATCTTGGGGCAAAAACAGTTCTATAAGGCTGACTGCAAATATCAACGTCAAAACTGGTTTAGCCAGGGGTAGATGCACATTTCTTCAAAGTATTTACATGGGGGGAAAAAAAAAGGAAATAATCTGTAATAAAAAGGTTCACTGCTACACCTAAAAAAACTTCAGTAATAAGCTTTTATTGCATTAAATATTTTTTAAATGATTACAGTGTTAACTTTGGTTGAGGGTGAGAGCTTAGTCAACAGTCTGCTAAAATCAAGATACAGCACTGTCTACAATATTAGATCTATGTATCTAACAAGTTTAACACTCAAAAGGCATCTCTGTGTAAAATTCTGGCAGTCAACAGTTTCTTCTGGAGTATTCACAAACCACATCTCCTGCGTTATACTGGATTTATTCTTCCCTTTATTTTGCTCTTTAACTCTTCCCTTTTGTATCTTCTCAGCAGAACTGCATATCCCTTGAGGGCAGATGCTATACAACATCATGGCTCATATCTCTCACTTTTATACAACGCCTGGCACATAGAAACACTAAACAGATATTTATTGACAAGATAAAAAACTTCTGAGTTATAACAGAAAATGATGTAGAAAACTAAACAGCATTCATTAGAAAGAGTATGGTGCACAATTGACCAAAAGCCTCCAAGCAATAATCTACAATTTTAAAATGAAAATATATCACTATTTATGATACTCAGAGAAAGTCTGTCATTATATAATATTCTCAGTGGCAGTTACCATGGGGGGGAAAAAACTGATGGTCTAGAACCAGGAAGCATTTTAAGACCTGTTCTCATAGGGGTACAGTGTGGTATGGTGAAAAGAACATTGGACATTAGCTGAAGAATGTAGGTTCAAAACACGGCCCTGCTACTTACTACCTATGTGGTCTAGGGCAAAGTCATGTTAAATGATCTCTGAGATCCTTCTCTTCCAGTTTAAATTCTATATCTAAAGTTACTTAAATCAAGCAGTGTCAAAGCACTTCTTAATATGACAAAAACAAGTACCCTTAAGCTCCCAGGCAGACCAGCTGCTTTCATAACATCACTTTGATAAACTTAAGTGTACTATTGGCTCTGTTAATGTAAACGTGACTCTTAATACCAAAGACTTCTCTTACCACTCCATTTATTAAATGAAGCTGGCAATATCATAATAACAAAGTATTTTATGTGATCTTGAAAACAGCACATAAGCAATAAGATGGCTCTTGCCTCTGAAAATAACTGACCAAAAGGCATGCATAGAAAAGACCTAAGCCCTTTATTTAGCAGTAGGAGTACATTTTGGTCCTACTTTATTCACTAATTTGTATAAAAATAAGCTTTTTGGTACAGAGCACTGTTTCCAGAATCAAGGAATCTCATTTTAAATCCCGCCTCACATATCCTACCCTTTGTGACCCTGATCAAGAGACTCTTTGAGCCTCAGTTTCCTCATCCGTCCAATGAAGAAACTGGATTATATAGCTGTTAAGGTCACTTACAATTCTCTATCTATAAACAAGTTTGAGTGGGAATGAATATTAGCAATGGGTATATTAAACAAGGGAGAAACAGCAGAAGCAGCAGAGTCACCAACTATAAACCTAACTGGGATCACTAAAATACAAAACAGTCCTACATTCTTCAAGACTCTTAAGCATATTTATGATCGAGTCAATGAGAAGCTGGTGGTTATGTTCAGCAGCATATTTTAAAAGGCATGTTTATGTAGAAGGCCCTTAATATTTGTTTAATAAATGTAATTTTCCAGATAATTGCAGTTTAACCTTATATATTCAAACTCTTAAATACTTTTTGCATTTATTATTCATTTATAGGAAACCTCTCATTTCCCAATGATATGAAATAAATTACTCATAATCAAAAATGTGAGCCAGAAAAGGCCATGAAGACCTTCATTTTATAGATGAAAAAGCTGAGCCACCTCTAAATTTAAATGAACTTGACAAAGTCTTATAGGGAAATAAAAAAGCAGTCAGAATTTGAACCCAGGGCTTCTACTCCAAAATCTCTTCCCACTAACATTCTGCCTCTTGTACCTGCTAATGTTAATAAAGTATTATTGCTAAGGCATGATTGCAGGGAAGAAAAAGACCAAATAGCTCCCCGATGATCAGTTTTTCAAGTTGAAATACAGATAGCAAGCGTCACACTTGTACATTTAGGAGATACCAAAGAGTAGTCTAGAGGTTAAGAATAAATAAATGGTCTGGAAGTCACAAGACTGAGTTCTAATTCTAGTTTTAATAAGAGTATTACAATCAAGCAAGAAACCTTAACTTTTCTTTGCTTCCCTTTCCTTCATCAAAAAATCGTGAGGCCATACATAGGGAAGGGAAATCCTTGAACTTCTCCACTTCACATGTATGTTATTATGATTTTTTTTAATTTATATGAAAAATCATACAAAATAGTGTTATTACTCCTTCAGTACCCAATTAAACCACAGTAATATCAGTAGACATTTATACAGTGCTTTAAGGTTTGCAAAGTACTTTTAGTATATTACTTCATTTAATTAGGAAAATAAAAACCTAAGGACTACCCATAACTTTAAAGTTTAAAAATTCAAGTTCATTTCCAACTGTAAACTCTCTCACAGAATAATACTAAGATCTAAAACCAGAAGGGACTTGAAACGTCAATTTACTCCATTCTCTTATTTTGCAGAGAGAGATAACGCAACCTTCTTAAGGTTATACTGGTAAGTAAGTAGGTGAACTAGGACTGGAACATAGGTTTGACTGAACCCAAAAGCTCTATCCACTACACTATGTTACCTTGTAATTTCTAAACAACAAACACCAAGTTATCCTGAGATGTAAGGCCTTAAGCATCATGATCACCTACATTAACACAGTTACAACTGGGGCGGCTAGGTGGCGCAGTGTATAGAGCACCGGCCCTGAAGTCAGGAGTACCTGAGTTCAAATCCGGCCTCAGACACTTAACACAAAAAACTAGCCGTGTGACCTTGGGCAAGTCACTTAACCCCAACTGCCCTCCAAAAAGCAAAAAAACAAACAAACAAAAAAAGACAGTTACAATTTACAAAATATAAGGCAGGTAGTATAAGCGCTCTTACTTTAAAGATAGTAAGGTTCAACTAAGGTTCAAGGGGGTTGTGTGGCTGATGATCCAAGGTATGTGAATACAAGTCCTCTAGTTCTAAGCCCCACGTTCTCTTCTACAAGGTAATCCCTCACCCCACTTCCACCCCAAACTAATTATTTGTCTCTTGAAGACTAGGAAAATATGCTTTGTCTACAACAGCAGCAAGCAAATTTACAACTGATATCAAAAGGCATTTCAGCCAAAGAAACAGGAATGGGAAATTGAGAGGAAAATCCAGAAAGAGAGCTGACATACAACGTGATATATAAGTGTCTTCCCCCTTTATCATACAATCATGTTTATAGGCATACAACACACTATGTCATAAGTTACCATATCAACATTTTGCATGTGTTAAGCCAGCATTAATTGCCTATACAGATACCTGAATCTCTATCCTTAAAGTCTCACCTTTTATTCTTTGCAGGCCTAAATTTCAGTTGTATTGAAAAACACGTAGTTAAGTGTTTCAAAGATAACCGAACTTTAACATGTTGAAAACTGAACTCATTTTCTTCCTTAAACTGTCATTCCTTCTCAGTTTCTAAAGTCTTAAAGAAATTAAAGTAGGGCGGCTAGGTGACGCAGTGAATAGGAGCACCAGTCCTGGAGTTAGGAGAACCTGAGTTCAAATCTAACTCCAGATACTTAACACTAACTAGCCATGTGACCCTGGGCAAATCACTTAACCCCAATTGCCCTGCCTTTCCCCCTCAAAAAAAAAAAAAAAAAAAAAAAAAGAGGAGTTTTTGAGGAAGTCCCCAGGACTTCCCAGATTAATCTAACCATCAATTTCCTTTTCTTCCTAAAACCCTTATTTTTCCCTCCCATTCCAGTTTATGCTTAAAAAAGCATAGACAGAAAGAACCCTTAGAGATCATTTAATGGAACTTGTTTTACAGATACAGAATCTAAGGAAGAGAAGTGAATTGTTCAAGTTTACTGAACTGTTATCTTAAACACTTCATTAGGAAACTCAGCTGAATTCTGTGAAATCTTATTCGATTTTACTGATTTCCTCTACCACCCCAATTACTCCATGATCGCCTTTGTAATAAACCCAGGTTCCAAATGTTTGTCTAATCATTAAAATGGCCAGACCTGGACCCTGCTCCTTCAGATTTTAGTTATACTCCTTGGTTTCCAAGCTCCTGTCTCCAATATAAATGCATTCTTTATCAATGGAAGAACCCCATCTGACTTGCGTTTTTAAGAACTTTCTAATTACTAAGATTAAAATACTATTGGTCCAGGAAATACACAGAAGAAACAAAACTGAAGACTGAAGGAAACCATAAATCACAACAGAAAGAAATAAATGAATTAACTTTTGATGACTCCTCTGTATACATTTTAAAGCAACTGTATTTTACATAAAATATTTATTTAGAAATGCCACATGTGCAGAACAAGGGATTTTCTTTTTAATTAGGCAAATCTCACCTATCCTCTTTTCTATAAAAATTTCCTATTTTACCAGTGCCAGTCTTCTGACCAAATTACTTTCCTGATGCCAAATAATGTTATTTTTCATTTCTTCCTCACCATGGATTCTGCTTTAGCCAGAAAAGCTCCTTGTAATCTTCTGTTTATCTTTCTATTTCTATTACTCTGCAATCTCTCCACCCCTCATTCTTGCTGGGAACACATACTCATTTTACCTTCAAAACCTTACTGAAAGACTGAGTTGCAGAAAGCCTCCTTTTTCCTTGATTTACCCTCCTCCAACTGTCAGCATAAGCATTATATTCATTTTCTTGTCTTTGTATGTCTTTTGCAAGCATGTGCTTTTATGGCTAATTAAGACTACAAAGCCCTTGTGGGCAGGGACTACACCTACTACACAACAGCTACATTGACATACAATGTGGTTCATATTTATGATAATCTATTACTGTAAGTATGGAACACTTTAACTCATTTTGTATCTTTCCAAGACACCTATTACACTGCTCTGTACAAAATAAGCTCTGAAATATTACTGACTTAAGTTTTACTAAGGAACCTAACACTAACTCTCACGATAGCATAATTTTCCTGTGATGGTATGAAACCTATAGCCAAATACCTCCTTTTATCCCACTAATAATTAAGACTATGAGAAATGCAGAAAATAGCATGCAGTTTTATAAATGGCATATATTCCTATTAAATGCCTTTTTTGTGGTCACTTAAGGAGGGGAAAAGCAAAGTAAGGAAATAGGACATCAGGCCAAGATGACAGTCTGAACGTTGGCTTTCCCCTTCCTTTCAGTCCTTAGTCTCAAAGAAGCAGCACAGCAACAGCAAAGTGGCATCAATAGAAGCTGAACTTCATCTGACTGCAAACAAGCAGCTGGCATGGACCATGTCTATTAGAGAATCACATGTTAAACACCATTGTATTAGGGAAATTAAATGCTACTGTGAAAACGGACTAAAAGCCATTTGTTAAGCTATTAGACAGGGGGATGTGGTGTCACTTGAACAAAGACCACACTAATTTAAATCTAAAGGGATGGGTGAGGTTAAAAGTACACTAAAAATCATTGCTGATAAATTTTGGATAATTAAATTCAAACAGACTTATAAAAAGTTTTATTAATATCTGTTTGACATGTCTGTTTAGGAGTCTGAACAATGATATCAAGTCTGTTTTTTAGACCTCTAATTAAAAAAGTTACCAGTACAAAATGTTAAACACTAGAATCTCTCATGAGGTCAAGTATACAAACTTAACTAGAGTGGAGTACTTATACATTAAAAAAAATTATTTTACTAATTTACTATTTCAGTATCACTATTATTTAGGTTCAACAGTTTTCACAGGCAATTTGCTCTTTCCTTTGGCATTGTCAGAAGGTTATAAAGAATTATTATGTCTAGGGTCATCTTGAGGTGTCTTTGGATATGAGTAGAAGAAATTAAAGTATCAATGAATGTGATGAAGCACAGAAATTATAATTATTAAACAAGGATATTTACATAAATAATACTATTGTTAGGACCCTTAAATATTTTATCATTATTTCATTTGGAATGACAGCATAAAGTAGGGAGCAAGCACACGACTCAGAAGAAATTTCCTCCTGAGGATAGAGTTCAATTTGTTTTTGTTTTTGTGTTTGTTTTTTAGAGTTCAATTTGTTAAAGGAACTTTTTCTACTTCCCTCCCTGCTCCTGTTGCTTAGGGACTCCCAGGTATCTAATGGTCCACTTTCTACCCATTAACAAAGAAAGAGTGGAAATGAACACAAAGCTCAGCCTTCCACCATCATTAAATGCCATCCCCTGAAATCATTAGGGTTAGTGAACCAGCTAAAGAAGAGACTACAAAATTTTCCCAATAGTGTTTTTCCTTAAATGAGTCAGACCTCTAATGATAATAAAAAACATAATAATCAAGTATTTACGGTCAGATCTGACTTAACCCCAAAACAATTTCACTGGACATAGGAAAGAGGGAGCTGTCTATGAGGTATAGCAGCCCATTATCTAACAGCTCATTTCAGAACCTCACCACATTCTTCATTTTTTTTTTTTTTGGAGAGAGCAGGGCAATTAGGGGTAAATGACTTGCCTAAGGTCACATGGCTAGTGTGTCAAGCGTCTGAGGCCACATTTGAACTCAGATCCTCCTGACTCCAGGGCTGGTACTCTATTCACTGTGCCACCCAGCCACCCCAACCCCATTGTTATTTATGTAATCTGAACTTCTTTTCTAGATGCATAGATAGATAGTTCTAGGTACACTGGAGGGAAAAAAGATTACCTGAGAAATATATTCCTCTATTTTATCAGTTCCATCATATATAATAGGAAATTTAAAATATGCTAGTTCAGAGATGTTTCTCCTTCCTTTAAATTACACTCCTTTCTGATTTAGATAAAACAAATTTACTGCCTATACCCATTCCCTTCATAACCCTAGCAACCTAAGTCATTCCCTCTACTAAAACCACATTTTTGGAAGTCATCAATAGACCCCTTTGTTGCTGGTTTCAATGGTCTTTTCTCTGTCTTCATTTTCCTTAACAACTCTGTTGCCTAACATTGCTGAGCATCTTCATCCTCTCACTTCTAAGATATCATGTTATTCTGGCTTTTATTCTATATATGTTCAGGCTGTTCCTATCTAAACTTCTCTCCAACTGTCTCAATGGGTAGGACCCTGGTTTAGGTTTTTCAGAGATATAAAGCTATCCCTAAGGTCACTGGCTAACCTTTAAATCTTGTCACTTTACCTCAGACTGGTCCTCAACTTCCTCATTTTTAAAATGGTGGAGTCGGATGATATTACTTCCAGGATCAAAACCAGCATAACTTCTATTGTTTTCCATTTTCCTTGCTAGTTCCTCTTTAATCTGTTTAGCTATAGCAGAGTTTCCAAGTTCAATCCTTTCTATATCCAAACAGCCTCACTGGAGTAGTTAAACATTTTTTTGCCTTAAACTACCACCTCTCTCTGACGATGACTTTCAAACCACTACGTTCAATCCTGATCTCTCATTCAACCTTTCATTCTATTATATATTAAAATTTTCTGCTTAGATGCCAAACTCCCCATGTTTAAGACAAAATTCATCATTCTTATTCTGAAACAAGGTCCATCCCTGCCTATCAATGACATCAAGAGTCTCTTCTAAGGTCTAAAGATGACCTGAAGTCATCTTTGCTTCATATTCTGTTCTTCTTTTATACTCAATAAATATGGTACAGTAATTTATCCTTTAAAATGTCTCTACCTTCCTCTCCATTGTCACTACCTTAGTTCAACTGGCTTACTGCAACAGCCAATAGCCACTATAACCAACTCTTTCCATCTAAATCTATCCTCCATACTGATCATGAACAAATCTTCATAAAACAGAATTTTCAATAAGTCATGAATAATGTTCGGAGTGTGCTGAATATGCAAAAGGCTGACCAGAGTTACTGACACTGCATATCACTGTTGGGGAAAGGAAATCAGTTATCAGATGTGCTCCCCTCTCCAAAAGGAATCCCAAACTCTGGAGAAAGGGATGTGGCAGGGGCAGCTGGTTTTAAGGATAATTAAATAAAGCTTCAAGGCTAATCAATGATTCTGATCAAACCCCTAGTCTATGCAAACCAAACCAAAGTCCTGTCACTTACAAGTTATAGACTAAGCAACTGGCAGTTGGTCAATTTTGCTCATCTGAGTTTCCTCTCTCTATAATAAACAATACTTTACATAGCACTGTACCATCTGAGGCATCCTCAAAGAGGAAAGCTTTTTTCAATCGTGTAGTCAGCTCACCACATTTATTTAGCGATGCAATATGCTCAGGCGCCCTCGGAAGGCCTTAAATACAAACGGGCTTTAAGAAGAGAGAGGTCTGTGTGCCTGCTCTATCACTTACTCACCTTGCAGATCGTCTGTTTCAGGGACTGCTTTCTCCACAGATGTACTTTCCACTTGGGTAGATGCTACAGAGTCTGATAAAAGTGACTGATTTGATACAGGGCTAAAAGAGAAAGACAAATCTTTAAATAAAAAGTCCAAGTTTGAGTTTCAATTATTTATTTAGTGCTTTTAGACAATCAGGTGACAATCCAGCTGATTGCAGTAGATTATTACAACATATAGAATCAATAAAAAAGAGTAATTTTTAGCACATCTAAATGGTACTAGAAAATTAATAGTAATTTTGAAACTAAGTACTTCTGTTAGAAAATTTCATCAATAAAGGTCAAATGAACCATTAAGCAATTACTTCCATCAGAAGGTACAGTAGGCACATCTGGAACATGCTTCTGGTACCATATAATGAGGATATGAATGGCATGATGAATAAATGCTTAAGAAACAGTAAATTTGTGATTTATTACAATACCCTGTCATTACAAAATAATCAACCAGAACACCACACAATATAAACAGCCACATATGATAAGGTAGCACAGTGGAGAAACTGTTGGACTTAAGAGTAAGGAGGACCTGAGTTCAAATTTTGCGTCAGACGTTTACTAACTATGATCCTGGGCAAATCATTCAACCTCTCTGTGCCTCAGTTTTCTCATCTGGAAAACTGAGTTGATTTCTTTATTTATATATGGTCTTATGAACCTAGAAAAGTAGGAAACTTGTTTTGGCATAATATATCAACTGTGGAGTTAAGAACAATGCAATACAATTTATTTTTAAGTCTCTAAACTGATGAAAAATTCAAAGTTAAAAATATGATAATGTTGACATGAATGTTTACTAAATTTACTTAATCTTCGACTTAATGCATGGCATTAAGTTTTAAAAGACAATCTGAAACAAACTTACACTCTTTAGAAACAATTTATTAATATTGGAAAATATGTTGGATTTGGATTCAAGAGAGCAGATTGTCAATCATGGTTATGACTATAAGTCACATGTATAAACTTCAAAAAAATCATTTGATCTACTAGCACTTCAATCTCCTTATCTGTAAAATGAGAGAGTGGGACTATATGGCTTCTGAGATCTTCTCAAGTCTAGATTTCTGATCTTATGAAGACCCATGACTTGGGGAACAAGTCGTAGAACGTTTAAGCATCAGTTTCTTTCTTTGTAAAGTAAGTTCTAGTACTCACAGGTAGGAAGAAAGCAAATTATCAATTCTGATCATATACATGAACTTGGGACAGAGAAAACACAAGAGAACTTTATCAATAAATTAAGATTTTGAAACCTGGACCAGCTATAATTCAATAATACAAGAAATAAATTGCCAGAGGAAAAACAAAGACTTAAAAATAAAATTATTTTTTATGTAAAATGAGGACAACAGAAGTTAGAGCTACCTGGACAGAAACAAGCAGAATGAGACTCCCTTTTTCATGCAAAAGTCATTTTTCATACACCAGTCCTCAAGAAGCAAATAGGTCAAACACAGGTACTACACTTTATTTTTTACTGAGACCTGAAGAGACCTTACCTTGGCTGCATAGATGGGGAAGATGTGGAGTCTAATGTTGACTGAGCTTCTGGGACATTGCCTTCTGTGCACTGAACTGGTAATGATTCAGACAGACTACTGACAGAAGTTGCTGTAAAAATATGATATTTCACATGAAAGTTTATATACCTTGGTAAATCCAAGAGTTCATCTATAAAATCAAGGTTAATTTTCCACTAAATATTAAAGATTATTTTACTACCTAATTTAGAGATACTTATTACCATACACATATTCCCTCAATAGATCTCCACCGAACTATTTTAAGTGAAGTAACAGTTTTCAAGGCTAAAACGAAACATTAGGAAAAAAAAATCCACCAATTTTATTATTTAATCTACAAACATCTCCCTGGTCTTTAAAAATGGTCTACAGTCAAATATACCTTGACAGTTTGAGGTTAGAATGAAATGCCATTGTCAGTCCAGTAAGTTATACTTCCAGGTGTTTCATAAATGTTATGAGCACGTTAAATGTGTACTATCATTAGCATTTCTAATACTGAAATCTAATGCATATTTAAGTTCCTTAGCAATTTTTCTTCTAATGAACTTACATATTATTCCACTAAGATCTCTTCTAACCATTAGTTCTTACATATGTATTACATATAAGAGTTAAAGCAAGAAAAAAGGCCTACTTGTTTATAGTATAGTGTTGTTGCTGTTCAGTTGTGTGTCCAACTCTTTGTGACCCCATATGGGTTGTTTTGTTTTGTTTTTTGCAAAGATACTAGAGTGGTTTATCTTTTGTTTCTCCAGTGGATTAAGGCAAACAGGGAGTGACTTGCTCAGGGTCACACTGCTAGTGAGTGCTTGATCCTGACTCCCAGTGTACTATGCAGTAAACTTGCTGCCTCCAGGGCAAAGGTTAGGCGACTTACTTTTATTGAGACCGTGGTGTGTGTGTGTGTGTGTGTGTGTGTGTGTGTGTGTGTGTGTGTGTGTGTGTGTGTGTGTGTGTGTAAATGATTTGCTTTAGCTGTGGATGCAAAATATCAGATATTTCTTATCACAATTAGAAGTTATTTAAAACTAATATCTGTTTTAAGTATCATGAGGACACTTTTGGAAATATCAACATGGAAATATAAACATATTCTATCATCCTTGGCAAAATATGCATTTAATCTTGAGGTGACAATTCTATCACAAGCCCTAGTTTATTCACTTAATTTAGGGCCTCTTAGGAAACTGAAGTTAAGAAAACATATTAAATTTGATCTTAGCTTAAAGAAAAATCAGAGACATTTTAATTAATTTGACTCTGGATTTTGATTTAGAATATGAAAAACAACATAAACCATATAAGTATGTTAGATGCTGTAAAAGATAATCTATACTCTTCATAAAGACTTTTACCACTCATCCACTTGGAGATGTTCCTTTCACCAACACACATTTCCAACATTCTACTTATAAAGACAGAAACTCCCATGAACTGGAGATGAAAACTTTCCCCAGTGGGAAATCTCTTACTCCTTTATACCCACCCTCTGCACTTACTTTGCAGATTAAATAATACTTTTAAAAGTCTGCATAAAAATTTGTATTTATTCTATAATTATCCAGAGCAAAGAATTATCAATGGACGTAAATATATTATACACACATGTTCATATGTACATAGGTATGTACATAGTATGTGTAATAGTAAATGAACAAAGAAGTTTATACACATTACTTAAAATAAGTACAATACTCCTAAGAACTACTTACCAGGTGGACTAATTCTACCATTACTACTATTCTGTCTTTGAAGGTGTTCTTTATAGCATACTGAACACATGCCATTTGTACGAGGGTTTCCATAAAATCCACAGCCAGTGGAACAAAGCATAGGCACTTGGCTATGGTTAGTTTCTTGAGCCATGTTCCTCTTCTGTGCACCTGAAAATTATAGTCAGAGCATTCAGACAATACTCCAAGTGTTCAACAAATTAGTTTTGTATCATACAAAATAAATAAATCTTACTTCTCTAAAAGCACATTATTTGACAAAATCAGAAATTTTTTTTCCAAAAAAGATAAAAATTCACATTCTCTTAATGTCCCACCAAACATGGAGTCAGAGCAGAACTATAGTGTCTCAGGAATCAAGATATTTTGGAAAAAATTTGTCCTTAACCATAAACCTTAGGCTCTTAAGTTCCAGAGAACTGTGGGGAGCTTAGAGCAAGCCAGTTCTGTTTGGATTCTCCTAGGTTACAATGAAGCTTTTTAAAACACCGGGACAGACAGATACCAGGTCTTAACCAGACAAATGATGCTAAAGCAGCAGAATGATAATTCATTTAGCTAAAGGTTATCATTAATGGTACAGAGTGGGGGGGAAAAGCCCTGTGTTGTGTCATTTTTCTCCCATAAACAAATAGCTAACATGCCTGACTTACAACAAAAAATAATAACAATTTCTTCTCCATGCTTGCAAAATTCCTGCATGTATCCTTATAAAAATTCCTATATGGATGGGTACAGTTAGAGATAAATTGGTACTAAAGTAAAGACTAAGATACAAGGGAGAAAAGTTAATTTTGAAAAATTCAAAATTATGAAAATCTTTGTAACAAATGGGATAATGTTCACATATGACTATCTATACTTTAGACTAGGAATAGGTGCCAGACCCATAATTTTATTGGCATACTGTTAAGTAACTACCAGGTAAAGAAACTCCTATCAATTCAGATCACCTCTCAAGCTTGACTTCTAGACCAGTGAGGTACAACACTTAGGAAAAATAGCAAGATAATGGGTCCTGATCCTTGCTAGGATCCAAATGTCACATAAATCCTACAACATATTAGCAGCTGTGAGGAAAGCATTCTATGCCCCTCTGAAATTCTGAATCAATGACTGAACAATCATGAAAACTGTAGATGGTCAAAATGCCCAGAAGACCTGTACAATGTATACTGGAAGACCCAGGCAAGGCAGAGAGAAGCTTTGTAATACAGGCAGAATCTAGATGGAGGTTAACTGTCTTCTGGTTATTTTCTGGGTCAGCCTCCCAGGCTGAAAGCACAAAGAACATAAAGTTCTAATGCCATCATCATCCCAACTGCCTATGTGCTATAAAGATAATCCAAGAAAATTTCTTGCAGTTATTTCTACAACACTTAATTTTCTGGGCATAACTGATTTCAAAAAAAACAACCCAAACTATGCATTAGGAAGGTTTTTCATGGATAATTACCTATAGTCTACTGATTCAAGTCTTCTGAGTCCAAGAATCAAAGGGGAAAAAAATATTAATAGTAGCATTCTCACTACGGTTCACTGGATTAAAATATACACAAGTATACAAGGTCTTGAAGTGGAAAGGTATTATCCAACTGCTGTAAAATACAGAAGGTTTATGTGATAGACTAGAAATTCTTTAAAGTACATCCTATGATCTTTGTTTAACACACCTTTTGACTCTCAGCTTTTTACTTGGTTTACATTCCTATATTTTATGCATCATGTGAAAGAAATAGGTTTCTATTTAGAAGCACGTCCACTATACCAATATATCAAGTAATATAAAAGGCCAGGGAAATCTGTCTTAATCCAGACAAACACTCAATTCTCATATCCAATAGATGAAAGTAAAATACTGGAAGAAGCAGAAACTACTCAAGAGTAAAATCCCAGAAAATAATAAGTCAATGAAGTTTTAGATGGTAATTTTATTCAATGAATCCAATCGATTGGTTTATGATTTTTCCCTTTCCCCTCCCCTCCTCTAGTTCCTCTTGGTACTATATTTGCTAAACTTTGTAAACGATGTAAAATTTTTAAAATAAAATAACCTTGTTTTATTCTTATAATACTTCCTAATATGAGTTTTTACTTATTTCAAAAATAAGCTCCTTGAAGGCAGAGACTTTTGCTTTTTCTTAGCATCCTCAGTGTTCAGTATAGTGCCTAGCACATAATTAACATTTAATGAAAAAAGGTTTGTTGACTAACACTGGGTTCCTTAAAGTTTAGCAGCTTGTATTTCCATTTGCAACAAAAATCAAATTTACTTTAAAATACTTTTAGTAACTTTCAAATTATATGATCCATTACTATATGTTGCTGAAAAAGATGAAATGGTGTTGACTAGGTCCATTACAATTGTATATTATATAACCTAACCTAGGTTCTCAATGCTACAAGTCAATTCTTTTACATCCCACCCACCACAGTAGTTCTTTCAAATCCTTTCATCCCTCTTCAAACCTTCCATGGTTTACCCTTCTCCCATCCTCTCAGCTGAGCGCCTTTCCTCATATTTTACCAGAAAAAAAAAAATGAACCATTTGCTAAGATTCTCTCTCACCTTCCTTATCTCACATCACTCAGATGCCTGCTGCTACTATCACCTCCTTCAGTCCCAACTCATATACTGAGATGATACCCTCTCCTAGCCAAGGCAAACTCTTCTATGTGCAAAAGTGATGCCATTCTACTCCATTTTCTCCAGAGACTACTCTGTACCGTTTGTTTGTCTATTGCCTACAAATATGCCCTTGCCTCCTTCATCCTCAAAAAAATCCCTAATTGATCCATCCACCCTGGCAAACTATAAGTAATCCCATCTTTTTCCTCCCTTTTCTGACTAAACTCCTGAAGAAAGCTATCAACAATAGGTCTATCTACTTTCTTTCCTCTTAACTCTCTACAATGATTTCAATCTCTTCTTTCTTTTCTTTTTTTTTAGGGGGGGGGTAAGGAGAGAAAAGCAGGGCTAGTGACTTGCCCAAGGTCACAGGGCTACTAAGTGTTAAGTGTCTGAGGCTGGATTTGAACTCAGGTCCTCGACTCCAGGGCCGGTGGAGTCACCTAGCTGCAGTGACTCCACCTTTCAATCTCATCTTTCAACTGAAACTATTTTCTCTAATATTACCAATGACCACTTAATTACCAAATTTAACAGTATCTTCTCAGTCCTCATTCTTCTTGATCTCTCTGCTGGCTTTGCCTTGCTTATCACACTTTCTCTAGTTTTCATGACATTATGCTCACTTGGTGTTCCTCTTATGTATCTGACCAGTCCTCAGTCTGCTTTGCTAGATCTTCAACAAGTCATATCCATGAACTATGAGTTTTGAAAAAAGGCTCTGTCCTCCACATTCTTCTCTTCTCCCTCTTTACTATTTCACTTGGTGATCTTATCAATTATCACCTCTGATGATTCTCAAGTCACCTTAACCAGAATATTCTCTGCTGACATAGTCTTGTATCTCTAAGTGCATAGCAGACATCACAAACTTGTCTTGTAGACATTTTTTTGGAGGCCATCAGCAGGGTCACATAGCTAGTAAGCGTTTGAAACCACATTTGAACTCAGGTCCTTCTCCCCTCCAGGGCCAGTGCTCTCTCTATCTACTGTGCCATCTGGCTGCCCCTCTTGTAGACACCTTAAACTCCACATGTGCACAACTGAAGTCACCGTCCCCTCTCTCTTCAAGGCTTCCTTACATCCTAACTTCTCTATTATGGTTAAAGGTACCACCCTCGACTACTCTCTTATTTTCATATACAATCTGTTGAAAGGTCTACTGACTGTACCTTCTCAGCATCTTTACCTAAGTCCCCTTCTCTTCTCCAGCACTGTCATTATCCGGGTATAAATACCTCCATCTATTGAAATAATCAGCTGAGCACACCACAAGTATCTCCCCATTTTATTCTACATTAAGCTGTCACAAAGTACAGGTCTGATCATATCACCCTTTGGCTTAAGAAACTCCAGTGACTTCCCTACAGGTTCAAATTTAACATTCTCAGTTTGGTGTTGAAAGCCCTCCTAACATTCCCCCTACCCTGGCTCTCTTTAGCCTTCTTACTTCTTACACTTCCTCATACACTCTGAAATCCGGTGACCCTAGCCTCCTTGATGTTTTCTCAACCAAGACACTCCATTTCCTAACTTCAGGCATTTTTACTGGCTGTTTTCTATACTCAAATATTCATCTCTGCCCTCTGGCTTCCCTTAGAATCTTAGTTAAAACCATACCTCCTACAGGAAGCCTTTCTATATCCTCCTTAAATTTAGTGCCCTCTCTCTGTTGGTTATTTCAAATTTCTTGCATACATTTTGTTTGTACGTTCTTTTTCTATGTTATCTGTGAGACTGTAGGCTATAGCCTCTGGGCAAGTAAGGACTGTCTTTTACTTTTCTTTGTATTCCTAGCACTCAGCAAAGCATCTGGCATATAGCAGGTGTTTAATAAATGTTAGCTGATTGACAGACTTAATTGTATAACGCCAAACATAAAATTTATGACTACATAGTCTCATATAACAATTTTTATATTTTTAATCATGACATTAGATTTGTAGAAGGTAAAAATATGTCTGACACTAAAAAATAAAAGATTTCTAGAAATTTTGACATGACAGAATTTTGCTAAAGGGAAATGGAAGAAGAAGTTGAAGAATGGAAATTCTGAGGGAAATTAAGCACAGGCAGTACTTAAAAAACAACAACAACAACACATTTTTCAAGTACTGTTAAAAATGACTCAAGTTACTAACAAACATTTGCCTCAAACTCAAAAGCATAAAAGGACTCATGTACCAATACAAAATCTCCATTGCCCTCCTTAAATTTACAAGCTATTTAATGAAACAGTAGTGTGCCTTACTATTTTGTTTTCTTCTTTATAAACTCCTCAAATTCATCTTTTGCTAAATTCACTCTATCTGAACCATGTCAAAATTTTTCTTTGCTTCTGGAACGGTTTTTTCGTACTTCCATCCATTTTCAACCACCTACTTTTGATGTAAACTACTTACTCTCCCTTGATAATAATCTTCTAATAATGTGTGTTTTCAGTAAAACTCTTTAACTTAATTACTTTAATTGAATGTGAATATCCTTTAGGAATCTAGATCTAATCTGCTCCCTCCATTTGGGGTTATAGTCTTTATTTGATTGATTCTCACATCTGCATGTTTTACTCATAAGTGTCTAATCAGGTCTGATTCTATTTATCAAGGTAATGGGGGCCTAACATCTGCACAGAATATCTCTGAGACAAATGTCTGGAGAAAGATAAATTCAATAAGGGAAAAGGTCTTGGCCTTCTCTCATCAGAGCCTGAGATGTGGCTCCACTGATATTGCCTGCCTCAGAGTTTATTCTTTCTTTCCAGGTGAAGGGTTGGAGGGCTTTAAATCTGTAATTTGGTAAGTTAAAAGCACTTTTCTAAGCTTCTTTTTGTGGGGAGAGATGACATAAAGTAAGAGAAAATTATACAGATTAATAAGCAGACTACTAAGTCTCAAGGATGCAAATTATAAGGAGATCAATACCTTGTACGGTTTGAACCCCTGTTCACAAGACCTAAGCTTATACCAGGCTAGCTTGCTGAAGGGAAGGAACATATTTCCCATATTATAACCATTTGGTAGATGGCTAATTATATCAAAAACACTTAGCCTGGCATTTCTGAGGAGAAAGTTAGGTAAAAGAGAATAGGAAGAGAACTTAAGTCCTTAATTGCTATTCTGGTATATTTAAGAGGCAGGGTGGCGAAGTAGACAGAGAGCTGGTTTTAGATCCTCAAGATTCAGAGGTTCAATTTCTGCCTGACCAATCTGGCAGCGCAATGCTGGACAAGCCACTGAACTTCTACGTCTTACAGCTGCAAAGTCCATGCAGCTGGAGTCACATGCAGTCCACAACACATCTGAGTGCAACCCAAACTGGATTAAAATACAACTGAGAAATGTTTAACAAAATATTTTAAAATGCAATGAAATATAGATAATATTAATATGTGGCTAAGTCAATATATAGCCTGTAGTATTCATTTCTATGAATTTGATACCATCACTGCTCTAGGCAAAATTGCAGAGGTATTTTATTAAAAATTATTAAATTATTAAATGAGGAAGTTTCCTCATCCATAAGTTTCTTGTATAAATGAAATCTCAAGTCTAATTCCTATCCTTAGTATTTATAGCTACAAAATTCAGCAAAAAAAGATAAGGAAAAGAACAATGACAGGTAATGAGAAGGGGGGGGAAAAAAATCAATGACTCATCAGTATGGGAGAGACTAGAAATCAAGAACAGATACAGGCCTCATTCTGCCACTATCTGTTGGAACATGGCCAAGTCCCTTAACATCTCTGGGCCTTAATTTGCCCAGCCATAAAATGAAGGGATATGATTCAGTAATCATTATTCCTGTGGATTTAGAAATATATATTCTTCTTTCCAAACTCCACATTAAAAGACTTTAAAATTTTTGTATTTATTCTGCTAAAGTTACTTTATAGCTTTAAAGAATTTAGAACTCTGAAGAAAATGCTTGTTAAGTTTGTTGCTAATCTAACTGTTTTATTTCTCAAGTCATGACCATTAGCTAATTCCAAGTATGATTTAGGATGATGTTAAAAGGAAAATTCAAATGTCTTTGCAAAAACTGCTTTTAAATTTATAATTTAGCATCACAAATATGGAACTTGAAGGGACTTTGGAGGTCTCCTTAAGGATACAACTTCCTCATTTTACAGAGAAAACTAAGGCCCAAGGAGATTAAGGGTCCCACAGGAAGTTAATAGCAGAGCTAGGATTCAAACCCTCTTCCTGATCCCATATGACATGTACTTTCAAGAGGAACATAGGAAAGATGACTCAATCTGTATGCAAATACCTTTTAACTATAGCTAGTTCTCTTTACCATTTCCAATTTCTAGCAATTCTTCCTTGGCATCATCGTCACCTATGTTCATTCTTATTATTACTATATTCTAACACTATCAACTGATGCCATCACTGGTCTTCTTGTCTTCAGTTTCACCTTGCTTAAATCCATTCTGTACACCTTACTTAAACAGATAAAACTTCTGAAACATCCATGTCATTTATTCCCTTGCTCAAAAACTTGCCAAGAAAGCCCAAGTATCAATATAAAGTTTCTAGCAATCAAAACTTTAATTTGACATTATCTATCCAATTTTATCTCCCCCTATTCACCAAATGTAAACACTTCACCAATCACGCTGGTTTTATTACTGTTATCTGAATACTCAAATCCTCATTCTTTTACATAAGCCTCTGTTCAGACTCTTTAGATCCCTTCTTTCTTTCTTTTTTCAAGTGCAAGGTTAAAACCCGCATCACTGACCTTTAGGAGGCATTGCCTGACTGCACAAGCACAGTCTGGCATCCTCCATCCTGAATCCCAGTAGTCATGGTTGTACACACTAGCATTTTTGTCAGGGGAAAGCAAGATACCCTGCCCCCAACCAAATGGTGAATTTACAGTAAAACACAGAGAAAAGTTACAAGGATGAGCAGGTATGGGTGAGTTGTGACCTGTATCATGGAAAGGTATTTCAAAAATCCATGAAATCCCAGCTCCATCTGAAAAACATTGGGCTTCTTAAATTTTCTTCCACTCTGGACCCCTTTACCACTTCTAAAACTGTGGGTTGAGAGCCACAGTTTAAGAGGCTCTATACCACTCATATGTGGTACTTAATGATGTACCTTGCAAGGTTATTTAACTTCTGTATGTTTCTATTAAAGTAAAAGCTCCTTGAAGGCAAGGATCTTTCTTATCTATAATTCTATTTCCTTAGCAGATTGCAGAATACCTTCCACAAAGGTGTTTAATAAATGTTTGCTAAAATAAGGTGTATAGGTTTTATTGTTCCAATTAGATTATAAGATACTTGAGAACAAGACTTACTTCCTTTGTATTCCCCAACAAAGAAATTCCCACCATGCTTGTCCATCTTAAGTATTCCATTAATATTCACTAAATGAAAAATGAGATTAGTGCTAAATATTTGAAAGTGCCTTTTTATTTCAATTCCAAAAACATTTAAGTTTTCATCTTATTTATAAGAACAAAAGCCTTTCCTCTTTAGACAAATTAGTCACAAAGAAAATGAACACATCTTCCTTTTGTTCATATCTTAAGAATTCAATTTTACAGGTAGATATTTATCTAAGTAGGATTACCAACTGATTGGCAAGCAGTTAAGAATGCAGATTTCATTACTACTACTTGTCTTTTTCCTGGAGAGAATAGGATGGGAAGCTGTCTTAATTATAAGGCTAGAATACCTTGCAGTGAAACTGATCTCTTCTTTTCAACTTGGTATCCAAGCTGACTTTTCTATACTGTGATATTCCAGAAAACAAGGGAAAACTGGTAGTAGACTTTAGAAGTTATTTTAAATTGAAGACTATAATCACATTGTTTATTAGGCATATGACTCACTTTTTTTCTGATACAAATTAATTAACTGAGCAGTCACTTATCTGACAACTTACTAATAGTTACGTGCAGTGCCTCTTGAAGCCAGAAGAGAGCAGAGCAATAATGTCTTTTAAAAGAAAATAACCACAAGTGTTTGCCAACAACTCATTTTATATTAAAGTTTCACATGGGACAGTGGGGAGAGAGAGGAAGAAAGAGACAGAAGAGACAGGGAGAGACAGAGACAGAGAGACAGAGACAAAGAGAGTCAGAGATAGACACAGAGGCAGATGTGTTATAGGGGAAAAGGATGGTCCAGAGGGCAAGAAATTATCTGTGGGGGTAAAAGAAAGGAAAGCCTATAACAGAATTAGCCAAGAATTACTGCAATGATATACAAAAGTATTTTGCTTTGATAAAGGAGGGAAAGCTGTTACTCACTCTGGTGAAAAAGTATAGGGATTTTGGATTTGAAGTACAGGCTTGCTACTGTACTGAAGATGTTCTGCAGTTCTCTCTCTGCGTAGCTGTCCCCACTTCCCTATGTCAGGCTGTCTTCCCTCTGCAGCTTGGGCTGAAAGACAAAAAGTTTACATCTGGTTGATGTGGGTAGAAGAATCATGCATCAATTTTTTCCCCCTTACTCAAAGATAATCAACTCATTCCCCAAATCCCACATATGAAGTACATGAGAACATTAAAGCTCATTTTAGTAATTAGAAAAATACCTTCCTTTTCCCTCCCCCACCTTGCTATCAAGTTTGTAGTAAAGACCTCAAAGACATAGCAGCATCTCTGATACCATATTATACATGTAAAGACACAGCAGCTGGCTATTGCTGAGCAGTATACAAAGAAAGAGCATACTGGAGAAGGGACACATATTCCCACATGTTCTTCCATGGCCTAGTGTAATCTATCAAGTAATGTGGGAAAAACTCAAACATATGACCTATTACTTGTGGGATTTCTAAATATCCAAGTTGAATGCACCTAAAACTTAAGTTAAGAATAGTACTTCTTGCTTGATTTGATTATTTTAAGCAGGTCTATATAGGAATAGTATGGACAGCTAGGTGGCGAAGTAGAAAAACGCTGGGCCTGAAGTCCGGAAGACTCATTCTCCTGAGTTCAAATCTAGCCTCAGACAGTTACCAGTTAGGTGACCCTAGGCAAATCATTTCACCCTGCTTGCTACAGTTTGCTCTCCTGCAGAATGAGCTAGAGAAAGAAACGGAAAACCACTCCAGTATCTTTGCCAAGAAAACACCAAATGGGGTCATGAAATAACAGGCACAATTGAAAAATGACTGAACAACATAGGAATATATTTATTATACAAACGAATAAGACCAGAAAAGATTCCACAGTCACTGTGTCATCCAAAAAAGAAAAAGAGATAAACGGATTACCTGGTATCTTTTATACACTGAATACCTAATGGAAGTAATCAATTAGCAAGCATTTATAAAGCCATTACTAAATATTTTCTGATGATTGATTATGCCTAGCAGTTCTAACAACAAAGTCGATTTCTTCTAATAGCAAAGAATATAGGCCAACATTAGCTCAACCTATAAAAATAAAGTCAGTAAGATGTGGTTTTCTCTACAAAGTTACCAATGATCTCTTAGCTGCCAAATCTAATGACCTTTTTGACCTCTGTAGCATTTGACACTACAGACTACCTTCTCCACTTAGATATTGTCTCCTCCAGATTTTCAAGACTGTATCTCCTGGTTCTCCTACCTAATCTGACTGCTTCTTCTTAGTTTCTAAGTATACCTTCAACCAATAACTATGCATGTCCCAAGGCTCTGTACTGGGGCCCACATCCCCCTTTTCTCCCTCCTATATAGGCACCCATGAATTCCAATACCATATCTATGCAAGTAATTCCTGATCTATATGTATATGTATATGTATATGTATATCTATATCTATATCTATATCTATATCTATACTTTCAGTCTCTCTGGTCACCACACATTAGAGTTCTAATACTCTATCACCAACTTCCTATCGGACATTTCCAACTATGTCCGGTAAGCTTCTCAGACTCAGCAAATCCAAAACAGAAATCTTTTCCCAGAAATCGTCCCTTCTTCCCTTTCCAAATTTCCCTATTACTATCAAGGGTACTATAATTATTCTGGTCATTGAGGTGTACAACCTTGTGTCATCCTCAACTTTCCACTCTCCTAATCAATTAATTTAACCAATTTTGTTGTTTCTACTTGTCACAACATCTCTAGTATACCTTCTCTTATCTCACTCAGTAACTAATTCAGGCCTTCAACACCTTTCACCTGAACTACTGCAAAAGACTTCTTAATCAACCTGTTTGCCGCCTTCAGTCTCTCCCTACTCCAATTCATCCTCCACACAGCTTCTCAACTGCTTTTCCTGAAGCATAAATCTGTCTTATCTTACCCTCTAGAATAATTTATAGGAATTCTCTATTACCTCCAGGATTAAATATAAAAGAAAAGATTTATATATATATATACACACACATATATATATATATATCTCAGAACACAAGTGTATTATATGAAACTGTGAATTTCCATCTTAAACTATGTACTTTTCAAAATGTACAAAATTACACACTATTTTCCATACTATACTAGTTGTGCTTCCTCCTAAATTTATTTCTATTTTCTTCTGTGCTTTTCTGAAAATGTTTTGATGGTGCTTTTTTTTTTTGGCATCATGACAATTACCCTCTCTGTCCAATTAAAAACAAAGAAAAAAACACATTGTAACAAATAGCCATTGTGAAGCGAAAGAAAGGGATACATTAGCCATACATCTCTTTCTGCACTTGAGTCCATAATTTTGCTGTCAGGAAGTGGATAACAAGATTAATTCTAAGTCTTCTGGAGACATGATCATCACTACACAGAGTGAAAAGCTTTAAAGGTGTTTTCCTTGACAGTACTTTGTTTTTGTATGAACTGTTCTCATTTACCTCACTTTACTACTACGCATCAGTTAAATATTGCTTAAGGCTCTCTAAAGTCATGCGTATCTTTCACTGTTTCTTAATAGCAAAGTAATATTCCACTGCATTCACAGAAATTGTTCCACCATTCCCCAACTCATTTCCCCGTAGATTCTAGTCTTCTTTTTAGCCACCGCTCCCCCACCCAGCCTTTTCCATTTAATGGCTTCTTTGAGATCAGGAAGTTTGCTTTGTTTGTGGCAATTACTCCCCTCCTCACCCTCCTCCTTAAAACTCCTTTTCCTATCGAAATTCACATAGAGTGTCCCAAAAGTTTAGGACATTTTACCCTTAATGAACATGATGGGTATGCGCCAATACTATATCGAAGTCACCGAAGGTCCCAAGGTGTTAATGATGATTCATATAGCCAGAAGGCTTCCAGATCTAGTCTCTCTCCTAAGACCCAGTTCAGCAGTACAAATTGCCTATTAGACTTTTGAAACTGAATGGCCTGTTATCAACTCAAACTAAACATGGTCCAAATGAAATATTCTACCTGCCCAACTCCCAAAATCCACCCATCTTCTTAATTATTTCTGTCAAGGATACCACCATCCTTTCAGTTACTCAGGTTTTAAACCTCACAGCATTTTCTCTGACTCCCCCCCTCCTTTCTATATTCATTTAGCTGCAGAATCTTACCTCCACAACTCCAGCAACACCTCTCAAATGGCTTCCTATAAGAGCTTACTTCTTCGTTCCCTGCCTCAGATCTTTCTCCTCTAATTCGTTTTTCATAGCTACAAAAATGATTTTTCTGAAACAGGTCAGACAATGTCATTCCTCTATTCGACTCCAGGAGCTCCCTCTCCAATACAAACTCTTCTGTTTAACATTTAAAACCCTTCAAAACCAGACAAAACCTACCTTTCCAGTCTGATTATGCAGTACTTCAATTCCAGTACTTTATATGGCACACCAAAATGGCCTTTGTGTTCTTCACACAAGACACTCCATCATCTACAATTTCTATGTCTTTCCAGGCTGTCCCTTCCGCCTGGAATGGTGCTTTGAACCCCAGGTTTCAAGATTCAGCTCAAGGAAGACCATCTCCTAGAACCATTGCTGATGTGCCAAGCTCCTGCACACCCCAATTAAAAAGTTCCAGTGCCTTTTTTCCTTAACTCTCATACTGATTCTGTACCTACTTATACATGTACATATTATTTGTCCCAAGAGAATGTAAGTTACACTTTTTTATATCTTTATTTCCAGTACCCAATACAGTGGCTAGCACATACAGAATTCCTAAACAGTTATCAATTGACTGAGGAAAGACAAAGACAAAAATGAAGTTACCTGCCCTCAAATAGCAGAGTATACTGAATAATGTAACACATACATACAGCAAGTATATGCAAAATGTATATCAGGAAACTTTTTGAGGAGGGGCATTAACATGTTCTCTCACAAATGCATCACTTATACACCCCACATGCTAGGCCCTTTCAACTAGACCTCCTATCATTACATGGGAACGACCCGTGTAACACATGGTCAGTTTATCTATTATCCTTTTCTCTTGCTACAATGACACACTTTCTTTTCCAACCATACTTATCTTTCACAATACCTTTAAAATTCATATCTCACATGAAATTCTCCTTTGGTAAAATTCTGTAGTCTATAGCCATTATTCTGTTTTCAAGCCACGTATCATGGAAAGAACAATGGTGTAAAGATGAGTTTTTATTTCATAAATAAGCCTAAGGTCTTTGAAAGTGTTACACCATTCCCCAATTTCAACCTAGCCTACTGTATCCTTTCCTGGAACAAGTACACTATTTATTTGAGGTGTGTGTCCAAGATATATGTATTAGCAGACCAGTTCTATAAGATTTCTATCCAAATGAATATCACACTCTGAATTTTTAATCTGTTTATGTGACATTTTCCCTAGTCTATTCACCTCTTTGAGCCACAGGATTTTCAGCTATAAAATGAGAATAAACACTTTCTACCTAACTCACCTGAGTATTATAATTAAAGAGTCTTGTAGATTTTAAAATTATATCCAAGTGTTGCTGATGTTGTTAGGAAAAATTCCACAAAGTATGAGGTACTAAACTCCAGATTACATTGAAAATATATAAAAGAAGTGTTTGTGTCTAACTTTTTAGGCAAAGTCTTCAGCAAAACCTGAAGTCCTGAATTGTCATACACAGATCATAATAACTAAAAATAAAATTCTGGAAAGCAGCAGGCTTGAGAGCACAATACGATCGATGCAAAGAACATTAGATTTGGAACTAGTCCTACATCTGAACCCTTAGCTTATCACTAACTACTGGAACCTTGGGGAAATCATTTTATCTTTCTAACCTCAGTTTCTTCACTTGTAAAGTAGGGATAATACTGCTTATACTCTCTAATCACATGAGGATGAAACGAGAAAGTAAAGAATTCTGTGAACGTAAGCTAGTACTACCGCTACAAAAAGATTTTTTAGACTGGAGATGTTTAGAGAACAGATACAAAAGAATTAAAGCAGGACACCCAAGCAGAAAAGCTGCTCTTTGGTGAGATGAAGGCAGCCAGTCAAAAGCAAGGAAGTCAGAGAAATACTTTAAAGAATTCGTATTTGTGCCTCTGTGAAAACTTGCATCAATATTAACCATTAGTCCAGTTTACTGTTAACCAGTGATGTAGTTATATAACATGACTGACCAGTGACAATCACAAGATGCAGATTTATAGTAATAGGTGCTGCAAAAAGACACTGCAATTACAATTTAAAAAAAAATCTGAATAAGTATGCAGACTACAAAGACAGTTGGTTATGTAACAGCAATTCCCACCCACACAGCCAACAATTACAGTTAGTAGACATCCTTGAATAAAGCTTCTCTACTTGGGGAGCAGAGGGGAGAAAACTTTACTGAATGGTTACCAACATACTCCTCCCCAAATTAATGCAATAAACCTTCAAAATGGCATGAGTAATTCCACATAAAATTCAACTGTAAAGTTACAAAAGAACTTTCTTTTCTATTTTGCCAATTTTCCCAAAGAAATCTGATTTTTTTAAAAATTCATGGAAATAAAAATCAAGTTCCAATAAGGTTAAAATATCAGGTTTATTATATAAGGACAGTTCCTCCTGTGTTGACTGGCAAATTTTATTAAGCACCGTGATATTTAAATAATGCATATCACTGAATCCATGAAATTATGACTTTGGAAGTACCCTTTCAGCATAAAAAGTAGTGGTTGTAGAATACAGAGAACTAATGATAATGATTTGATTACATAGAAAAGCTTTTTGGAGTCCATTTAATAGGAGGATTCTTGAAAATATCCAATAGAAAATACAGGCCAGGGCGGCTAGGTGGCGCAGTGAATAGAGCACCGGCCCTGGAGTCAGGAGTACCTGAGTTCAAATCCAGCCTCAGACACCTAACACAAAAAACTAGCCGTGTGACCTTGGGCAAGTCACTTAACCCCAACTGCCCTCCAAAAAAAAAAAGAAAATACAGGCCAACCTAAAATCTATTTTACATCAGGTTCTATATACACAGAATCTAGCCAAAGTAGACTATCTAAGCCACCTTTGTCTCAGAAGATATGTGAAAGAATGGTTTAGGACAAGTTCTTCCCAAAATATCTCAAATATATCAACATTTTTTCTTCTTAATCACCCCCCCCAATTCCCTTCAAACTCCCTGTTTCTGTCAAAGGCATCATCATCTACCCAGTCATGTTGGTTTGCTAACCTCAGAATCATCTTGCATTCTTAACCTTTCCTTCCATCATCCACCCAGCCCCATCCAATCAGTCTTTAAGTCCTGTGGATCAGTATCTCCTACAGCTGTCCCTTTTTCTCTACTCACATGGCCCAACCAAATTAAAGCCTTAAATGCCTTTTAACTAAATTCTTTTTAAGAGTTTCCTAATTTATCTCCCTAATCCATCTTGTGAACTAGTTTTCAAAAGTCTTTCAAAGAAGCCTGTTTTACAATGTCACTCTTCTGCTCAAAAACCTTTTGTACGTGAAGTAGAAAAAAGATCAAGTATTCTCCTTACTGCTTCTTGGATAAAATAGAACTTTCCACAAGTTGGCATTTAAGCTCATTATAATCTGAGTTCTATAACTTTATTACCTTATTTCTTATTAATTCCCTTCATTCACTTTATGGTCTGGCCAAATTGGACAGTTAGCTTTTTTATGTCCCACCTCCATAGATTTTCACTAACTTTCTGCCTATCCACACATCATCTCTCAGAATTCTGTCCTGATCCCCATCTCTTCTCCTCACTCCTTTGTTCAATTATCTTGCACAGTACTACTATCTGTGTAGTTGCTGTGTCCCTCCAGTAAAATGTTAAATTCCTTGAGGACAGGGATCATCATAATCTCTTTGTCTATATTATGAGGGCCTAGTACAACACACTGAACTACCAGTAGATGCTTAATAAATTCTGACAAACTGAAATTTTCAAGATCAACATGTTTCAATTACTTTCTTGATCAGAAAGGTCATTTGAATTCAATTTTTCCTTATAAGGACCCTATCAGAAACATGGAAAAGACTTATACAAATTGATGGAAAAGTGAAATAAATACAATCAGGAAGACTACTTACTATGTTGTACTAAGTACAGCAATGTACATAGAAAGAATTAAAAGAAAAAAATAGAACTGAATGCTGCAAAATTACAACCAGTCTTGACCCCAAAGAAAAGATGTGAGAAAATATGCCTTCCAAAGCTTCTTTAAAAAGGTAGAGACTATGGGCATGGAACACTGTACTTAACATCAGATATTCCAATACTATGGTTAGTTTTAATCAACTTTTTTTTCCCTTCTCTGCACTTTTTCATTCATTTTTCTTACAGGGCTCTAGGGGAAGATGTGGAAGGAGTGATACAATGGGAAATAAAGATTCTATAAAAACATAAGATACAATAAAATGTGTTTTTTCAAAATAGAAAAAATATAAATTATTGTATCTCCCATTACCTCTTTCCAAAATTTTATTTTCCCCAACTTGTTCTTAACATTCAAACCAGCCCAATACAACAAAGTTGAGACTGGAGACCAATTACTCAAGGTTGGGAGCCAAGGGGAAAAGGTGGCACAATGCTCCTCAAGCAAGTTTACTTGACCCTGGACATCACACACTCTGCCTTGTAGGCCCTTCCTCAAGATGGACTAGTTCCTCCCAGATTCTCCATGTTAAGGAAAACACCCAGGCAAGCAATGTTTTCATTCCTCCCCCAGACTCCACCCCTTACCCTCAGTGGACTTTCTCCACCCTGTCCCCAAGGCTACCTTCTCCCCACAATCCCAACACTTGATTTTTAGCTTCACTATATGTATTATATTTCCCCATTAGAAGATAAGTTCCTTGAGAGCAGGATACTCTCGGCTTACATCTATATTGCTACAGTCCTTGGCACATTAAGAAGTGTTTAATAGAAGGCTGTGACTTACTGTCTATTTTAGTGTGAGAAACAGGTAACTCAGAGTGAAGAAACTTAACTGAATCACACATACCAACCTCCAAGAAAAAGGCTAAGGAGCTGGGCCAGGAGAGAATGAAGATTTTATAAAAATTTAAGATGAGGACAGTTTTGAGGTTGATTGTGGGGAAGAGGGACAGAAAACTGCTGAGTCATCTTTTAAGATTCTTCGAAATCTGGACAATAAGGTCTCTTATTGCCTTATATATTATTGTCATATATGTATATCTGTATCTATCTCTCTATTTATCGAGAGCGAGAGAGAGAGAGAGAGAGAGAGAGAGAGAGAGAGAATCTTACTTCCAATCTTGTGGCATTTATTCAAATAGATGCATACAGAAGTTAACTGTCCTAGAGCACAATCTAGAGAGGATTAAAAACGGTCTGTTCTTTATTGCTCAGTAGTCTTTACCAACTATAAAACAAAGGGAAGGCCATGTAACCTAGTGGAGGTAGAGGCAGGAAGCTGCATGTGCCAGGCTAAGCAAATGTAATGGTAATTAATTTGTTTGATCAGATGTTAAGTAGATCCTAGTAACCTAGTGTTAAGTATAGAACTCTGTCCATTGGTGAAAAGGTGTGAATTCCCCTGTGACTTGGAAGAATGCTATTGGCTGAGACAT
>CM053598.1:96287820-96319450 GCA_028646575.1 Pseudocheirus occidentalis | reverse complement strand
ATATGTCCACTATGAAGACGTCCTGTATAATCACACATCCACAGCCTGTATTGAATTGACTGTCCTTCCAGTGGGGGTGGGTAACAAGGGAGGAATTGAAAGAATCTAGAATTTAAAGTTCTGCAATACCTGCAACTAGGAATTAAGATATACAGGGCCTGGGATAGGGAGACCCTCCCTGCCCTACCAGAAAGTAAGAGAGCAGAGCAGGTAAGGGGCTTTACAGTGGGATTGCTGTTTTAGGGTTGGGGCAGGGGCAAGAAGGGGAGAAAATTTGCAATTCAAAAATGTCATAAAATGAATGATGTAAACAAGAAAACAAATTTTTAAAAATTAAAAATAAAAGACAAATAAAACAAAAGGAAAAATGGGGGGGGATAAGAAAATGTAAAATAGCTCCCTGGAAAAACAAGTAACATGGAAAATAGAATGAGGAGATAGGATTTAAGAATTACTCAATTAGGGGCAGGTAGGTGGTTAAGTGAATAGAGCACCAGCCTTGGAGTCAGGAGGACCTGAGTTCAAATCCAGCCTCAAACACTGAACACTTACTAGCTGTGTGACCTTGGGTAAGTCACTTAACCCCAACTTCCCTGCTTCTTTACCCCTCCAAAAGAAAAAAAAAAAAATCACTCAATTGCCTGAAAGCCATGATCAACAAAAGAGCCTTGACATCATATTTCAAGAAATTATCAAAGAAAAATTCTGATATCCTAAAATCTGAGAGTAAAACAGAAATTGAAAGAAAACACTGATCATTTCCTGAAATACCAAATTTGAAATTCCCAGAAATATCACATCCAAATTCCAGACTTCCAGGTTTAAGAAAAAATACTTCAAGAAACCACAAAGAAACCATTCAAATGCCATGGAGCCACAGTCAGGATTATTTAAAAATCTAGCAACTATTACATTAAAGGAGCAGAGGACTTAGAATATTATTTCATAAAGCAAAAGAACTAAGAATACAACCAAGAATAACCTACCCAGCAAGACTAAGTATAATCCTTCAAAGGAAAAATGGATATTTAATGAAAGAGAACTTTTCCTGATGAAGAGATGAGGGCTAAACAATCTGACTTTTGAAGAAGACTTAAGAGAAGCAAAAAGGTAAACATGAATGAGAAATCATGAGGGTCTCAATAAGGTTAAATTGTTTATCTCTCTATATGGAAAGATGACATACCTATCATCTACGAATTTTATCATTATTAGGGCAGTTAGAAGGATTCTACATTGAAAGATATCCAAGTCTATTATATTGGAATTTTGCAAATTAAAAAAAAAAAAAGAAAATAGATGGAAAGAGGGATCTCCTGAGATAAAGAGTGAAGGAAAGGAAGGAATGGGGGAAATTCTCTTATAAGAAGAGGCATGCAGAGGTTTTTGTTACATTTAAGGGAAAAATCTTAGAGTGGAGGGACAGGCAGTGCTTGAACCTTATTCATATCTAAACTGGCTCAAAAAGGTAAAATATAAAAATATTCTATATAGAACAACTCCATCTTACCTAAGAGGGAAGTAAGAGAGGAATCAGATAAGAAAAGGAGTGGAGGTGATAAAAAGGAGAGTAGATAAAAGAAGGCAATGAATGATTAGATGCAAATTAGAATTTCAAGGGACAAGATAAAAAGAGGATAAACAGAAGATAGGATAGAGAGTAAAAGCAGTTAGTAATCATTAACTGTTAAGGTGAATGAGATGAATTCATGAGAACATGGAAAGAGATAGAAGAATGGATTAGGAACCAAAATCCAGCACTATACAGTTTATAAGAAACACACCAGAAGGAGAGAGAGAGAGAGAGAGAGAGAGAGAGAGAGAGAGAGAGAGAGAAAGAGAGAAAGAGAGAGAGACAGAGACACAGAGACAGAGAGAGACACAGAGACAGACAGAAAGACAGAGAGACAGAGACAGAGAGAGACAGAGAGAGAGAGAGACAGAGAGAATGAATGTGTGTGCCCATCTGTCTGTCTCTCAAAATAAGAGGCTAGAGCATAATAATCTATTATGCTTTAACTGAAGTAAAAAAAACAGGGTTAGCAATCATGATCTTAGACAACATGGAACCAAAAATAGACCTAAGCAGGGAACCAAATCTTGCTGAAAGGAACCACAGATGATAAAGTACTATCAATACTAAACAAATACAAACAAAACAGCATAGCATCCAAATTTTTAAAGGAAGTTAAATGAATCAAGAGTGGGACACCTCAACTTTCCCCTCTTAGATATACATAAAGCTAGCCACAAAATAAATTAAAAAAGTCAAGGAGATGAACGAAATTTTAGAAAATTAAGATACGAAAGACCTCTGCAGAAAACTGAATGGAAACAGAAAGGAGTATACTTTTTTTTTTCCAACTGGTACCTTCACAAAAACTGACCTTTAGAACATAAAAACCATGCAACAAATGCAGAAAAGCAGAAATGTTAGATGCACTCTTAATAACCCTATGTTGCAATAAAATTACATTTAATAAAGGGTCAGAAGCATGAATTAAAAGTTAATGGGAAATTAAATAATCTAATACTAAAGCACGAGTGGGTCAAAGAACAAATCATTGAAACAATAATTGCATTAAAGGGAATGACAATGAGACATTTCAAAATTTGTAGCATGCAGTCAAAACAGTACTTATGGAAAATTTTATATCTTTAAATGCATACATCAATAATTTAAGAGACCAGATCAATGAATTGGACAAGCAACAAAAAAAACTAAAAAAACAAATTAAAATTCCCCAACCCCAAATAAAATTCCAAAACAGAAACCGTGAAAATCAAAGGAGAGATAAGTAAACATAAAAGTTAAAAAAAAAAAAAAGCCAAATGAATAAATAAAATAAAACTAGGAGATGGTTTTATGCAGAAAAAAAATAAAACAGATAAACCACTGGTCAATTTGACTTTTTTATTTTGAAAAGAAGAAAACAGAATTACCAGCATCAAAAATGAAAAGGGCAAATTCATCACCAATGAAGATGAAATTAAAGCAATAAATACTGTCCAACTATATGCCAGCAAGGCAAGTAGAGGAATATTTACAAAATGGTAAACTACTCAGAATAAGAGAAGAGGAAATCAAATATTTAAATAATCCTATCTCAGAAAAAGAAATTGAACATTAATGAACTAACACCTCAAGGAAAAAAATTCCTAGGACCAGATGGATTCACAAGTGAATTCTACCGAACATTTATACAACAATTAATCCCAATACTATATAAACTATTCGAAAAAATAAGAAAATAAAGAGCCTACCAAATTCTCTTTGTGACACAAATATGATTTTGATACCTAACCCAGGGAAAAAAACAGAAAAAAGAAAACAGAAGAAGAAAACTATTAAGCAAATTTCTTTATATCAAGGTACATTTTAAATAAAATACCAAGAAAAAGATTATAGCAATGTAGCAACAAAGATCATACATTATGCCAGGTAGGATTTATACCAGGAATACAGGGCTGGTTGAATATTAGGAAAACTATCAGCATAACTGACCATATCAATAACAATAACAAAAACTACATGATTATTTCAACAGACACAAAATAAGACTGACGAAATACAACATACATTCCTATTAAAAACATTAGAAAGCATAGAAATCAATAGAACCTCTTAAAATGCTAAGTAGCATCTATCTAAAACCAAACAGTAATGAGGAAAAACTTGAAACCTTCCCATGATCAGGAATGAAGCAAGAATGTCCATTATCATCACTATTATTCAGTACTGTTCTACAAATGTTAGCTTATAGCAAACACAAGAAAAAGAAATTGAAAGAATAAAAATAGGCAAAGACAAAACAAAACCATAACTCTTTGCAGATGACATGATGGTAAACTTAGAGCACCCTAGAAATCAACTAATAAACTAACTGAAACAATTAACAACTTTAGCAAAGTTGCAAGATGTAAAATAAACCCATTCCCTATATATATTACCAACAATATCCAGGAAGAAGAGACAGAAAGAGAAATTCCACTTAAAATAGCTGCGAACATAAAAATACTTGGAACTCCATCTACCAAGACAAACCCAGGTATTATATGAACATAACTACAAAACACTTTTCACACAGATAAAGACAGATCTAAACAATTGTAGAAATATTCATTGTTCATGGGTTGGCAAAGCCAATATGATACAAATAACAATTCTACCTAAGTTAATTTAATTATTAAGTGCCATACCAATCAAAATACCAAAGAATTATTTTATAGAGCTGTGACAAATGAAAAGTTTAAGAATTAGTTTCTGGGTAATTAATAATTTTATTAATTATGGCTAATGAATAATTAATGAAACGATAGCTATCTGTATATGCCAGCAAGGCAATCTAAAATAAGTAGAGGAATATTTACAAAAAGGTAAACTACTCAGAATAAGAGAAGAGGAAATCAAATATTTAAATAATCCTGTCTAGTAAACCAAAGACCCTCTCCTGAAAGCCTCTTGACTCTAACATACCCTTGAAGAGTAGGTGTTCCCAACAGGCAGCAATCAACTCTTATTGGTTAACAATTTCATGAGAGAATGAATATTATAATGAGAAGTAGACCTATTCTAATGAGAGACTGGGGGACCTATGACTTTGATTATGATGTCACTCTACTCCCAGACCACTCCAAGCCTCAGGCAATCTAGACAAAGGATCAACCTGACCTAAACCAGAGCAGAACACAATGTGTCACAATTCACCTAGATTAGATTTTCTTAGTAAAGGTTCTTCTAGTTAGGTGGAGTAATAATTCCACCTAGATAAGAAGGTCTAAATAGGGCAAATTTTTGAGCAAGGTCAGTAAGGTCTTTCAAAGACTAACTGTATTAACCTATAAGAATTTACTTCTGAATGAGAAAATAGAAAAAAATCAATCCCAATAATAGGTTATTAGTATAAGAAAGCAATAACCATTTCTCTCAGAGCTAGAAAAAAGTGACAAAATTCATCAAGAAGAATAAAAGGTCAAGACTATCAAGGGATCAATGAAAAGAAAATAAAAAGATTAAGGAAAGCAGCCTAGCAGTTCTAGATTTCAAACTATACTACAAACCAGTAATCATCAAAACAATCTGATATTGGCTAAGAAACAGTGGTAAATCAGTGGAATAGATTAGGTATCCAGTAGTAAATAACCATAGTAATCTAGTGGGTTTTTTAAAACCCAAATATCCAAGCTTGGTGGTAAGAATTCACTATTTAACAAAAGGAAAAATTGAAAGCAATTTGGCAGAAACTAGGTATAGAACAGTATCTCACACTGTATTATGATGATATGGTCAAAATGAGTACATGCTTTAGAAACAAGGGGTGTTATCCTAAGCAAATTAGAGGAGCATGTAAATTTTACCTGTCAGATCTTCCCTTAGGAAGAGTGTTTTGACTAAACAAAAGGTAGAGAGGTTCACAAGCAGTATAATAAATTTTTTTTGATTACATGAAATTATAAAAGGTTTCTGCACAAACAAAACTAATACAGTCAAAATCAGAATGAAAACAGGAAACTGGGAAAAAATGTTTTTTTTTTTTACAACTTTCTCTGATAAAGGCCTCCTTTCTCAAATGCACAGGGAACTGAGACAAGTTGACAAAAATAAGTTCCACTTCCCCAATTGATAAATGTGCAAGGGATATTAGTAGGCAGTTTTCAGGAGACAAAATAAAAATGATCAATAGTCACATGAAAAATGCTCTAAATGACTACTCATTAGAAAAATGCAAATCAAGACAACCCCAAGATATCACCTCGAATCTATCAGATTAACATGACACAAAAGGAAAATGACATGCTTGAGATGTTGAAAAACTGGGACACTAACATGTTATCGGTAGAGCTGTCAACTAGTCCAACCATTCTTGAGAACAATTTGGAACTATGTCCAGAGGACTATCAAACTGTTATGTGTAAAAAAATTTTCATAGCACCTCTTTGGGTAACGCATGCTACTAGAAATTGAAGGGATGCCCATCAGGGAATGTCTGAACACGTTGTGGTATATGACTGTGATGGAATACTACTGTACTACAAGAAAAGATAAGGAAGGTTTCAGAAAAATCTCAGAAGATATATATGAACTCATGCAAAGTGAAGTGAATACAAACAGAACACTTGTACACAGTCACAACAATATTGTAATGGATGATCAAATACAAAAAAAATTCTGCTACTCTGATAAAGAATTCCAAGTATGATGAAAAATTCAACCTACTTCCAGAGATGATAAACATGATGAACTATGAATGCAGAGTGAAGCATACTTTTTTTAAATATTATTTTATTTTTTATTTTGTTGTTTCCTTTTACAATATAACTAAGATGTCAACATGTTTTCCATGACCTTACATGTATAACTGAAATAAAACTGCTTGGAAAGGAGGTGCTGGAAAGAGGGAAAGAAAATTTGGAACTCAATTTTTTAAAATGACTGCTAATTTTTTTTACATGTAATTGGGAAATATGTAACAAAAAAGAATAAACAAGAATTCTGAAAGGGGAGAGACATATTGGAAATTAAAGGACATAAAAATTAAAAATAGTACTAAATTAATTTTTTTAATTTCCTCAAAATACTTGCATATTTAGTGGTTATTTTTTAACCAACTAATGAAATGTATTAATAAACAAGATCCTCAAACTAACAGTGATTTCATTTATTAAAACTTAGGGATGCAGAAAATATACAATATTGTGATGTTCTCCTGATCCCCTCAAAAGTTCATGCAATCCACCCACAAATTCTTAAGACTGATTTTTTATTATTTTTATATTTATACGTGTATAAGTGTTTCCTTTATAAGGATGTAAATTCTTTGGTGGCAGGGATTATTTCACTTTTGTCTTTACATCTATAGCATTTAGCACAGTTGTTGGTACACTGTAAGCCCTTAATAAATTTTTGCTGATTCAAAGTAAAACTGTAAGACAGAGAAGTGTAGGCAACTATCACATGCTGTTTTTTCTAGTACTTTTAACTATGAAAAGGAGGAAAGATATGGAGACTGAATAAGACAACCAGAGGTACAACAATGTAAGGTGAGTATGAATAATAATGATAATTATAATAATAGCTAGCATTTGTATTAACATCTACCACATGCCAAGGCACTGTGCTGAGTGCTTTACAAATACCTCATTTGATCCTCAAAACAACTGTGGGAGGAAGATGCTATTATTATTCCCATTTTACAATGAGAGAAACTGAAACAAAGGTTAAGCATCTTGCCCAAGGTCACACAGGGTCTGAGTGTCCCACATAACATCCTAATAACTGCACTTACTACCTAGCAGCCTCAAAGTAAAGAGGGCAGACAAATGACTTTTACCAAATTAGAGAAGTAAACCACACAAGGCTTTGTATTGGTAATAAAGCTCAAACTAGGCACTGACAGATGGCATAAAGAAGAAGGAAATCAATTCTAGGCAAGTGATAGTGGGATAGGCACGGAGATGAGAGGGTGATAAGAGAAGAGAGAATAGTAAGTGCTTTAATTTAGGTGAAATACAAAAAAGAAAGAAGTTAAAACTAGGCTGTGGAGAGCTCTGAATGTCAAGCTAAGAAGTCTATACTTTATTTGGTAAGCAATGGGGAGTTACCATACATTTTTAAAGAAAAATTTACTTCAACAGAACAGTACATCAGGAAGATTACCTGAGCAACCATATCATGGGTGAACATACACTAGAAGCAGGGAAAATAGCTATAAAGTCATTTTAATAGTCCAAGGAAAGGAGACAAGAGACTAAACCAGAATAGATGCACTGTGATTTGAAGAAAAAAGAAATGGTTAGTATGGCAGTTGTAGAGTCAACAGTATCTAAATCAATCTTCCTTATGAAATGTGATTTTTATTGAATAAAGATTTTTTGTGACACATTCTATTCTCAAAATACTGATTTCAATCATTTAGAAAATCTGATCATTTGTATTCATTGAAACAGACACTTAAAGCTATAAGAGAACTTCTCATTTGCATTTTCTTTATTTTTCAGAAGCAAAAATTCTCTGAAAACCATTGTCCAATTAATTGATAGTCAAAGGCTAAGAACAGGCCAGTTTCTGGAGTAAGAAATCTAATCAAAAGTCATATAAAATATGCTTAATTATTATTCCAGAAATACCTATTACAACAACTCTTAGATTCTACCAGGCACTGATCAAATTGACAAAGCTGACAGAAACAGGATTATGACAAATGTTGGAGGGGTGAGAAAACAGGTACATTAATACACTGTTGGTGGAGTTGTAAATTGGTCCATTCATTCAAGAAAACAATTTGGAACTATGCCCAAAACGTTATTAAATTGCAACTCTCTGACCCAGTGACAGCACCTACTACTAGGTTCATAAGACACCACACACACACAACACACACACACCCCTCCCCTGATGTGCCCCCAGATGATGGATGTTTAGTTGTTTTTCAGTCATGTCCAACTCAGGACCTTTTCTGGGGTTTTCTTGGCAAAGATACTAGAGCGGTACATAATTTCCTTCTCTAGTTCCTTTTACAGATGAAGACACTGAGTCAGGAAAATTTAAGTGACTTTCCCAGGGTCACAATGCTAGTGTCTGAAGTCACATCTGAAATCAGGTCTCCCTGATTTCAGGTAAGATACTCTATCAACTGTACCATCTAGTTGCAACCCCTGCCCTCTCCTGCTGAGATAAAAGAATCCAAATATGCAAAAATATTTACAGCAGCTCTTTTTATAGTGACAAAGAACTGGAATAGGAGGCGGGGGTGGGAGGGTGGCATTAATTGGGGAATGTTTTAAAACTTTGATACAGCAATGTGATGAAATACTATTATGCTTTAAGAAATGATAAAGAGGGTACTTTAAGAAAAACCTGGCAAGATCTATATGAATTCATGCATAGTGGAATGAGCAGAACCAGAAGAATTTATACAATAACAGCATTGTAAAAACAAATGACTGAAAGGAACTCAAATCCAGACAATGACCAGTCATGATTTCAGAGGACTAATGATAAAACACCTCTTATGACCTGACAGGAGATAAGTGATGGGTTCACATTGGAGACTGAATTGTGTGTGTGTGTGTTTTCAGACATGACCAGTGAGGGAATTTGTTTTGCTTGACTACATTTCTTTGCTCTCTCAGAAGGGTCTTGTTTTTCTTTTTCAACTGGGACAGCAGAAGGGGGCCGGGGGAGGGTGTCGTGCAGAGTGGAATTGACAGGAAGAGAAGATAGTTTTTGTTTGATCAAAAAATAAAATGAAGCATAGGTTGAAATGTTTTTGTTTATTGCCATGAAAAATTAAAATATTTCATCTAAAAATAATTTGCTTTTGCAAACAGTTGCAAATACAATCTGCCTTTAAGAGTCTCTGAAGAAAAATGCAAAATCTAAATCTTTGGTAATTAAAAAAAGTTACTCCCCATTGCCTTAACATCCAGATCTTCAAATGCCAGAAGGGTTCATATACCTGAACTGGACCTCAGAGACTCTTAAGGAATGGGAATAAAGTTATGGTTATCATAAAGAAAAGTGTTCTACATAAAGAAAGCTAGGAAAGTTTCATATGGTAAAAGACTGCCAGTTCTACCTTCTGACTATTCAGCTGTATCCATGTGGTTACCAAGACAAACACAGTAAAGGACAACACTTAGAAGAAAAAGAAAACCAGAGCTGCAATGTGGAAAGTCTCTGGAGTCAGTGGATTTGGGTTCAAATCCTGACCCTGACACTACAACTTGTAATAGGACATAGACAAGTCCTACACTCCCTTTTCTTATTTGTAAAATGCAAAGATTGGTCTAAAGCCACTAAGGTTCCAGTTTCAAGATGGAAGATCTTATGATAACAAGCTATGATAACAAGATAACAATCCTAGAATAATAAAGAAATGTAGTCAAGTATGAGATGAGCAGTGTTTTGCAAGTTTGTGTTCACCTACTTTCACTCCACTCAGCCCCTTTATAATTTCTAGCCTCCCACACATTCTCTTTTCCTACAAAAGGGAAATGTGATTCTTCCTTACTTCCCAATAGCAACAAGCTGTCTAGATAAGGGCGTCCAATTCAATGTTTGCAAAATTCCCCAATGTCACCTGAACCAGATTAAAATGTAATGGAAAAAGTTTAACAAAACAAATAAAACTACAACAATGAACACGTGTGGTTTTCAAAGCCAATATGGAGTCTATGGAGATCCACTGTGTCTAGATTCTTTTGTCTTTACCATAATTTACCTTGCATGTTATGTTTTATTATTATTCCTTCCTCCCACTACATTATAGTTCTTTCTCCTAGAGGTAATAGTTATGCTTACATTTTTGTATCCTCAGCACTTACCAAAATGCCTTACAAATAAATGCTGAAGAGCAAGTTAGGGCTTTATGTCTTTAAAAAGCAAGTCTTAAATAAGGTAAAATGCCTATAATCTCAAAGTTTTAGGCAAAGAATTAAAATCCTTTTGAAAATAAACTGTCAAGGGTTTACCCAAACCTCTAATTTTGAGAGTAGCCCATTCAAACTTTTCTCAGGGATTTGGCATAGTGAGAAAAGTTGAGTTTTCATATCTACAGAGAAAGCAGTTGTGTTTTTAGAAAACAGCAAAGATATTCAGTTTCATTTATAAATCTCCATCCAGAAGTTTATAGGATCATATTTTTCATCCGGTAAGTCACTTTGCATGAGATGTGGTACTATACGTTGCACTGGAAGAAGGGGGAGGGAGAGAAGATTTGGATGACATATCCAAATTAGGATGAAGGCTGGGGGGCAGGGGGTGAAGGGAAAGTAAGTGGGTTAAACTATTTCAAAAGCTATCCCCAATTTGCTTTCAATGATGCTGTATTCACAGGTGGATTATTTCGTATTCAGGCATACCTCAATGTAAAGATATAACATTTTTTCAAAAAGACAAATTGAAGGTTTGTGGCAATCCTGCGCTGAGCATTATCTATTGATGCCATTTTTCCAAAAGTACTCATAGTCTGTATCATGTTTTGGTAATTCTAGCTACATTTCAAACCTTTTCATTATTACTATATCTGTTATGGTGATCTGTGATCAATGATCTTTGAAGTTACAACTGTAATTGTTTTGGGGTGCCACAAACTCATATAAGATAGCAAATAACTGATAAATGTTGTATGTGTTCTGACTGCTCCACTGACCTCCAAGTCCCATCTCTCTCCCCCTTCCTCAGGTTTTTGTATTCCCTGAGACACAACAATAGTGAAATTAGTTCAATTAATAATCTTACAAGGGAAAGAGTCAATTGATAAGCAAATCCATTGCTGTCTTATTTTGAGAAATTGTCACAGCCACCCCAATCTTCAGCAACTACACCACCCTGATCTGTCAGTAGCCATCAACACGGGGTAAGACCCTCCCTCAGCAAAAAGATTTAGACTCACGGAAGGTTCAGATAATGGTCAGCATTTTTTTTTAGCAATATTTTTAATTAAAGTACATACATTATTTTTTTAATACACATACTATGATACACTTGACAGACAAGAATATGGTGTAAACATAACTCTTATATGCAATGGGAAACCAAAAAATGTGTTACCGCTTTAGGAACCCAACCAAAAATATCTGAGGTAGGCCCCATACCTGAAAGCAGAAGTGACTAAGTGTGAATTCTAAAACATCAGTATTTCAAACAGTAGAAGGATTTCTATAAAGTGCTTTCACACTTTGCCTAATTTCTTCTCACACCATGTCAGCCCTAGGATTTAGTCACTTAAATAGGGAATAGAGTAGCTGTTAATTCCAAAACAAATAGAAAAACAAGCCTTTTAGAACATTTCAAAAGTGTCAAAAGTACCTTTGGAACCATTTAGAGGCTTTAAGGAAGTAGAGTTCACTAGATTTTTTAGGCCTTATGCTTAACACTTCGTATCATTTGAATCAAATCACTACCAACCAAAAGGTAGTAACAGACATTCTTACCCTCACTTTACAAATACGGAAACTTAAGGTCAGGTGAGGGTAAGAGACTCATACCCAGGTCCTGGACTCAAAAGACTTCAAAGCCCAGTGCTAGCAGTAGAAGTAGTACTAGAGTAGTAGTAGTAATAGAAATCTATCCCCTATGCCAGTTACCTACTTATATAACAGTTTTCAGTGCATGCCAAAAGTTAATGATACTTGAAAAAAAAAAATCTCATCATGATGAGGTAATTTTAAGTTGTTTTTTTTTTAATCAGATGCAAAACTATAACCAACCATTAATAGCGGTTGACTGCTTCTTCCAGTTTGTGTCTAATAATCAGACACAGGATTATAAGGAAATAACAGACATCAGGAAAACAGAGATTCACTCAAAAACAAGTGTGGAATACAATGGTGAACAACTTCTCTAGAATTAGGAACAAAAGTTACCTATACTAAATCATTCACCTGCTTTCACAAAGAAGACAAAACAGGAAAGGCAACCTACACAACTACTTTATAATGTTTTTTAAATCCTGAATTATGATAGTCACAATTCAACGACATGGCCTCCCAAAATGATTATCAGTAGGAAACAGGAATAAAACATACTAGTTATTTGTTATTTTTCTCCCAATGCTCTATTGGTTAGGGTTCTGTGCTTCCCCTGTTAACTCTCAAGAGTTCAATTCCTAGTTAGTGAAGGTAAAGGAGAGTATACTATGGCATACTTTAACATACTGCACTGTAATGGCATAGAGGGCACTGGACTTGGTAGTCAAGAAGACCTGGGTGCAAATTTTTAGTAAAGACACTAATTAGTTATCTATCCTGAAGACACATCAATTTCCCCTTTCTGTCCCTCAGTTTCTTCAACTGTAAAATGAGGTGGCTGAACTCTAAAAACTCTTAGTTCTTTCAGTGCTAAATCTATGATTCCACACTGCATTCACATTTACAGACTTATTATAAAAAGTTACAAATATTCATCTAATACATTGGTCACCTAGCACTTATTAAGCCACCTACCATGAAACTGGCATTGTTAAAACGTTACTTAGCTTCCTTGATCTATTCAGTTAAAAAGCACCAAAACTGTTACTAGTAAATACATCTGGCCTCTATAAAAACCTAAGAAACTTATGGAGTCTTATTCCTAAGACTTCTTCCCTATGAAAATAAAATTATTCATATTTTGCTTCCAGACTCAACCAAGAACCTTTATTTTGTACAAGACAGAATATCTACAACAGATTATAATCAGGAAATTTGAAGAGACTAAGAATCACAAATTTGAATTTGCCTATAGTATAAGAGAAAGTTGGCAGTCCTTACTTGGGATTCCAATATACAAAACAAACTGTAAAGCGCTGTAAAATAATTCCGTCTAAAAGTTAGTCAACTTGTGGCAGTTAGGTGATGCAGTGAATAGAGCACCACCCTGGAGTCAGGAGAACCTGAGTTCAAGACACTTACCAGCTGTGTGACCTTGGACAAGTCACTTAATCTCAACTGCTTTGCCCCCAACCAAAAAAACTAAAGTTAATCGATTAAGTTTATTTTTGATAAAGAGGCAATGAAATTAACTTTTATATCGAAGTCAAAGAAATGAAAATCAAATTCATTTTCTCACAAATTTTGAAGGAGGTAAATATTTCATATGGATAGTTAAAAGACCAAACAGAAGTTTGGATTCAGTTATTCAAATAAAGTCAATGAACTGTTCCATTAATAAAAAGATAGAAAATGTTCAAGTTCTTACACATTAAGAAACAACTTAAAATACAAGTGTACCACAGATCCTCAAAGAAACTAGTTCACTAAGTGAAACTGATTAACATATTCATTAATGAAAACTAAATTTCTATCCTCTGGTACAAAAATTGAAAATAAGCGCAAATATTTAGGAAAATAGAATTTTCTAGTCGTGACAAAATTCCACCTATAAAACTGTTAGAAACACAAAATACATAATTACTACTATCAAGTCTAAAAGCTGCAAGTAGCATAAAGTGAGAATTACTGTAACTAATAATCTTTTCAGAATGACTAGTTACAGTATTTGACTTACAGAATGGATTAGAATGTTATAAAATATTTTGCATAAGGATAATTAATTCCTATTCACAAACATTTTATCACTGGACTTTCACAGGTAAATCTATCATTTTAAAAATACTACTGACATTTGTTTTTTGCATTTTCCGGGTAGGGTGGGAAAAAGAATCAATAGTAAATGTCTAGACTAAGAACTCAAAATTGTTTCTAGTCTAGCTCATTAAGCACAGAAAGACTAGTAAGTGAAGAATACATATAATCAGAGAGTCATCAGGAAACAAAGAATGCTATTAAAGGCAGAGAGATGTATAATACTTGTCTATATATAGCATATGCAATTAAGGGTAAGCCAGTGTCATAAAAACCAATAAAACACTGAAGGGTACTGATACTACTTTTAAACCTAGACCTAGTGTTATCATTTACTTAAACTAAATATTATTTTTGCTGTTCTTGAAGTTCATATAAAAAACACTCCCAGGAACTACATGAGAATTATAATATGTAAAGTGGACCTTCAGGTAAAGAAATGGAAGGTTACTAACACTGACTGCTTTTTGAAACTCCTTTAATGATACTTCTAGTAACTTAGAATAAAAATGTCTTAAAGCCTTAAATAGTTGTATATTTAAAAGCATAGAAATATAATAAGGCCTAAATAAAAGCAAAGTTTGTGCAAGCACAAAACTAACTACTACTACTGAAAAATGGATAGTAGAGATATTTCTTGGTTTTCAAAAAGTACTTTCTCAAGTTTCCTTCAGGTAGACATGGCAAGAAAACTATTTAAAAACAGAAAAAAGGAACTTCAGACTAAGGTATTAACTTCAGAAAATAAATCCAGTCAAAGTAACCTCACATTTAATTCAGTCTTCCTATTCTTTTTATAGCCCCTCAAAATATTCAATTTCTTATTTGCAAATAAAAGTTTTAACAAAAAGCAGTGAAATTTTACTGAGGTACTTTAACAAATCTGAGTCTACAAACTACTTAAGAATTTAAGCCCCCTATAGATAAGTGTTACTTTAAAAGCAAGGGAGCCATTCTTTTGAAGTAAAATGGGTCCTGGATTCACAGATGTAATGCAGTAAAATTTTTTTTTAAATTTTTTTCCTTTAACAAAGAAATGCCAAATAATTAAAACATTCTATAATTTTTAAATAAAAGACTACTGTGTCATTTCCTAAGGAAGATGTTCTTTAAAATTTAACTTAACTTCAAATCATAACATGCTTGCAAGGCTTAAAAAAAAAAGTTCCCTGTTTCAATCTCTACCTCTCAAAGAAATAAAGGCGTTTCAATGAATCAAGGTGAAAGCAATTATGCTTTGCTTCTGTTCAAAATGAAACAAATGACCTTTTCAAGAAGATCAAATTGTACCACGGATATATTTTTTTAAGTCTAAATTTCCTATTTCAGTATTAAAAGTTAAAGATGTTAGAATACAAAGAAACAATATCTCAATACTTTAAGATAAAACCTATTCAATACTCATTCAGCTACTTAATCTCTTAAAATCAAAGAAATTAGCATTTTTAAAAACCAAGCAGACCTCCTAAAGTTCTCATTTTTTTATTCAAGAATTATTCTTCACGTGAGCAACACATGACAAGATTCTCGTACGGGTGGGGGCTAGTTTTAAATAAAAGACAGACACTACACCAAATTAAATCGTCACGGAAAGTCAAGTTGGATTCTCTGCACTCTATTTCCTGTCCAAACAGCCCTTTTGTTCTGCTTCCCTGCTTAATCTCATGTTTAGCTAACAATGGAAAATAAAACAATGGCAAAATCTGGCATACACAGAAACCTAAAGGTGCACGATTGTGAAACACAGGAACATTATGAGATGAGAACAAAAATCCTACCAAAACCTCCCCAATTTTCTGTTTGCTTCACCTCAGATTAACTTCACTTGAAGCTGTACTCCAAAGCAACCAACCCTGAACACCAAGCCCCGCCTCCTTCGAGGTTAGTGGCTGAAGAGCCAAATCTCCACCCCTTTGATAAAACTCTTAGTTTTGATTGGTTAAGGATAATATCCATTATTTTAAAGAACTTTTCCCAGCTAGCAGGTTAGGTTAAGCATGTTAAAACACACTGAAAAAGCTGCTTCCTTAAAGAAACAGTATGTAATGAGTGTTTAGTATCTCCCAACCTATCGAACTTGTTCTTTGCCTCCTCAAAAAATAAAACTGCATGGCCTATCAATTAAGATCATGCAAGACCACAAATTTACTTAATGGAATTTCATGCTCTCAAACCATTCTGAATACAATGCTTTAATTTTGGCTAGAATGAGCCCTTGAAACGACGTTATTTTTTTTTAATCACCATTTTACTGGATTTCACTTTGTCTAAAAATTAAGATGAACTTTCCCCTCCCCCTTCACTTCTTCCTGTCAGAACTTTTAAAGGGGAGAATATCACATCAATAGGATATTAACTTGAAATTTAAAATTGATAACGCTCATTTGAAATGGTGAATAACAGGTAAGTTATGCTGTTTTTAAAAGTTTCAACTTGTTCAGTCTAATAACTTTAGGAAATGATTCAGCAACATTCTTAGCTCTCATGCCTTTCAACTAGTTTGGATACCTAAATCAATTTCCACTGTGAAGATCATTCCGAAGATTCACTAAAACTTCTATCATTCATCATAAGCAACTAAAAATCTGTTTCTGGGATATCTCTTAACATTTTTTGACAAGTTTTCCCAAAATATCACAAAATTATCATAAGGTTTTCAATTGCATTTTAGACTAGAGGAAAATGTTATAGGGATAGTATTTCTGCCTGACGTGTAATGTCATTTTTATGTTATTCTAAACTACTTGAAATTATAGCATCTATTGTAAACAAAGCCCAGGTTCTAGTAACCTAAGTAACCAATTTTATTTTATTGTCTCATCAATAGAAAGTTATTTTTCTTCTCTCAAAAATTCCTCTTTTAAGATACTATATATCTCTGGGTCCTAAAGACAGCTAAAGGAACTATACTCAGAAGACATTGCTAAATGGGCTCGTTAACAAAGAGTCTGGAGAGTATATTTTAAAATTTTATAAAACTTTACCAGTTTTGAAAATTGTCTTATGAAGTTTTCAATCGGCACTACTTAACAGTTCACCAAATATTCTTTTTAATGATTCAAGGAATTAAAACGTTAGAAACATGATTCCTGTAGTCATGCCATTGCAAAACAATTCTTTTGTTGTAGTATTCTATTTTAATGAAACGCAAAGGTGCTCTGAATACTAAATGAAGGCCTTTTTTTAAAAATTAAATTAAATTCACATATTTGTTTCTCAGGCTCAAACATGAGGCGATAAAGGTGAAAAAAGCTAAACTCAAGAAGCCTAGACAGCTGCATAATCTATTATGCTGTTTAAGTGTACAAATTGAAAGAGCCAATTCAGAGTTCTAGTCCCAAGATGCTTTGCAAGGACTCAGTGCTTTGAATGCACAGCACTCCTAGAGTAAAGTTCATCAGGTTTTCTTCCTAACGTAACTTCCCATTTGTTCTTGGAAAAAAGTACCAAGTACACAACATAAGCAACAAATACACAACTAATTCTGCAGATGTAGGGTGTGTGTGCATGTGCCTACTAAATTTTAGGGGTCCCGGGAAGATTCAAAGGACATTTTAAACATCAAATTTGGTAGGCATGAAATTGGAAGCAAATAGCTGCAGTTACAAAACAAAACAACCTTTGATCTGACCACAATCCTTCACCCACAAAAGTTAATTATTGGTATGAAATAGAAACAAGCAACATGAGATATAGGTTACAATTCAGCAATCCTGCTCAACCAGGATGTCATCAACACACCTGCAACCTGTAGTTAGAAAACAAAGACTAAAAAAAAAAAGATTAAATTCAAAAAGAAGCAATTTCATGAAATAAAATTTCAAATTTTTGTTTTTCTAAAAAAGGAAAATACTCTGTACCCTAAAAGTTCTCTCAGGCATAAAAAGCACTCAAAACTTATTATATCCCAGTATGAAAATGTCCTTCAGAGATAGGTCAATTTAGAAAACTGCATGGTAAACCAAAATAAAACATACACACCAACCAACAGTGTAGGAAGACCTTATCCAGAAGAAGGAAATCAAGTCTCCAGTTCGATGACATTAACTCCACCTCTAAAGAAAATATTCATATCCTAAGAATGTATATTTGCCATATAAATTCAAGTTTTCCCATATAATCATCTTAAAATGAATCTGAAAATAAGTCACATCCAGTTACTCTGCTGATCCACATCCTAACAAGAAAAGTAGGAGCCAGCATATCAGTAACACTAATTCATAGTATTTTAATTTTTAAGTGGAACAAAGACAACTTTTGAACAATTTCTATGGTTTAAGAATAGACTAAAAGTTACTCAGGTCTTTCTAAAGAATTACATTTCCCAGAAGATACAGGTCTGCCAAAAACACTTCTTAAAATCATTTGGAATCACCAGGGAGCCTAGACAGACCTTACTAGGTCACTATGATGGAGCCAAAAAATCATTACTAGGAAGGGTAATTATGGAAAGAAGACAGTTTACAAAAAAAAAAAAAAAAAGAAAGAAAAAAGCTCTTTCAAAGAGTTCATTAATAAGAACAACGCTGAAGAACCACCCCCACTGCCCCAAAACAGTATCAGGCCTATGGGAAAACCAGAGATAAAATTAATTTTCCCCATTACTTATAACTTAAAGGCAAATCATCTCTTGAATGAACCTGCAATGAATCTGCAATAGGTAACAGGTAACACGGGAAGTTTAAGAAAGTTTTTTACAAGATAAAAAACATAATATATTACTAAAAGTGAACTACTGGGATTTCTTTCCTTTAAAAATTCTAAGTCTTCTTTCTCTACTTTTACACCATCTACGTGGCTTAATCAAAGACAAAAGTGGCTTATTTTACACATATATGTTGTCTTTAAGAATTTGAGAAATTTTCCACTATTGTTATCTTTTTTTCCTCCCAATGAGGTAGAAAAATAGGGGTGGAACAGAAAGGCAATTCTTAGTCTTGACAACGGTTTCGGCTATTCCTACCTTATGAATGGGACAGAGATTGCACCTATAATTTCAACAATATAGGGCAATTTTCAGGTAAATAAACCACCCATATCAATGCAGGTTTTCTGTAATTTATGTCTTAGAAAATGTCCTAAATTAAGTGATCAGCCCAGGATCACAGTGCTGTATGTCAAGAGGACTTCCTTATTTTGATACTGCCTCTTCCCTTAAAAGTAACACTTTAAAAAATAAAAATCAAACTGCAGAGTTATTCCTAGACTTACTGTATCTGTTGTCATTTTTCCTTACACACAAATTTCAGCAGGAACTTGGGAATTTTGCAGAAGTCGCTTTTGTTGACTCAATTTAAAGTTATTCCTCAAGTTACAGAAGCTTACTTAATACTCATGTTGCATGGGGGGGTTATTTACATTTCGTATATAAGGAAATTAATAGAATAAAGCAGCACACGTGCTAAGATCATAATAGTTAATGCTGTTTTGTTTTTGAGTATACTTTCCATACTATGATGCCTTCTTTTAAAGATGCAAATTTTTTAAAAACCTGATTCTATTTTTTAAAATTCAGAAAAAATCATATGCTCATTCCATTTTACTCCAGGCTACTAAAAAACACCCAAGCTAAAATTCCTCTTCAGAATACAATTGGTTTAAAAATTGTTTATGTAGCCAACTTAAAGTACCCAGGACTACATCTTTTGTGTTATGATAAACAACTTTTGAATTTTATGTAACTAAATTTACTTGTCATCTGGAATCAATGTTTGAATTCCAACTATTAATATCTTCAAACTCTGATAACTACTTGGATTATAATAACGGTTATTAGGAGATATGCGGTGGGAGAATCTTAAATTTCTTATAATAATAATATCCTTATCATTACATTTAATCATGAAAATTCCCCTACCATATCTTGATCAACGTTAAAGTCAAAAAGCCTTCTCCCACGAGAGTAAAATACTAAACCTATCCAATCAGAATCAGAGGCCTGAAATAATGTATTTTACTACTAGCATCAGAAAACTTCAAAAATCCGAGTGGACTAGTTAAAAGAGCAGTTGTGTGTAAGGAATGACACCGATCTACCAAATTCACGTTCTATGCCAAAGTCGCTACCTCGCGAAAAGGATAAATCAGGAGAAAATCAACAAATATCTAACACTTCTATGCCAGAGGACATAAAAATGTGGCCTCCCCCTTCCCCTAGAAAAAAAATGTTACCAAAGCATCAAACAAGACACTCCAAAAGGACAACTTTTATAACACTAGTTTGCGATATACAGGATTAGGCGTGAAAGGTACAGACAGGATTCGTTTTTAAGGTACTTAAAACGTGTACACACGACAAGCGTCTAAAGAAACTTCCAACACCACCAACAGGGGCATAAAATTGGGGTTAATAGGGCAACAAGAGGTCGGGGAACATTCGGCCCAGAAAGGAGTTAACCCAGGGACCTAAAAAGGTAAACAGGTCGATTAGGGATCAGTTGCCCAATGGAAGCTTACTCCTACCCCGCCCCCCCCTCCCCGAGGGAAACGCTGCCCTGGGCTCATCTACCCTAGAAGGGCCGGACCCTCAGAATCCTAAGCATGGGACCTGACCTAGCTTTCAGAAAACAAAGTAGATTCCAACCCCACCCTAACCGCGCCGAGCCCCGAGTCTCCTTCCCCTCCTCTCCCACCCATGGTCAAAGCACACCCTAACCTAATCCTCCCACCCCACAGCTCGCCCCGCCCCCGGACACCCCCCAACACGCGGCCACCCCCAAGCCTCCGCCCACAATCCCGCCCCCACCCCTCCTTTTCACTCCCCTCCCCCCAATACCCCCTATCAAGAATCCCTTCCCCCACAAACGTCCCCTCTTCTCACTCCCTCTTCTTTCTTCCTCCCCACCCCACAAGAGTGCGAGACCCACAAGGCGGGGGTTGGGGGGGGAGGTCCGGCCCCACCACCTGCTGCGTGGGCGCTTCCGGCTCCCCCCTCCCTGCCCGAGCCGGGAGGGGCAGAGGGAGGCGCCTAACTCTGGGCTCGAGCGCCGCCCGCCAGCCTCTCAGCTTGCCAGCCGGCCGGCCGACCCGAACGGGGGGGAGGGGACAGCTCTAGCCGACAAGGGCTCCGGGCCACTCTCACCTGGCGGCGGCTCCCTCCGCCTGACGCGCCCGCCACCACCGCCGCCGCCGCCCCCGCCGCGGGTGAATGGGGACAGGTGAGGCCGTCGAACCCCTGCTCGCTCCGGCTCCGGCTCCGGCCCCGCCGCTGCCGCCACCACCGCCGGCCTCTCCGTCCGCTGTTTATTAAACTTTTCTGTTTGGTTGTTCGGCCCGTGACGCGACCGCCGGGAAGAGCCCTGGGATTGGCCGACGCCCGGCGCTGACGCGGCGCCCCCCTCCCGCAGCCTAATTATTACCGGCGGAGGCGGAGCCGAGGGACGGGGGATGGGCGATGGGGGTGGGGCGAGGGCTCGGAGCGCTCGGCGATTGGTCCGAACAGCGGAGCGTCGCTCCCCCGCCCTCTCTCTTCCGTTTTCCCTCCCCCTCTCGGTCCCCACCTCCTCCCTATTTGTGCCCACCCCCTCTCCGGTCTCTCTTCCTTTCAGCTCCTCCCTCCTCACTCCTTCCTCACCCTCAAGTCCTACTCCTTCCCCCACTCGCAGCTGCGTTCCAGGCACCTAATAGTCTCAGGCACGGAGGGGGGCGTGGCCATGACGCGCTGGGCTTTCCCAGGCGAAGTGAAAATTTAAAGAGACAGGCACAGCAGAGGCAGCACTTTCCGCCTCCCAACCAGCTGGTGCGAGGTGGGCGGGGCGTTTCTGTCCTTGGGTCTCGGAAAAAGAAAACGCCGGGTGCTTGCTGGAGTTGCACCTGCGAGCACAGCTGCTGAGCACTCATCCTTCTTCCAGTGCCTACTTATTCCAGATTTATAAGGACAAGGGCAAAAACACCGGGGGTCCCCAGGTGGGGATTCCGTAGCAAAAACGATTTTTTATCCTTGTTTTCGGGGGCCGTGGGGGGGGTGTAAAGTCGGGGGATGCTTTTCTTTCCAAACTAACTGGCTCCAGCTGCTTGCTTGCAGTTTGTCCCCACCTGGGCAGGTGTGTTTGGACAGAGCCCACCACGCATGCATGGGTGAATGGGCCTCTAGACTCCAGAGGCTGGGGACAAACTCTAGAGTAAAACCACGTTTGCATAGGGACGGGGGATATTTTGCAGTTTGGGGTCCGCTCTTCCTAAATTCTGGAATGCTCTAGAGAGAGTGTGTTTCTACCGATACCAGAGGGGAAAAAAGCCCCTCTCCCCAACTTTCTTTGTTCACACTTCAAACCTAGAGCCATACTAACACCTTGAGCCAAAAGAGTACCTGGATTTGAGTGAAGGAATGACTGGGATAAGATAAATTCTGTTGCCCTGTAATCTATTATCTTGTCCATTCTTCAGCGCCCTGATAACAAATCCAGTGCTCTTTGAAGTTGATTCGCCACTGAGCTCTTCCATGTGACCCGTAGGCAAATCACTAAAATGCTCTAATCTTGTTTCTCATCTGTAAAACTGGAATAACTCTCCTCCTATGGCTGTTGTGAGAATCAATGTTTGACAGTTTTTTGAGTTTAATATAAATTTATACGTACATTTTAAAATATACTCCTGAAATTGATTTCGAGCTGTAGCTATATTGGTAAGACTTTCTACATGACTGCACAGGGCCTAGTATGCTGAATCAAACTACTAATAAATAATTGATTTTATTAGCTGTCATCATAGACAAAGAGGGCTCTAGGCTTAAAAGTAAGAGAAACCTAAATCTAAAGAGCAAGTTAGTAAATACCCACCCTTAATAATTGCAATTCTACACATCTTGAATTAGTCTATTTAAGGAAAATTAAGTTCTCACTCTATATTCTCCATTAACAGCACAATAAAAAGAAAAGGCTCCTGGAGTCAGGAGATCTTATGTTCAAATGTGGTCTTTCTTCCACTTATTTGTTGTGTGATTTTGTACAAGTCAATTAACTTGTTTGAGCTTAGTTTTCTCATTTGTAAAATGGGACTGATAATACTCACTCCCCTTCACTTTTTGAGATAATATAAAGAGCTTCACAAGTTTGGTTTTTTTTTAATTGTTATTCAGACATAATTTTATTGGTGTAGGGAGCTCTTTGGTGAGGAAAATCCTCCACCAAACCAGATCTGAAACTTTTAGCCTTACAGAGTTGCCTGGGGACACTGTGAGATTAAATGATGTATCCAGGGTCTTGTAGTGAGTATGTATCAGGGAATATACTAGAACCTATACATGGGCTTGGCTTCAAGGAGAACTCTATCCACAATTCCAGGTTGCCTCTCTTTTCCCTTAAGTTACTTGCTTTGCCAAGTAAAGTCCTGTGTTACATAATTATATACCTATCACCTGGCTTAGAGCTTAGCGCTTTGTAATGCTTAATAAATACTTGTTGATTGATTGAGCTCATCTACCTTCTTGGTTTCAACTGGTTATTACTACATAAAGATGATTTGAAAATCTATATAATCCGTCCCAATTTCTTTCCTGAGCTAGATTTCCATTTTCAACTGTTTTACACTAGAAACTCAACATATCTGGAAATGTAAATCATTTTCCCACAAAACATGCTTCTCTTCTCCCATCCTTATTTCAAATAGGGATCAAATGAGATATTTGTAAAGCACTTAACACAGTGCCTGAGACAGTAGGTGCTATACAAATACTCATTTATCACTGTTATTTCCCCCATTTCTGTTGATAGGAACATCTTCTTTAAGTAACACAAGGATTAAAATTTCAGTCATACCTGACTCTCCTTTTCCTTTTTCCCCCAACATCCAGTCATTGACTAAGCCCTAGATGGTTCTTTTCAACTTCTTTCCCAAGCATTGAAAATGACCCTAAATCTCACAGACCTCACAGGTCAACTAGTCCAACCTGTATGTAAATAGGAACCAAGTCTATAACATTCTTGGCAATTGGTCATCCAGCCTCTGCTCCAACCTTCCAGTGAATCACCCCCTCTTCTCTCTAATTCCACTTCCTCCACCCTAGGCTAGGTCCTCCCAGCTCACCTGGAATTATAATAGCCTCTTGCCTGGTATATGAATGGAAATAAGATGAAGTAAGCAGAACCAGGAAAACAATGTGCATGATAACTACAGTAATGTAAAAGGAAAGAATAACAATAAAACTAATGCTGTAAAAATAATGACCAATCTTTTCCTCCCCCAAGAAGAAATGCTGGAGTGTACCCTCCCACCACTCACTGTTCTTCTTTGTAAAAATAGACAGGTTGGTGACATTGATCAGGTTTGCTGAACTGCTTTTTAATTTTTTTTCCTTTTACTTATTTTTAAAAGAGTTTTCTGGGTGGGAAAGGGGAGGAGAATAATAGATGATATAAAAACAAAAATTACCAATAAAATCATATTTAAAATAGCCTTTTGTCTGGTCTTCCTGCATCAATTATCTCCCCATACTCTTGCCCTCTATTCTATCCTCTGTGTGTGTGTGTGTGTAAATTTTTCTAAAGCACAGTTATGCTAATGTCATTTTCTTGTTAAGAAAAATCAGATTCCCCATTGTCAGCAAATAAAAGTCAAACTCATTAAAGTGATATTAAAGGATTTTTCTAATTTAACCTCAACTGACCTTTCAAACTGTATTACTTACTTCAACCTCTTCATACCCCTGTACTCAGACCAAATAGGACTAGCTGCTTATTCCCTCAACATGTCCCTAAGATCCTACCTGCCCTGCCCAGCCCACATCTCCTACTGAAAATCTGCCCCTCCTTCTAGACCCTGTTCAAATATCATCTCTTTCAAGAAGTCTTCCTTTCTTGCTCCCAAACCCAATGTAAACTCTTCCTCTGCTAAACTAACAGATCACTGTGTAACTCTTACCCCTTCTATTGTATCAACTTAAATATGCTTTATTTCCTGAACTAGTTATAAGCTCTAAGCTGGCAAAGAGCATGTTTTATTCATCTTTGTATTGCATATTCACCAACAGACCAGCAGCACGCATAACAATTTCTACTTGTGCTTTACCAATATTGTCTCATTTTATCCTTACAATAACCCTAGTAGGTAGATGCTATTATTATCTTCATTTTAGGGATGAAGAAACTTAGGCAGCCTGAGGCCACATTTGAATTCAGGTTTCCATGTCCAGTGCATTATGTGCTATGGGTCCACCTAGCTTCCATTAGACATTTATTTAATAACTGTCATTTTGAGCAAGTACCCATTGGAAGTACTCATTCTACAGCAAGATTTAGAGATACCTCACTGATGATATGCCTGGTGCTTATATGTGTCATCAGGAAGTAACTAATTTATAATTCAACCGATGACTAATAGTCTGAAGCAAGTAATTCAACATGCTATGGTCATACTATAATCTGACCTTGAACTATAATTTTACACTTTGGTAAAGTTGCAGTATTCTATGCGTAATTTAGGGCTGGCAACCTATTCCCTCTTACTAGGAAATAGTTCTTCCAGATACTCTCAGTGGAATTACCCTTGCTACTGATTCCACAAAAATATCCTCAAATTATGACTTTTAAATATTCTGTAGGAATCTCATTTTTTTTAACTATCCTCAAAAATGAAAAAAGCAACAGGCTTCTTGTGTCAGAGTACAAAATTTTCTTTCTCCTAAGAAAATCAGCAAAGGCCTGATGATGGTTTCTACATTGAGATCCCACGGTTCATTACCAGGTTGTCCATAGGATGGATCTTTCAACCACAGCAACCAGCAAAGTTGGTGGTTTCAGAGCAAATATTTCAAACTTGTCTCAATCCATCCAGGACCCCATTTATCCCTGACTCAACCACCAGACAGGTCCACAATATTATTGTGGAGAACCTAAGGGAGAACCTTAGGATAGTTTCTGAGATACAGTCCAAACCACTGTCTTCCTCCTATTGAGTTCTGAATATAGATCCCTGACCATTAGCATTGTTGGTTCAATATATATGTATTGACAAACTAATTCAGTTGCCGGCCCATCTAATTGCATGTCATAATTTGGACAGTTGCCATTCTTTATCTAGTTGGTTTTTCTTATGTGTATGTCTAGCCCAGTCTCTTCAGAATATTTGTGAACCTTATTGAGAAAACCTTATTATAGTATCCTGTGACTTCAATCCTTCAGTTCAATGTTATCTACAAACAAAAGGAAACAAGTCAGGTTAAGTCAAGAAGCATTTATTAAATTATATGTTTATTATGTGCCAGGCACAGTGTTAAATGCTGGGATCACAAATAAGGGAAAAAAGAAAGCAATTCCCACCTTCAAGGATTTTACTTTCTCTTGGGGAAAGACAATACGTAAAATGAACTTGCGGGAGATAGTATGAGGATAACTGTGAAGTCCAGACGTCCTTCATAAACTAGCCCATATGTCAACTTTCTCATCCCTATAAAATATATATGAAACAATCTAAACACAAATTGAAATAAGAAGCAGGGATGGGAGAGGAATGAAGGATGGATAGTCTAGGCCCCTCTTCAAAATGGAGGATCCGGGAGAAGCTCACTAATGTGAGAAAGGGGCCAAAAGGGTTGAGGAATGTTCTAAAATGAGGTTACACCCACTATATAACTGTAGCTGATAGCTTTGGCAAGCATACTTACCCGCCTTTTAAATGCCTTACTTGACATTAGTTGTCAAATCATTGAATAAGATTATCTTTGTGGTGGTACCTTTGGAGAAGGCTGAATGGGAGATAGTGTGTGTTTTGCTCTACCAGATCAGATGCTTTTTTGTCATTTAAAAAAAGGATGATGTTGTCTGTCATGAACTTGTGAAGATATGATCTACTATAGAAATACATCTGTAAAAACATTCCTGAGTCCTCATCTTTTCGTCAAGGACACTTTCAGTTTGTGTTTAGATTATTTTATAGGAATGAGAAAGTTGACATACGGTTCAGTTTATGAAGGAGGCCAAAATCTATTTAAGAAAAAGAAAAAGAACTAAGTCTTGATAGTGAATTGGGAAGATTGGGAAAGGTAAGAGGCAACAATAGTGCAATGGAAAGACCATCTCTAGATTTTTGTGATTCTACTCTTTCCTCTTCTCCTCCTATCTGTTTGACTACTTCTTCTCTGTCTCCTTTCTGGATCTGCATCCACCTCATACCTGCTAATTGTAGGAGCCCCCTAAAGCTCTGTCCTGAGAATTTTTCTTGTCTTTCCCTTGACTATTTCACTTGATGATCTCATCAGTTCCATGGTTTCAATTATCATCTCTAGGCAAATTATTCTCAAATCTAATTATCCGGTCCTAACCTCTCTACTGACCTCCAGCCTCCTACCTCCAGCTGTCTATTCAACAGCTTGAACTGTATGTCCCATAGACATCATAAGCTCAACATGTCCAAAACTGAACTCCCTTTCCCCAAAACTCTTCCCTTTTTCTAACTTTTCTGTTGCTATCAAGGGTACCATCATCTTCCCAGTCATCCAGCTCCTTACTCCTTCTGTTGCTCCTGCTCTCCCATTCAGTTGTCGAGTCCTGTGGTTTCTGTCTTCATAGCATCTCTCATATATGCCTCTTCTCTCCTCTGACATTGCCACTACTGTGGTACAGGCCATCATCATGTCACACCTAGACTACTGCAATAGCTTGCTGGTTTAACTCCCTGCCCCGAGTCTCCCCATTCCGGTTCATATTCTACTCAGCTGACAAATTTGGTATTCCTAAAATGCAGGTCTGCTTTTATGACCTCCCTCCAACTCTCATTCAATAAATTCTTTATTATCCCCAGAATCATATATACAGTCCTCTGGCTTTTCAAGCCCCACGTAACATGGCTCCTCCCTACCTTTCCAGTCTTCTACCTTATGCCCCTCCATATTCTCTGGAATCCAGTGGCACTGCCCTCCTTGCTATTTGTAGAACATGGTGTTCCGTCTCCTGACTCCAAGTGTTTTCACCAGCCATCCCATTCCCCATCCCTGAAATTCTCTTCTTCCTCTCTGACCCCTGCTTTCCCTAGCTTCTTCCTTCATGTTCCAGCTAAAGTCCCACTTTCTGCAAGAGACCTTTCCCAATCCTCCTTGATCTTTGTGCCTTCCCTTGAGATTACCCCCAATTTACTTTACATGTATCTTGTTCCTACACAGTTCTCTGCACATCATTTGCCCCATTAGACTTTAAGCCCCTTCAGAGCATGGACTGGTTTTTACCCCTTTTTTTGTATCCCCAGCATTATGCTATTTATGCTAAATGCTGCTTGACTGACTGACTGAGTGACTGAGAACATTGGGCTGAATATTATTTATAATTACATATCTTGAGCCTTTTGAATTGATGGAAGGTTTTAAAAGGAAATGAGTAGTTGTGATTCCCTATTTTAAACTTTTTAAAACCATATTCTTAAATTATAAATTTGATTTCTTTCCTTCCTCTCTACCTTTTTCTTTCCCCCAACAATAGCATGGATGAAACAATTCAGCTTCTACTTGACACAGATAAAGCACCTGTAAATAATGCTGATTTCACAAATCTGTAATAATTTCCTCCTTTGGATTAATGTTTTTACTTAAATATAAATAAAAATTTGTTTAAAAAATAACCTCTTGAATTTTCTCAATTGGTTCAAGTCCTTGTGCCATTTATAATCTGGGAAATCAGAGGGCCGGGATTTGAATCTTTGCTTTTGCATTTACTAATTAAGTACTGTGGCAAGTGACTTAACTTATTTGAACCTTAGTTTCCTCATCTCTGATTTGGAAGCAATAAAATGACCTACCCTACTGTGTTGTGAGGAAGGTGCTTTGTAAGTTGCAAAGAGCTATGTAAATTTGATATTTTGCTAAAGGTATCTATTCCTACCCAGCAATGGGATACAAGTCAATCATCAGAGGTCAGAATTTATTGAGATCCTATTTGATACTTTATACAGGCTAACTGTTGTTCATCTTGGCACTTTACCCATTATTGTTAAAAATAGCAAAAGTGCAAAAGGTTTCTGAATAGGCCTGGGGTTTTGCTATAAAGTCAAATGTTTTACAGGAATATATCCGTAGCTTTCACAAAAACACTCAGGGATTTATTTTAATGTAAAAGGCAGCATTCACATTTGAGTTACCCACTGAGTGACAGAGAATTTTTAATGCAAGCAGTCCCACAAGGTGTGATATATCCTGTTTTATTAACAAGTTCTTATGATGCTTCAGCCAGGTCAGCTTTAAGCAGAGGTAAGGGGAACTGAAAGCAGCTGTTGAAAATGCTGTGTCTTCCCTGACCCACTGAGGATGTCTACCTAGTATTCCTTGCAAAATATACGAGAAGCTTAGTTCAGTCCCTGGTGTCTTTCAGAGAACTGGCAGATGTTATTCAAGTATGGTCCTGGGAACAAACTGTGTCTGCTTTCCAAGGACTAGACTAGCTAACTGTGGAGTACCTAATCACCAGTGGATTGTCCTCTTGGGAATTCTTTAGCCTCAACAGCTCAGGGTGGGGGAGAATAACCAAAAATACAAAATGATCCTCATCCCATGGGGTCCCCTTCTACTTCTATACAGAGGGTGGCACATTGATTGAAATGAGGGGAGGATGTGTTTAGAATTTTGTAGTTTTTAGACTGTCTTAGAAATCAACTGTAAAAATGAGCATAGTCTGTGGGATACTTAATTTGGAGTTAGAGAACCTGAATTTAAATCACAGCCCTGCCATTTATTGTATGATTTGGAACCAGTCATTTCACATTATTGGACCTTAGTTTCCCCTTCTGTAAAATAAGGGAGTTCAGTGACATGACCTCCCAAATCCTGACTTGCAACTCTAGATGTATATGTGTGTATGAATGTGTGAAAGGATATGTGTCAGAGAAGAAAGAGCGTAAGGTAAGATTGGGGGAAAAAAGAGAGAGATGCTCCTGGAGGAACTGAATGATACCAATATTGAAACCCTCACTCTAAGTGAAAACAAGAGACAATAGAAATTCCAGCTAAACAGTTCTCTTTGGAGAACCAAATAAAGGAAATGGAAGAATTGGCTTTATTCTTCTTGCAAATGCAGTAAGAAATATTTTGGGGGACACTTCATTCCATGGAAGCATTTGCAGAAAGAACACCCTGAAAATGAGAGCTCCCTTACAAAAATAAAGAAAACCCTAGAAACTCTCTCTATCAGTAAACATTTTATCTCCTTGCCAGGTGGAGAGATAAGGCAATAATAAAGGCAATACTGATTAACGCATTAACTTCTCTGTAAAATCTTACAAAAGAGAATGATGGAAGATTATAAGCAGCCTAACTTCATAAAATGGTAAGAAGTACTAGCAAAAAACAAAACAAAACATGTTTATAGAAAGTTTAGCAAGAAACCCAAGTAAGTAAAATCATACTAATAGCTCCTAAAGATTAAAATGAAAAGAACAATGAACAGAAAAGAAAAGAAAGATCTGTATGATTTCTAGAAGAAAGCATTCTTTTTCTTCATTGATGCTACAGGAACCATCATATTTGGACCAATATCATTATCCCCCCCATGTTACCTAAGAAAGTAGGAATTATGTTAAAAAAAAAATAGAAAACTTAGAAGAGCAAATAGACTAGACTAATCACGTACAGAAGAGATCTATCCTAGAGGTGACGTAAGTATTAAAGGATTAAATTGCAAGGTTTCCACACTTCCTTATCCTCTGTGATTCTTGTTTATATCTTCTCGTAAATCCTCCACAATGGACACACTCAATGTGTTAAGGAGCCTTATGTGGGTATCAATGCAATATATAGTCTTTCTCTTATTCTTTATATGACTGGCCTATCTAAGTCTCTAGTAATACATCTATTTAATTTCATCTTGCACATAGCTTCCTGTGTACAGTTCAGTATTTGTAACATGCTGGATTCTATTTATTCCAACTATTTTTCTCACCTTTTCCTTGTGGAAGACGTGCAATTTTGATTCTTCAGAGATTTCATTTTTACATCATTCACAACCATAAAGCATCACTAAAAACATATTTGGGTTAAACCTGGGGTTTTGTTTCAAGGAAAGGTTTAGGGTCATTGAAAGCTCTCCCAAATGCAATGCTCTTTCCCTCTTTTTCCTAGTCAATTCTAGGCCCAGTTCATTATCCATGTTGAGTATCTTTAATACATGTGTGTGTAAGTATATATATATGTGTGTGTGTGTGTGTGTGTGTGCTTGTGTGTATTATATATATTAGGAATCCATATGAGCTGATGAGAGTGAAGTAAGCAAAACCAGGAAGAAAATAAACACAATCATTTCAAATCAAGCATTAGCACCTAGAGTACTGTAATGTTAATGAAATCAGAAGATCTTCCATGCCCCTTTCTATTGGCACCTACTGAAGGCACTTGGCACCTCAAAGGCTTAGCTCCTTACTTCCAGTTAACTCCTTAGGAGTAATCACAGCTGTAGTTGAGAGGAGAGTGGATTGGAAACACCTGGGGCAATCTCCTCATTTATAAAGCCAGAAGAAATAAAGCTAAAAGACAGACACCACCGGGAGCTTGCACCTTTTTCCTGAGATCCTGCTTCTACAGCTTCTACTGAGAACTTCCAAAGACCAGGCTGAGAAACTGTTGTGAGTCTGAGAGGGATCCCTGCTTGAGGGA
>CM053598.1:96274348-96287320 GCA_028646575.1 Pseudocheirus occidentalis | reverse complement strand
ATTAATCCTCATGTCTAGTCTGCTCTTAACCAATTCATGTACATTATGACATTTGAGACTGGTTAAACATTCTCCAAAACAATTTTCTCCACTCCCTACAAAATTCTTCCTCTGCTCTATATTCCTCAAGCATTTTTATATTTTATGTAATTTATACTATACTATCACGGTTAATGTGTGGTTCGTAGATTACTTCACATTTTACTAGTTATATGTCAGAGTTAATCTCTAGTTCTGTTTTTTAGTTAGGTCTACTCTTTCTTCCTTCTTTGCTTCCTCTTTCTTCTTTCTTTTCCTTCGTTCCTTCGTTCCTTCCTTCCTCCCTCTTTCTCTTTTTCTTTCTCCCTCATTGCTAGGAATCAATATAAGGTCTCAGTGAATGTTTGTTAAGTAACTATTACTTCCTCATGTATGTTAGAACCCCTATTAAAAGCCCCTTAGATCTTCATGTACATTACTTTCTCCTTATTTTGATTTTAGCCAACTCTTAATAGATTCATGGGCTTGGGTTATGCTGCTTGGAAGGAGGCTAGAATGTACCTGCAGAACCTACTTTCAGCTGCGAAAGCAACTTTGAGAGATGATGCTACTCTACGGAAACGGTGAGGTGTGCTGGAGGGGAAGGTATTCAGACAGAGGAGGGGATGGATGACATCTTAGTTGCAGACCCTAGAGGAAGGAGCCAGCTTCGTCTTATAACGTTACTCAAGTCCTCTTTCCCTTGCTTGCCAAGGAAAGAACTGTGGCTGCAGAAGAGTGCTGCTGCCACTCAGCTTGACCCTGTGCCGTCCTGTGCTGCTCACATCATTTGGCAGGAGTAGTCCATTTATTATTCATCAATACCTCTAGATAGAGGGCCAGCAATTCTTGACCTGTTTGGGAGTTGAAGGAACTATGGAATAGAGGCAAGAGATTACATTTCTCTGGAGAGTAACCACAGGAACTGGCTCTCAGACTTGGCTTCATTTCAGCCCAAGCTCGGTCTTGTTGCCTGGTTCAGCGGGTAGCATCTTCTGTAGGATGTTCTGAGTGGGAACAGGATGACACAGGCTGAGCTTGAAGACTCCGTCTGATGAGGGGGATTCAATTAGACTTGATTCTTGAACCTTTTGATTCTGTATTTCAGCGCATTCGCACCCCAGGCCTCTGCTACAATGCACTTGCCAGCCACTATTGGTAAGTACTGACCTTCTTAAACAAGAGATAGTGTTTCATGTGTCAATAGCAAAAAAGTCACTGGCTACCCAAAAAGCCATCCTCCTCAACTCATGGTTTTCTGGGAATATGAGTTTGGTTGACTAGAGAAAATGAAAAAGAGAGCCTGTAGGACTCCTTTACCTCTCTTCTTGTTACTTAACATCCTTTTTCTTCTACTTCAGAAAGCCTATGACTGTATCATTGTGTGTACTCCTTTCACCTACACACATAGCGACCTCTCCATGCGTTTTGAGAGTTGCTGTGGCCAAAAGAGTCATCATATAGTTACCAACGTTTTAATGGCAAGTCTCTTTGCATTTAGTTAAACCAGTTCTAAGATGATAGAAGTATAGTCACCCTATACCCATCCTGTTTGAATGTGAGTTCTGTTGATGTGATTTTTATTATAAAATTTTATTTTTTATTCTGAATTTAAACACCAAAAACTCCCCTATCATTTCCATATACACAGCAGAATACAAAAAGAAAGTTGCATTTGAAACAGTCAGTCTCTCTTTCATAGTGCTTGATTTAAAAAAAAACAAACTGGATGTCATATGTTCCGTATCTCACTTTAAAAACTGACCTGCTTTTCTGTGCTTGATTCTGAACTTACTTCTGGTCTCTCTTTCTCTTTTTTTAAATTAAAAAGAAATGCTTCTATGCCTCTTTTTTGGTATCACTGTTGCTTTTGAGTCTCTACTGGAAATTATTATGAAGTTACTTTCTTCCTCTAGACTAGAAATTGGGGCACATCTATAGCTATAATAATTTTTAGACTGGTGAGGCCCCCTTTGGTTTACTTCTCCTTTTAGCTTTAGTTCCTGAATGGGTACCTTTTACCAGGACTGGCTCCAACCTCTGCTGCCCTTGTCGTCAACACTACTTAGTCTACCCCTAGATTACCTGGATTCATTTCTTGGGTGTTAGGCCCCTATAGATCTTTGAGATTCAGAGTATTGGGTCTTCAGGCTCTCTGTGTAGTCTCAGGACATAGTCTAAGTTTCTTGGAGACCTTTAGTACCTGAGTGGTCCTGTTGCCAGGTGGTCCTCTTTCCTCTTGCTTTCTGGGACTTCCAAAGCCCTCCCTGGGAGATTGTGATCACCCCGGGACTTTCTGATCATCCTTGGGATTTCTTGGGGAAACCTTCCATTCTTGCTGCCTTTGGTTGTAGGCTGATCTTGTATGTGACCAGTCTGTGGTTGAGCTGAGAAGCTGTCTGGAAATTGAACTAGTTTTTGAAAACCCATATTTGTTCTTCTTGTGACCACTCTGAGACATTGGAGTAAGTCTTCAGTGAAGGACTGCCAACTGTCACCACATCATGTTTACAAAGATTGGAAATAATGTTCTCTAGTCTTGGTGACTCCATCATCCAGAAAGCCAAAACTTTCAAGTAAGAAAGCATAACTCAAGTTAGTGTTGGTTCTGTCCTCCACTGAGAACTAAAAAGACATATAGAAAGCAAGGGATAGGGACTATACCTGTGATTTCATTGGTTTCAGGAACTCCAGAATGAGGAAGCTTCCTCTTCCAATGCAAGTTGACACATTCTCTGCAACGAGTTACCTACAACACTGAGATGTTAAGTGACTTGTCCAGAGCCACACAGTCAGCATGTGTGAGAGGTAGCTCTTGAACCTGGGTCTTCCTAACACCAGGCCAGCTCACTATCCATTCTGCCACATCATTCAAGTGACCAGAGGTCTTTCCCAGGTCTCAGTTTGTCTGAGGCAACATCCATTCAATAATTAAAGGCTATGTAGCAATTGAGGTTAAAAATGGTCTACTTTGCCTTTACAAAAGAATCTGTCAAGGAGGGGAAGACCCTCAGAGTCTCTGGCCAGAACAGAACGGATTGCTTTTTATGCCCACTCTGAGCCATCAAAACCCAAACTGTGAGCAAGTCAGGCTTGGGCTGGGGCCTATTATTGACTAATTAGTGAGAGCCAGAGTGATTTGAGTTTAAAGGCACAGTCAGGTAGCTCCGTTTGAATCCCAGTGGGCTTTTCCAAGCCTGGTTTTCTACCCACTATAATGGACCTGACCAGGAATCTGCTTGGAGATCTCCAAGGAGAGGGGAGTCTACCACTTCTTGAGACGAGTCATTCTAATTTAGAGAGCTCTCATTGTTAGGAAGTTTTTCCTGACTCCAAGCCTCAGTTTGCCTCTCTGAAACTTCTATTCATTGTTCCTTTTTCCACCCTCTGATCCCAAACAAAGCTGCTCTCATTCTTGCTCTACATTACAGTTGCTCAAATACTTGAACATAGCTCCCATCCCACATTGCCACCCCTCACTCCAGTCTTTTTTTTTCCTCTTGGCAAAACATGCCCAGTTCCTTCAAACAGTATTCCTAGGTCACTGATGGGTCTTCACCATCCTGGCTGAACTTTGGACACTCCAGTTTGAACACTTCAGTTAAAATATTGTTTTTGGGACAATATTCCAGATAGGATCTGAGGAGGATAAAGAGACAGAGGGATTATCACCTCCTAGGGGTATTGAGAGGCTCAAGGGAAATGATGGATGTAAAAAACCTTAAAGTGCTATATAAATGCAATCAATATTTATTAAGTACTTGCCATGTGCTAGGCATTGTGCTAAGCAATGGGGATATGAAGAGGCAAAAGACAGTCTCTGCTCTGAAGGAACTTAAAATTATTTGTAGTAGTAGTAGTAGTAGTAGTAGTCATAGCAGCAGCAGCAGCAGCAGTAGTAGTAGTAGTAGTAGTAGTAGCAGTAGTAGTAGTAAGTGTAGTTGTAGTAAGTAGTAGTAAGTAGTGGTCCTCCAGTCTGGTGATGACTATTCCCTGAGCCCTCTGCTGCACTCTTGCTTTGCTCAAGCAGTGTTTATACAACAATACTGGGTTGTACAGATAAATATTTAACAACGGGGCTAGGGAATGTATACCTCCACATTTGAATTTAATCTGCATTCTAAAGACTTTCTTAAATCTAGACAACCAACAAAACAGCATATCCAGCCCTGATTTGCAGACTGCTGAATTCAGTGGAGTAAATGTTCACACTGGGAATGTGACCGTGGGGTCCTGGGAAGTTGATTCGAGCTAACTCCAGCGCGCCTCTGATTCACCTCCCTTTTCTTGGAAGCTAAGCCTCTCTGATGTTTTCGGTCCTTGATCATGCTAGCTGTTGTGGCCGCCGTATCACACTGCTAACTCATTAATCTTGTAGTCCATTAAAACCCCCAAATCTTTTTTCTGAACGGTTGTTTGTCTATGCCTTCCCTGTCTTGTAGCTGGGAAATTGACTTTTTTTTGTACCCAAATGCAAGACTTTAGATGTATTCCATGAATTTCATTTTATTGTATTTAGCACAATGCTTTAGCCTTTTAAGATCCTTTTGGATTCTGACTCTCATCCATTGGGTTAACTTAGATTAGTGCCCTCTGCCGATTTGGTGAGCACACTATCTATACATTATCCAAGCCTAGATCTTAGAGCTACTCTACTGGAGACTTGACATTTAACTTTCAACCCTTTAGAATCAGACCATCTAACCATTTGGGCAACTAGGTAGCACAGTGGATAGAGTTCTGGACCTGGAGTTAGAAAGACTCATCTTTGTGAGTTCAAATCTGGTCTCAGACACTTACTAGCTGTGTGACCCTGGGCAGGTCACTTAACTCTATTTACCTCAGTTTTCTCATCTGCAGAAAGAGCTAGAGAAGGAAGCAGCAAACTGCTCTAGTATCTTTGCCAAGAAAACCCCAAATAGGGTCACAAAAAGTTGGATACAACTAATTGGCTAAAAAACAAAATCTAACCCTTACTGAATTCATCTGTTTGTATTACCCACTAATCCGTAGATTTCCCTTTTTTTTCCACATGAATACTATAAGATACTGTATCAATAGCTCTGTCAAGATCTAGGTAAGCTAAATCCTCATTCCCTCATCTATTACTAGTATTGTCTGTCTTCAGATCTCTTCTAGATGACTTGTATTTGCTTAGTTGGTATTTACTTTCCTGGTTGCCGCAAAGCACTCTGATCTGCATCAGATCATCTCCTCCCCTCCTCCATTTCTTCATACATTTTTGCCTTAGAGATGCCCTCGTTGGCCTCCATGCCAGAAGTCCCTCCTCCTGGGAATGCAGAGGCTACGCAGCTGCTAAACAGATGTTCCCCACAGCTCTGACAATGTCACTTTTCTGCTCCAAAATTTCCATTGGCTTCTTCTTGCCTTCCATGTAAGGTACAAGTTCCCCCATCTGCTACTTTAAACCTGTCGCAAGATTATGAAGGTTTCCGGTCTACCTTTCCAGACTCATTACCCTTTATTCCCTTTTATGAACTTTTATGTTTTAGCTACTTATTTACTTGCTGCTCTTCAGACGTAATGTCTTATTTACTCAATACAAACCGTGTAAAGCTGGATTTATACCACTCTTGTTCCACACCGGACAGTTTTGTTCTCAAATTCTCTTATTTTGTCCCTAGGAAGATTTTCCTACACATCCTCCTTCACTTTTATATGGGATTGCAAAGAATTTGTAAGGTCATGTTTTTGACACTTATCTCTACCAGGCAGCTTTTGATGTAGGTCTACTTAGCATGGTTTTAAACAAATTAAACTTCCAAATTTGTATGTAATAGGTAGATTCTCACACACATGTAGCTAACTTTTGAACTGCACAGCCTTGAAGTGGACTATGGATATGAATTCTTATTCTCGCTTTCTTATTATTTAGTTATTTCAGCTGTGTCCAGCTGGGGATTTTCTTGGCAAAGATGCTGGAGTGGTTTGTCATTTCCTTCTTCAGTTCATTTTACAGATGAGGAAACTGAGGCAAGCAGGGTTAAGTGACTTGGCCAGAGTCACACAGCTAGTAAGTGTCTGAGGCCAGATTCTGAACTCAGGTGTTCCTACCTCTAGACTCTGTGCTCCATCTATTGCGCCACCTTATTTCTAACTTACTCTTGATGTGAATTTGCGACCTGCAATTCTGTAGGAATAGTTGAGAATCCATCTCAGCCTGCACTTTTGTTTTGCAAAGTGTGCAGACATTATTTCAGGCAAATGTTGTTGAAGGGAACGTTTCCAGATTACAAATGGCAAACAGAGATTTTATTTTGTGTTGTTATCTTTGTAGCACAATGCCGGCAAAGCAAGGATTCACTATCAAGGTGATTGGCCTATTATTGTCCAAAAAGCCAATACCCATGACTTAGAAGCAAACCCTGGATTCTCCAGGCTTGTGTCACTTAATGTATTTGGCCTTTCCCGTGTAGAAGCAGCAGGAAATTGAATTGAAAAAAGGCTATTGCTGATCCAAGATGACCAAATTGCAGTCTTCTAATTAGTTTCTCCTCCCTCCAAACTGGAGGGAGTATGTAGAGTAGTCATCTTGCCTAGGAACATGAAATCAACACCCATTTCCTCCCTCTCAGGGAGGCCTCTTTATCCCTAATAACCTTCCCAATTTCTGTACTGAATGATCTGAAATATTTTCACTTTTTCCCCTTTTCCTTTGATACCCTATCATTTGCTAGCCATGTGTCATTAGGAAAGTCCCTTATCTTGAGCTGTTTTGGGGCACAAATTGTCTCATCTGTTAAATGAAGATGGCCTTACTTTATGGCCCCAAATGCAGGGGGCAGGAGGTCTTTCTTATTTTTGAGATCTATAATTTAATGATTCTTTAAAAGTAGGATATTCTAAGGAAGGCAATTTAAGCTTTGGGAATCCCTTTCACACTAGGATGAAATTTTAGAAAACCTTGTGTCCTTTTCATTCTCACAACCAATCTGCTAACCCTATTCCTATGTCCATTTTTTTCTTTTTAAAATCAAAGTTTTTTCCCCCCATCTGTAGATCTCTGAGTATCTTTATTTTTACTTTGTAACACATCCAAACCAGCCTGTGCAAAGTGTGCAAAAGACAAGATGAGATGATGTGTGTATGCATATGTATGTATGTATGTGTATCACTCACATACACGTATATCACTTTAAGCTACAAGATTACATATACAGTTTCAAAGATGGGGCAGTTCAATATCATTTAATCCCTAATAGACTCCTCAACTATTAAACTAATCCATAAGGTCTTACCTCTGTTGGCTTTTCAGGTCAACAAACAAGACTTTAAGGTTAGAAGGGACCTTAGGGTCCCACCTAGTGTAGGAATTCCCTTTAGGATACTCCTGGAAGGTAAGCCATCATCAAGTCTTCATCATTTCCCTGGACGGGGAACCCCCTCACCAATTTCAATTTATTTTACCCAATCTGCTTTTTTCCAAAGAAACACAAGAGGGCAGCAGAGAAATTGTCTGAATAGGTTGAGAACTTGCCAGGAGTTGAGAACTTGCCCCAAGAAGAACTAGATCATAGGATTCTGGATCTAGAACTGGAAGGAACCTTGAACGTTATCTAGACCTGCCCTCTCATTTTACAGATCAGGGAACTGAGGCCCATAGAGATTAAGTGATTTGACCAATGTCCCTGAGATAGTAAATTTCAGAGGCCAGATTTGGCCCCATGTCCTCTGACTCAAGAGCCAGTGTGTTTTTCCCCATTCCCTGCTTAAGCAAACGATGAAGTGAGCTGCCAATTCAGTAAATTTACAAAGGATATTTGCCTAAAACTTGGAAACCTTATTTCACAAACTTAGCTAAACATTTCGTTATGGACTGGCCTCTGTTTCTTTGAAAGTGTTGACTATTGTTCTTGCTAGGTTTGTGTTACTGAATAAGTAACTCCTCTCTAACTCTTCAGTAAAATTCTGTATATCTTTTCCCATGACTTCTCCCACCAGTCCCTGGGGAGAAGTATGTTGTTCTCTCCTAGCAACTCAAGTGCTTTATCATTGATTGGGATTTTTTTCCCTCTCCCTTCTCTAGGAGACTATACTGACTTTTATTCTTCTCGACAACATGCTACCAATGTTGGAATTATGTTCAGAGGGAAAGAAAATGCTTTGATGCCCAACTGGTTTGTATTGTCCTTTTTTTAAAAATAAGTTTTTCTTATTTTGTGATGCTTTCCTCATATGGCTAAAAATGCCCATAAGAATCAAAAAGAGAGAAATTTCTTTTTTGGAGGGGGGAAGGCAAGGCAATTGGGGTTAAATAACTTGCCCAAGGTCACACAGCTAGTAAGTGTTAAGTGTCTGAGGCTGGATTTGAACTCAGGTCCTCCTGACTCCAGGGCCTGTATCACCTAGCTGCCCCAAGAGAGAGAAATCTTTTAAACTTCATAGTGAATTATGATTTTTTTTTAAGTTTGAGAAACTAAAATACTTTGAGGAGGAGGGAGTTACACTTGAATTCTGAAGGCAGGATTTGTCAATATTTCATACTTACGATTTCCTAACTAGAAATGATCCCTTGAGTATATATGGTGGTTCATTCTTTTCAAAGTGCTCTTCCAAACATTACTTCCTTTGGCCTCTGTAACAGTCCTTTGAAGTAGGTGGAAAGGGCACAGACGATCTCTTTTATCTTACAGGTGATCAGTTTGAAGACTCAAAACTTCCCGAAGGGGGGCAGCTAGGTGGTATAGTGAAAGAGCACCAGCCCTGGAGTCAGGAGGACCTGAATTCAAATCCGTCCTCAGATACTTGACATTTAACTAGCTGTGTGACCTTGGGCAAGTCATTTAACCCCAATTGCCTTGCCTTCCCCCCAACCAAAAGAAAAAACAAAACTTCCACAAGGTCACAGTTGATGTTAATGTAGCTAGAATGGGATCCCAGGCTACATGACCCCTTCCCCCAGGCTCTCCTGTTGAGAAGGTCCTTTACCTCTCCTGCCCTCAGTTACTTCATCTGTAAAATTGAGGTTACTATAGATCAGAGATGTTGAATGGCTGCCATACTCCAGAGTAATCAGATTAAAATGTAATTGGAAAATATTTAACAAAATAAATTAGAATAAAATATAATGTAGGTAATGTTAATATATAGTTTTTAAAGCCTAGTAACCTATGGAGGATCCTTATGTATGGTTTGCGGACCCCCATTTCTATTTGAGTTTGACACCACTGCTGTAGATGACCTCTGAGATCCTTTTAAACTCTAAATCCTGTGATTCCAAGTGAAAATATTTCAGATCAGTCAGTACAGAAATGGGGAAAGGTTAGGGATCAGTGACCAAGATGAAGGGAGAAAGAAGAGAGGGAGAAATCAGAATGTTAGAGCTAGAAGGGCCAAATCTAGACTGTAGATTTAGAGTTGGAAGGAGCCTTAGATGTCATTTAGTCCAATCTCTTCCTTTTACAGTTGAGGAAACTGAGGCCAAGAAAGGTAAAGTTACTTGCCCAAGGTCACCCAAGAAGCGAGTAGTAGAGCCAAGATTTGAACTCAGGTCTTCTAATAATATGTTGCCTGTTAAGAGATCTTAGAAGTGAGCTAGCCCGACCTCTTTATTTTACTAATGCGGAAACTAAGGTCCAAAGAGCTTTAAGTGACTTGTCCAGGGTCATTCACTTAGGCAAGCAAAATACCTTAAAAATATTTAGTATTTGCTATCTTGTTTTTAACATTTGTATTTTTTTAAGTAAAGTTTCATTTTTAAAAATTAAGTTGCTTTAGTTTCTTTAAAAATTAACTTGCTTAAAATGTCCTTTGTGGTTGAATATTCATAAATTTTCACCTTGAAACAAAAGAATAAAATAAAATTTCCTGATTACCACACTAATAAAATGTGTCTTTCACACGTATGGTCACTTGCCTCTGTCATGTCTGGGTCAGAATTAGACCTTCACATGTCTTTTAACTACCTAACCAGAGCTCTTTTCTGATCTCACTTGGTTCAGTAGAACCACCCAAGAAAGCAAGACTTGAGACTTGGATACTTTGCGGTGTTCACAGTTTTCTAACCATATACTACAGTGACACACAAAAAAATCTTGTCTCTGCTTGCTTTTTTTTTATTGATGGGTGGGGGTGTGAAGCTAGCCACTGCTAGATCTTGAGTATTGACTGTGATGGCTTAGAGTTTGAACTGACTTATAATTGTGACTCTATTATCTTCATCTTTCTCCTCCAACTGCCGAAGGCCTCCTTTTTTTCTTTAAAGTTAATTTTTTTAATTAAAAAAAAATCCGTTTTATTTCTCTTCCTCATCTTCCCCCACTCCAACTTCAGCTGAAAAATCAAAATCAAAACAAAGCTCTTGTAACAAATTGGCATAGTCAAGCAAAACAGATTTCCACATTGACTTCTTTGGAGTAGCCTTGTCAGGGTTGATTCAAAGATGGTCTCCCCCATTTTCCAACCCCTAACTCCCTAGGACTTAGTGAACCGTACGTTGGCAGGGAGTAGTAAGGAGGAACAGGCAAAGGGAACGCCTGGATTATATATATGCAGGCTTGATTACCAGCCTCAAAAAAAAAAAATCAAGTGTTAACCATATGAGGCATTATTGTGTGAGAATTATGACCATCTGTTCCCTGTCTCTTCTGGGTAGAAGAACAAATAGACATATTTGAAAGCCTGAGCCAAAGGGAGGTTGTGGAATTTCCTTCCCTGGGGACCTTTAAGGAGAGATATACAACTGACTCACCAGGCTTTACAGAAAAAGCCCAGATAATTTGTCCTTAATCATAGGATCATGCATCTAGAGCCGGAAGGGTCTTCAGAGGCCTTTTTGTCCAACCCCTTTATTTCCTCTTGGTTTCACTGTAATTCTGTTCTGTTTTGATCCTTGTAATCCATTTTAACTATGTCAATCTTTTTTTTTTAAAGAATAATCCTTATGCCTTTTTATTTTTTATTTTAAATATGTTGCATCTTTTTTGGTTTTTATATCACCTTTGTTTCCTTTCTTGTTCTACCCCCACCCCCACCCCTAACCATTCCTATATAACAAAGGACAAATGAGAAAAATAAAAAAGAAAACAACAATTCAGCAGAATCTATCATCAGTCAATAAGCATTTATTAAAAATTTTCTCAGTGAATGACACTTTGGTAAACTTTTGGGACATAAAGAAAAAGTAAATGCAATTCCTTCTTTCGAGGATTTTACATGCTAATGATAGAGACAATAGCAGATACAAGATTACCTAAGAGGGAAAGGCCTCTTGCTGAGTCTTAAAGAAAGCCAAGGATTCTAAGAGGTTCAAATGAGAAAAGAAAGCCTGGGGGCAACCAGCTCAAAGGTGCAGAGGCTGGCGATATAGGTCTAGGGGCTATTTACGTAGATATGGTCATTGAATCCACTGGAACTGATCATATGACCTAGTGAGAGAATATGGACTATAGAAATAAAGTGAACAGAGCTTAGGACAGACCCTAGGGATTACATGCATGGTCAGCAGTTTTGAAAAATGACCAATATATCGAATGATTCTGGCTGTATAGGTGAGGTGCCATGCTGATAGTCTCACTCTTCCACAGACAGAGGAAGGAAGTTATGTCTTTTTTTTTAAACACCAATATAATCTCCCAATATGTTGCCTTTCTCAAACACTATTGAATCTTTCCTTGTAACAAAGAAAAACGAGATCAAAACACATCTCCAATTTGGCCCCAAACAGTATGTTTCTGACTTGACCCATGTTCCAATGTGAAATGCTGATTATTACTGACAAGTGTTGCTTCACATGTATCATTTCAACCAGGCTGCACTTGCCAGTGGGTTATCATGGCCGAGCCTCCTCTGTTGTGGTATCAGGCACACCCATCCGCAGACCTGTGGGACAGTTATGCCCTGATGAAAGTAAGTTTGCTTTCACTCTAAGCAGATTTGCCAATGGCGCAGCCGTGTGGATTCCATGAAGTATGATAGTTCTTTCCAAGAGGACTGTATGAATAATAGCAATCTCATTTGCTTGTCTCTTAATTTTCCAGCCAAGCCTCCAGTACTTGGTTTTTCCAGACTTTTGGACTTTGAGTTGGAAATGGTAAGAAACATGAAATTTCTGATGGTTGTCTATGTAAAAGACCTTTATTTTTCCAGAGAAAAGATCCTTCCAAGAATCCCAGTGGTGTCTTTCCCCTAGTGTTAGGCACCTTGACATTTTTTCTATGTATTCAGTCTGAAAACAGAATCTCTTTGGGTTGATGATTTGATTCTGAAAATCTTTTATAATTTGTCAGACTAGTGGATTTTAATCACTTGAATTGTTGATGGTTTTCTGGATGTTTCTACAGTTTTTATTGTGACTCGCTTTATTGATGCTGGATTAGAATTAACCAACATGTATCCTCCTTACCATCATAATGTGCTAGCAATATTCAAAACATAGCTTCTCAATTCTGACTGATGTTTTCCCCTTCTACATCAGGCATTCTTTGTAGGCCCTGGAAACAAACTTGGAGAGCCAATTCCCATTAACAAAGCTCATGAGCATATTTTTGGAATGGTCCTCATGAACGACTGGAGCGGTAATGTACTTAAATGTTCCAACAACTCTGAGAGAGCCAGTCTTCCTCTCTAGAATCATTAGACATTGTGGTCATTGTTTAGAATTACTCGGGAAAACTGTGGTAGAGTATTTTCATTTATTATCATTTTCTTATTATTAGGGTCCAATGAAATTGAAATATTTAAAGCATTAATATTAATGGTAGTTAATGATGCTATTTAGTATCTGAATTTCCCTTTCAAATAGCAATGAATCTTTGATTTTTTTAACCTTGCCTTGGAGGAAGTTTTAGAGTGAACTACAAGTGAACTTGTTTTCCCCACTGCAGCTCGGGATATTCAGAAGTGGGAATATGTTCCTCTAGGGCCATTCCTGGGGAAGAGCTTTGGAACAACCATCTCTCCATGGGTGGTGCCCATGGAAGCACTCATGCCATT
>CM053598.1:96216599-96274248 GCA_028646575.1 Pseudocheirus occidentalis | reverse complement strand
TTTTTTTAACCTTGCCTTGGAGGAAGTTTTAGAGTGAACTACAAGTGAACTTGTTTTCCCCACTGCAGCTCGGGATATCCAGAAGTGGGAATATGTTCCTCTAGGGCCATTCCTGGGGAAGAGCTTTGGAACAACCATCTCTCCATGGGTGGTGCCCATGGAAGCACTCATGCCATTCACATTGCCAAATCCAGTTCAGGTAAGCACTGGGTAAAAGGGACTTTTTTCATTGGTCTGTTCCAATGGGGAAAACCCTTTCCTCCCCCCCCCCATTGGGGATTGCTTTATATAGAGGTGCAGCGTGTAATTGCATGCTACCATACAAAAACAAATCCATTGAGGATTACCCAGAAATAAAAAGGATATTTTTCATTTATATATATACATATACACACATATATATGTATAGATGCATACATATATAGATATATGTATACACACACATATATCTATACTTTTGCTTTGGAACATGTGGTGTGGTAGGATCATAACAAATTTTACTTATCTGGTGTTTACGGATGGGGACTGTTTTTAAAATGTTTAAAATATATATAAATTCCATATGGTAGCCTTTTAAGGATGTGGGGGAATGAAATACTCAGCTCCAAGGGTAAAGTGTTTGCTGAAGAAATAACCAAACTCTTGAGAACTGACTGCAGAAAGTGATCAATGACAGAACAAGAGGGAGCCTTTTTCTGATGAGAACATCCTTTTCTGACACTCCAGTGTTCCTTGGCCCCAAACAATACATTAAAGGTTTAGCACAGGTTAATACATGAGCTAGATGTTTGGAGTCATCTCTACTTTTATTCCATAGGTCTCTTCCTTTGTCCTTTTTGTGGAGGGGTGGAAGCAGAGTAGGATATAAAGCCCTTACTCCTAATAGATCCTCTTGCCTTTTGTCTGATCTTTTTCCAACACTGAAGAAACAAGGTTCTTTTAAAATGCTTTACTTCTCTCTCTCTCTCTCTCTCTCTCTCTGTCTCTGTCTCTCTCTCTCTCTCTCTCTCACACACACACACACACACACACACACACACACACACACACACACACACACACACACACACACACACACACACCACCCTGACCTCTTCTCACTCTTTCCTGGGCACACAGCCTGTGGGTAGGACCTGGGCAGTACTCCATTTTCTCTTTTGTATTCTAGCCTTTTAGTGCCAGAAGCCCCTCTGAATGTGAAACTGTCTTGCTGTCTTATCCAATTTTTCTAAAAGCTTCCTTTTACTCATCAGTTTTCCTCTTTCCTTTTGCTCCACTTCCCAGAATGCTCATATCCTGGGCCTCCTAAGTGTCTGTTCAGCACAAACTTTGTTATTTTGAGTCTGGGTCTTGGTTTCAGTGGGATCGGAAATTCCCAGTATGAACTTCCTTTAACAGTGCAGGTTGACAACTATTTAATCTTAGAGAGTGGCCTAGGAGTACTGAGAGTGTGAGGGATTTGCCCAGTAATGCAAATGCAACCCTTCTTTGCCTCAGAAGGCAGTTTTCTTTATCGCCATGGCTGAAAAATTTATCCCCAATTGGTGATGGACTTTTCAGAATTTAGCTCGGGAGGCACATAGGTCACCACAGGAGAGGTACATGAATCCTTTATGGCTTGGTAGGATCTGCCAAAGCTTGGGTTTTCCTGACACAGCCTTTCCAAACCTAGGAGTCACCTGTGTGCCGCAGCAAGGCATCAGAGTAAGACTTGAGGGGAGGAGTGAGCCCCACAATTATAGATCTTAACTTTGGCTAACAGGGGAAGGAGTTAAAAGCCCAGGTTCACAGTAAAGGGGGTGTGGATGAAGAGGTGAGGGAGCATATTACTCCTGTGAGCGAAGGAGAAGGAAATATAAGAGACTGGTACCTTCTCTGCTAGTAGAGTCTTAGGAAGTTTGCCTGGGAACCAAGCAAATAAGTGACTTGCCTAGAGTCATGCAGCTAGTGTGCTTCAGAGGTAAGACTTGAACCCAGGTCCGTTGGACTTTCAGGATAGCATTCGATTCATACTCCCTCAAAATATCAAGAATAGGTCCCATTTATATAATATTTTAGGGTTTATGAAGTGCTTTTTCCACCTCTCTATTCAGTTGGACTGTGGGTTTCAGAGTAACTTATCACCAGTCATACCCTCAGTAGATAAATACTCAATAAGTATTTTACTGAATAAATAAATAGCACAATTCCTGGAACATAGTAAGAGCTTGAAAATGCTTCTTTACTTGACTTACTTATATGGAAGGAAGGAAACAAACATTTATTAAGCCTCTACTGTGTGCTGGGCACTGTGCTAAGTACAGAGGATCCTCGCAATATTGCCACAAGTCATAATAACAACAACAATAATAATGTCATTTATCTAGCACCTACTATGTGCTGGGCTTTGTGCTAAGGATTTTACAAGTATTATCTCATTTGGTCCTTACAACAACCCTGGGTGACAGAGGCTTTCATTACCCCCATTTTACAGTTGAAGAAACTAAAGCAAATAGAAGTTTAATGACTTGCTCAAGTTCCCTTAACTAGTATGTGTCTGAAGAGGCAGAATTTGAACTCGGGTCTTTCAGAATCCAGGCCCAGCTGTCTAGCCACTGCACCACCTCAGTGACCCCAGATGAAGCTAGGCAAAATGCTGAGACCTCTTAATGAGAGTTGTTTCTCTCCATAGAAGCTAAGAATTAAATTCTCTGCCTTTGATACAGCCTCCTCTGTGGGTTTAGCTTTGTCTGGCAGCTCCCATTGCTATCCCAAATGCAGGACACCCTCAACAATTTAAGCAACTTAGGAATTTCAGCTATTTGTGTGTTAATAGCAGCAATTTGGTGGGAAGCAAAGAAAAGGAAAAGAAATCTAAAGCCATACTAATTTCAATACCATTTTTAGAGGAAGCACTGAACTCACAATGTAGAGTTCAAATCGAATATTTTCTGAATAATTTTTTGAAAAGCATTTGTTAGCTTGGTCATCTGACTGTGGACAAGTGCTGTTTTGTCTCGTAGTTTCAATTAATAACTGGGGCACCTCCTAGGGAAAACAAAACAAAATAAAACAGTCATTTATAAGTGGAAATATAGTCATTCTCCAGAATTATGAGAGGAAAAAGCCCACTCTGATTTTTTGTTAGAGAAGGCAGCTTCCCATTCCCAGTCCCAATGTGTTCTAACCCATTGACTTTCCTTTCTTATCCACCTACCCAGCCCACTTATAATCTTGTTTTTGTCCCCTCCCAATTTACTAAAACTATCCTCTTAAAAATCACAGATGACCTTCTCCTCGTTTATCTGGACTTCTCTGTAATATCTGACACTATTGAGAGACACTCTCATCCCCATCACCATTTTCCCCAGTTCCTACCTCCATCCTCGTATGAGCCCTCATTAACATCTATTAGGACTATTGCGAGCCTCTGCTAGAGATCCTTCAGCCTCCTCTCTTTCCCCCCTCTACCTTGCCCTTCATATTGATGTCACACTAATCCTCCACATAGATATTGCTGGTTGTGTCTCTCTTCCTCCCCCCTTTTTTCTTTAAACACTGAACCTGTGTTAATTTATTGAGGTAGGTAGGGAGTTTCCTCTATTAATGCAGATCGGCACCTTCTCTGCTGTTGCTGAGGAGTTAAGTGGTTTACCTAGAGTCACATAGCTAAGTATGTGTGAGAGGTGGGATTTCAGCCTAGTTCTTCTTGATGCTAAGACCAGCTTTCTAGTCACTATCCAATGCTTCCTCCCCATAACCATAAATAGCTCACGTTTATGTGGTATGTGGGTTTACAAACTGCTTTTCCCACAACAGCCTAGTGAAATAGGAAATTGATTATCATCCCTAGTTTATGAATGGAAAAACAGACGAGGGATTACTGCAAGTGTTAGAACAGGGGTTTGAACCTGAATCTTCTCATTCCTTCCACCATATAATATTGATTCCCTGTTGCCTTCTGAGTAAAGTTCAGACTTTTTTTTGCCTTGCATTTGGTTTTCTCCACATTCAGTACCAGCCTACCTTTTCAGCCTTGTTTCATGCCAATCTCTGCCACATACACTGTACTTTAGGGAGAAAGCATTATCCTGTTATGTACATACATGCATGCACATATACATGAATACCACATGTCCTTTGTACTTTATCATTTCTATTTCTTTCCTCAGGTTGTACTAGGTTTCTCCATCTTCCCATTCTTGAATTCTGATCCATTTATTATCCATCTATTTCCTCTATCATCCATAGAGATCCATTCTTTAGAGCAGAGGTTCTTCAGGGGTTTTTCTGCTCTTGACCCCATTTTGTGTTTTAGCAGCCTAGTTAGCACTGTGTGGGCATGACAACATTCTCAGAGCAAAGTATGCATGCTTGTTGCAATGAAGTTGCTTAATGCAACATGGGTAAGCGCTGCCAGAAAGACCTAGGATACGGCACATACTTGATTTTGGATTAATTTTTGTCGTTGGCACTCAGAAACCTTTTACTGTTGCCAAATTTTTCACAGTTTAAGAAGTGCTGATTTAGAGCATAACTGAAATATTTCCTTTTCCATGAAGTGTGCTCTGATCTTCTCCCTTTCCCTGCCACCCAAATAGTAGTACACTATTTCTTTCCCCGCCGCCCCACTGCCAGGCCCTTGTATAGCACCCTTCATATATACAGAGTGGAGAGTTTTGTCTTTATCTTTGTATGTGTCCCTTCCCATACTAGATTGCAAAGTAATGAGCACATAGAGGGTGTCTCATCTTAACTTTTTATCTCCTGTAGTGAATGCTCCTATGTGCTTTGTACACATAAAGTTTTAAATAAATATTTTTTGAACTTTACAGCATATCCCAAAAGTCTTAGTGCAGTTTAAAAAATATGAAAGCTTAAAACCACACTAAGACTTTGGGATGTGCTGTATTGTAAGTCCTTAGAGAGAGGAGAACTTTTCTTATTTTATTTCTTTGTCTTCTCAGTACCTAGTCCCATGTCCTGAGTACAATAAATCCTGGAAAAGTGTTTGTTACTGATAATAGTTTCCTGCTAATTTTCTAAGGTTAAGGATGTCCCCAGGCATCATGATCTTGGGGAAAGTTGTAAGCTTCTTGAGGGAAGTTGTAAGCTTTTTGAGGGCAGGAACCATTTTGATTTTTGTCTTTACATCCCCAGTTCCTAACTCTGTGCCTTGCATATAGAATAGACACTTCATAACTGAATTAGGGGCAGCTCAGGGTATAGAGTGCTAGACCTGGAGTCAGAAGACTTGAGTTCAAATTTGGCTTGAGACACTTACTAGTTGTGTTGCCCTGAGCAAGTCATTTCACTTCTGCCTCAGTTTCCTCATCTATTAAAAATGGAAGTAATAGTAGGCCTTACTTTCCAGGGTATATGTGAAGATAAAATGTGTTAAGTTAATATTTATAAAGTATTTTGTAAACCTTAAAGTGCCACATAAACGCCGGCTATGATGATGATGGGGATGAGAAATTTGTTCTGAACTAAAATTAACATTATGTGTTTTCTTTCCTTATAGGATCCTAAACCTCTGCCTTACCTCTGTCATGAAGAACCCTATACCTTTGACATCAACCTCTTTGTCGCCTTGAAAGGTACCGTGTGTACTTGCACCAGATTGGAAGCCAGGTTTGGGGAGTGTTGGTCTCCTCTGTGGCGCAGAGGAGACGTGACAAGTTGTCCAATCACAGGCTGCTTCTGTCAGTGCGATGAAGTATGGCAGGTAGAATTAAGTTGTCTGCCCTCAAATGGTGGAAGCTACAGAAGTGACAGAGAGGCATGACCCAGCTAAGCTGTAATAGCCAGAAATTTAAAGTATAGACAGTCCCCACCCCTTTACCCTACCTGTTATAATGTGTGACCCAGGATATTCTCCTGTCATAAACCTAGAGCTGAGTTTATCTCATCCTATAAGCCTTTTATTTCATAAATGGAGAAACGGAGGCCCAGAAAAATTAATTCACTTGTCTGAGATCATATAGATAGTAAGTTGAAGAGCTGAGACTTGAACCCAGGTCCTGTGGTTTGAAGTTTAGTGCTCTTTTTGCTGTGCCTTGTGCTTTCTCCCTTCTCCACTGGGAATGCTTTGGGATTGGGCCAAGGGACACGGTGCAGCACAGAGCTTCCTGCTGCTTAAGCTTAAGGTGTTTATTTAATAGAAAACCTATAAATAAAAAGCCTAGCGCCATTTTCAATGCCAGGTCGCATTCCTTCCTCTCTCATTTTCTCCTCTCTCTTTGCATTATTACCTTATTTTCCTGGCTACTCTTTCTTTTGTACTTTGCACACCCCCTGTACTTTTATTCTTTCCTACCTCCTTTTTGTCCCTTGTGGTTCTCAGTTCAAAGGTATTGGCCTCTTCCCAGGTACAAAGCTGTTGGCAGGAGAATAGACTCCCAGATATTCCCATTAAGCCAAGTAAGGGGTAACTGATTCTACAACACAGTGAAAAGTTAACTTTGAAAGGTCAATTGAATATGGTATTACTGCTCTGGCCTCCCTCTGAAATTAAAATTTCCCATGAATTCAATTAAATTCAGCTCAATGTACACGTAAAACATATCTTCTCAATGTGCGGCACTATGCTAGGCTCAGCTCAGTGACTTGCAGGCAATCCTTAGCCCTTCTATAATATGTCACTGTTGCAGAATCGGGACAAAATATTGAACCTATTGTCATTTGCAGCTGCATCCTGCTAGTCATACTATTCCTTTGCTAACAGCCCATCCCCAGTTTCCTGAATTTGTGTAATTTTGGTTTTTACATGCTAAGTGATTGAATTTTACCATCAGAACATGGCGTGATTATTTCAGTAGTAGACTTTCCTCCATACCATGTTGTATTGTCAGCTGGAAGAATGTTATTTAATCAATAACTTATTTTTAAAGAGGAAATCAGTCAATCAGAAACCATTTATTAAGCATCTCTTGTGTGTTAGACTCTGTGCTAGGCACTGAGGATACAGAGACAAAAAGTTAAATAATTCCTGTCCTTAAGGAATGTATATTCTAACAGGGCAGACAGCATGTACACAGGGAATTATATGCAAAATAAATACAAGGTCATTTGGAGGGGAGTCACCATTAGGAAGGAACTCGTGTAGAAGATGAGGACAGAGAAAGACAGTCTCCTGCTCAAAGGCATGGAGAAAGAAGCTGGAATGGCCTGTGTGAGGAACAGTAAGAAAGCCAGTTTGCTTTGGCTAAAGATCATGTGGAAGGGTGTAATACATACAGACATACATACACACACATACACAGACATACATACACACACGTATAATCTCTGTAGTCACACACATACACATATACACATATATACATGCATGTATATATGTGTGTATATATGCATGTATGTGTGTATAGGCATGTATGTATATATGTACACATATAATAAAACTAGAAAACTAGATTGTGAAGGGCTTTAAATGCCAGAGAAGTTTGTGTTTCCCTCTAAAGGTAGTAAGGAGCCAGCGGAGTTAATTGAGCAGCGGAGCATCATGATAAGACTTGTGTTTTAAGATTATCACTCTGGAAGCTTTGTGGAAGGTGGGGTGGAGAAGGGAGACAAGGGTCTGTAGAAACCTCCTGGTCCAAGCAGCTCATTTTAAAGTTGAGGAAAGTGATCATAGCTTCAGCACCAGAAGGGACCTTAGAGGACATCTGGTCCTAAACTCTCATTTTTGAAGTGGGAGAACTGAAGCCTATGGAGATTTGGTGCAAGGATTCAGTGCACAGATAGTGTCAGAATTGAGGTTTGATTTCAGGGCCGCTGCTTCCAAATCCAGGATTCTTTCTGATGTGCCATGATGCTGTCTCTGAAATCAACTTGTCTATGATTTTCCATTGAATTTGAAAAAGGATGCTTTGCTCTAAAGAGGACTGGTGATATAGTGAATGAAATATATACACACAGCACAACCACTGTTCATGAAAGCAAGCCAGTTTCCTGTCATATGTGTTCAGTCACATCCAACTCTTTGTGAGTGCATTCAGGGTTTTCTTGGCAAAGATAGGGGAGTGGTTTGCCCTTTCCTTTTCCAGCTCATTTTACAGATGAGGAAACTACTACAAACAGGGTTAAGTGACTTGCCCAGGGTCACCCAGCTAGTAAGGGTTTGAGGTCAGATTTGAACTCAGGAAGATGAGTCTTCCTAACTCTAGGACTAGAGTTATGAGCACTATGACAATGCCTACGTACCCCAAGTCAATTTACTAATGATATTCCTTTTCTTTTTTTAAATAGGGGAAGGAATGAACCAACCAGCTACAATATGCAGGTCTAATTTTAAGGTAAGGTTTTGGGCCATACCCCATTTCTATGTTATAGATTCATTCCTTCAACAGATATTTATAAAGAACTATGAAAGGCATTAGCAGTTATTAAGACTATGCAAGGCAATGGGTCTTTAAGCACTGAGTGGGGTGCAGAAACAATTAGAATATATTCCTTGCCCTCATCTTTATTGAAATCTAACAACAGACAAATATGAAATTTAGTGAAAACAAAAACTAAACAATAACTATTACAGAATGGTATCTAGCAAGAGGCCAAGACTGTTTCAAAATGCTTTGTGATACAGAAGTGGCGGGAGGGGGGGGAGGGAGATCAGTTCTAACTAGGAGAAGAAAGACTTCCTGGAGAAGGTGGCATGACCTGGATATCTAAGGGTAGGCAGCATTTCAATAGGCAGAGGTTATAGAGAGGGAGTTATAGGGGTAGAGGAGAAGAGGGAATGACATGAGGAAAGGCCAAGAAATCAGAAAACTCACCCAGTCATGCATCAGGAAGGGAATCCCGAGATAACCTCAGAGTCAGGAAGGATGGAGGCACTAAGTTGTGGACTGAGGTTATGGTTTTATGGCATCTGCTGGAAGAAGAGGCTTTTTCTCTCCTTAAGAAGAACAACCACCAGTTGTATCAGCATCTAGATTAAATTGACAAACCCCTTGGGCAGATGTGATAGGTACAGCTAGAGTGTCTAGGAATGCATAGACGGCCTCTGTTTCATGCTTAGACTCTGCCTTAGGCTCTTCACAGAAAGGGCTGACTTGCCCTCCAGCTCTTAAAGTGACTTTTCTCTCTCTGCTGCTCCTAGAGGAAACATATTGCATGGATATAGTTTCATTGATTTTTTTTTTTTCCCCAAGGAAAGTAAATGGTTAATCACACTCTATGACTATAGGACTCGAATATATTCCATCTTTCCTCCAGAGAGTGCACCCTTAGGGCAGGGCTGCTTAACCTTTTTTGTGTTATGGGCCCTTCTGGCAGTCTGGCGATGCCTATGGAAACCAAATATAAAGAATAAAACTCATCAGATCAGAAAGAAAACCAATTCCATTGAAATAGTTATCAAAATACTTTTAAAAAGAAATCCACAGACTCCAAGTTATGAATCCCTGGTTAGATATTTCATTTAAGTCCTGGATTACCACCCTACTCTTCCATCTCAAGTAGTGATACTGTCTTTGGGAAGAGACAATATGTTCTGCATTGTTCTTCTCTGGGGAACCAACACGTTTCTATCTTTTTTCCTTCTTAGTTGGGCGCTGTCCGGGGCTCTTGGCGTGGGGCGCCTTCTCAGGGTACATCTCTGAAAGGTTTCCTTTATCACTTTGTCTTCTTGGGCATGAGGTTTTTGGTCCGGTCTCACTAACGTGCTCCCCCTTTTCTGTGTCCCATTCCCGGGGGTAACAAGAAGCATGATGGTGTGACGTCTAATAAGCTCCAGAGACATAATTCCTGGGTAATTAGTCATTTTAGTAATAATACTAGCATTTTGATAAAAGAGGCCAGTGGCACTCTTAAATACTAAAGACCCTCAAGGTTCAAGATTTATATGGGCCGTGGAAGAGTGGGTGTTTCAGAGGGCAGCAATCAACTCTGATTGGTTAAAAAAGTAATAAGAGAGAACAAATATTACAATGAGGGGGCTGTACCTGTTCTAATGAACTTTGATGATGTCATTTACTTCTAAATTACCCCCAGTCTTGGGCAATCTAATAAAAGAATTTATCTCCACCCAAACCTGAGTAGAATACCATGAGATAAAATTCCTTGGAAGGTTGGGTGAGGTCTGACCAAGGTTGAGGAGAGTTAATTCAATCTCATCATCAGTAATGTCCTTCAAGAGTCTGAACTTTGAAATGAGAACTACAGAAAAAGGAGAAACTCTGGATCTCCCCAAATCATTGGTTATTAATAATCATTTCTCTCAGTGATATGCGATATTTTTTTGTTTAGTCATTTTCAATTGTGTTCAACTCTCAGTGACACCTTTTAGGGCTCTGGGCAAAGATATTATAGTGGTTTGCTGTTTCCTTCTCCAGCTCATTTTACAGCTGAGAAACTGAGGCAAACAGGGTGAAATGACTTGCCCAGAGTCACACAGCCAGTTAAGTATATGAGGCCAATTTGAACTAAGGAAGATGAGTCTTCCTGACCCCAGGCCCAGCATTCTATCTATTGCCCTTATGAAATATTAGAAGCTATTAATTAAAAGAGTAATAGGAGCAAATTGTTGCTGACATCAGGTCTTTCTGGGTGGTGTGACCTGAAGCCTTTGTTCTTCTTGCTGACTGAATTCCCTTTAACTCACCCTGAGTTCTTTCGGTCCTGGGCCTGAGTTTATTTCTGTGGCTTTTCACAGGGTAGTAAATGAGTTGTTCAGCAAACTTACTGAATGTAGCTGAAGGTGGTAGAGAGAGTGATAAAAGTGCCACTCCTGCTTAAGAGATACTTACAGTCTAGTTGGGTGAGAAAAGCCCCATAAACATTGGAAAGGTCTGTGAATGTTTACAGTGACATGCAGATAACTTAAGGTGAATATTGCAAATTGAGGAGTCTCGGAACAGTGAAGTTAGTGGCCAGGATACACATAGGGTGGGCTGACTGGAGCTTTGAATCTGCGTGCCACAATTTAGTCAGTCATTCAATAAGCATTTACTATAGAAGAAGATTTTAATTGGGAATTGAAGAATGCCAGGAAATCTAAGAGGCAGAGGTGAGAATGAAGAGTATTCTAGGAATGGAGACCAGCCAGCAATGGAAATACCTGCTCTGGAGATGAAATTATCTTGTTTAGGGAACAATAGAGGCTGTGTGTGTGTGTGTGTGTGTGTGTGTGTGTGTGTGTGTGTGTGTGTGTGTGTTCTTCCTGCCCTAGCTCCTCCCCATCAGTGGTCAGTCCTTCAGTAGCATGGAAGCTACACAGTATCCCAGAGAGTACTTCATTGTGAGCTCTCTCTATCCAGTATTCTCTTCATTCTTCGCTGGTCCCCCAATGCAGAAATTCCTTGTTATAGTTTTGTTACTAGCTGGTTTAGGTTAAATCTGAAAACTTCCAGGAGGTGAGTTTTGAGTAATGTTTTGAAGGACTGAATCAATCTGAATTGGTAGAGTTCCTGTTGTGAAGGGAAACAGGGTCTGCAAAGGTACAGATGGTGAGTTCGTACGATTTATACAAGATTAGAGGGTGGACAGTTAATTTGTTGGGAATGTTGCCCAAAGGAGCCTATTTGAACAGAAACAAGTCTATGAAGCCTCAGATTAGGTAATTGCCTGTTGGGGGAACTAGGTCCTGCTTGAGTCCCTTTGCCCACTGGATCTTGCTGCAGTTCTGATTTCCGTGGTACTGCTCTTAGACTCTGAAGGCTCTTGATTGAGTCAGGTCAGCTTAGCTTTATTATGCTTGTGATGTTGAAGAAAATGTTGGGTGAAAAGCAGTCTTAAGAGTGTTCCCTTCCCAGCTTACTCATCTTTCCTCTTCATTTCAGCACATGTACTGGACAATGAAGCAGCAGCTTGCTCACCACACTGTCAATGGTTGCAACCTCCAACCTGGGGATCTCTTGGCCACTGGGACCATCAGTGGGCCTGTGAGTATTAGGTGGCTGTGGCAGCTGTCTATCAAAGAACAGTCCCCCTGGGCCGGCTAGGTGGCACAGTGAATAGAGCACCAGCCCTGGAGTCAGGAGGACCTGAGTTCAAATATGGCCTCAGACACTTAACACTCAGTAGCCGTGTGACCTTGGGCAAGTCACTTAACCCCAACTGCCCTGCATTCCCCCTTCCAAAAAACAAAAAAAGAACAGTCCCCCTGAGAGATTTGGCTAGTCTTGGACTCATTCTCAAAATGATGCTTCCATGCCCTTTACCATTCCTGATCTCCTTCTAGGTCATCCTTCTGGTTCTCTTCAGTTTTCTTCTAGATTGAAATGATAATAAGAAGAAGAATAGCAACATTCATAGAGCGCTTGGAAGTTTTTAAAGTACTTAAACATTTATTATCTCATTTGATTCTCTCCCTCTGTGACCTGAATAACCTTGAATGTGTACATGACTCAGTGATCTCTATTCTGTTTCTGGTGTAATAAGTATGGAATTCTATTTGATGTGAAAATTGGAAGAAAAAAACCCCCAAATTTTTCTTTTTTGTACCTTCAAAAAAGACTTAACAAACAAACAGTTTTTAAAATTTAAAATAATCCATGAAGAGGAAACGATTTCTAGGCATTGTCTCTAATCAGCGACTCTGGTGATAGTGTGTAAGAGAGTCTAGAACCAAAAGTCAGAAAGGTCAGCTGCCTTGGCAGCTCTGCTGGGCACTATTCGTCCTCTGTGCAATGGGCAGTTATTATCTCTGTCACCAAGTGAGATGTTATATATTGGAATACTTCAAAAATCGTAAAAGGCTTTATAAGTGTGAGGGATGATTATCAGTTGAAGATGGGCAAGAGGAAAAGCAGTTGTCATGCCAATGTTCTTTCAAGCCACTGGTGTGCTTATTTAGCGTGCATCTTTTCTGATTCTTTATAAGGCTGTCCTTAGTGCTGGTCATGCATCTGTGTCCATCAGCCTTGGAGGTAGATGAGTCCTTAAATCCTGTAGGGTAAAGCAAAATGTTTGCCTGCACCAAGGGATACTAAGAATATTGACATAGTTTGTTCCTTTTCCCCATTTGCTCAAGGATACCATACCCTTAGAATGAGTTGCAAGGATTCAGAGCAGTCAGAGGAAATTTGTCATGTTTTGTATTTACTCTTTGTAAACAGAGATTTGGAGAGTACATTATGCAACCTTTTGTATTTGCAAACTCTTTTCAAGATTTTCATTGGACAGTTCATATCTTGATAGCCTTGACACAGAGTAGTCTTTTCTTGTGGGGACTGAAGACCCTGAAAGGTTACTTTGATTTTATAATCTCTGAATCCAGGATATGCTTTAGTTCCTTCTTAATCACATCCACCATCCTGTCCAAGAAGTACATGATGTCTCTATTACTCTGGACTAACAACTCCATTTGTAATAGTTTGCCTACTTATCTGTATGCTTGTAGAATTATTCGATGGCTTAAGTCCTGCTTTTCATTTTGGATACAGTCCAGAGTTCATATTCTATACTGCTTTGAGTCTGACTTACCTATACTTAATAATGAATAACTATCCCCTTGCAATGGGCTTCATGATTTATTGATCCCCTTTCCCCTCTTCCATGAGCCCCCCATTCTGGGTATTTATTGAGTGGCAGAACTTCACTAATATCTAAAATGGATGGCTGCTCTCCATCACACTAGGACAATGCTGCTGATATTTCAAACCTGATCAATACACCAATCATAGGATCATAGATCAGAGCTGAAAAGGACTTTGGGAGTCATTTAATTCAATCCCTTCATTTTAAAGATTACATAAGTCCTCCTTTCTGTCAATAAACAAGAGTTGTTGTAGAAAGAGCCCTTAAGCTGGAGTCAGGAATCCTGGGCTCTAGTCTTGGTCCTGTGAATGTATTGGTAAATACTTAACAAGTGACTCTCCAGAAAAAGAAATGTATAAGTGACACATTTTAAAGTATATTCTACATTATTCACAATATATTTATCTCTTTCTTTAGTATATTATTTATTTTTAATTTTCAGCATTCACTTCCATAAGTTTTAAATTTTCTCCCTCTCCCTCCCCCTTTCCTCCTCAAGATGGCTTGCAATCTGATATGGGTTCTATACGTACATTCCTATTAAACATATTTTCACATTAGTCATGTTGCATAGAAGAATTATAACAAGTGGGAAAAACCATGAGAAAGAAAAAAAATAAAACAAAAAAGGAAATAGTCTGCTTTGCTCTGCATTCCAACTCTATAGTTCTCTGGACGTAGATGGCATTTTCCATCATGTGTCCTTTTGGAATTGTTTTAGGCCCTTCAATTGCTGAGAAAGACTAAGTCTATCAGAATCAGTCCTCAAACACTGTGGCTGTTACTGTGTACCCTGGTTCTGCTCCCTTCACTCAGCATCAGTTCATATAAGTCTTTCCACGTTTCTCTGAAGTCTGCCTGTTCATCATTTCTTATATCAAAGAGTATTCCATTACATTCATATTCACAATCCCCTCAATTTCCAGTTCTTAGCCACCACAAAAAGAGCTGCTATAAATATTTTTGTGCAATGTGGATCCTTTTCCCATTTTTATGATCTCTTTGGGATATAACTCTAGAAGTAGCATTGCTGGGTCAAAGGGTCTTTATCCCTTTCTTAAGTCTAGATAATAAATAAAACAATAAATCAAGCCCTGATTGGTAACATTTGATAATTTCTGAGTTTGTAAATTCTCACACTTAAAGTTTAACAACAGGTTCTTAGGAGCCAGTATGAACTGGCTTCAGCACATGTCTGAGTCTAGGTTATGGTGGCATATCCAAATGACAGGAAAAAAAAAGGTGGCAAAATGATGTGAGTTGGATTTAGTGATTTGGGGGAAAATACCATAAGGCAATGATAGAATCCTTACTGCGACGCTCTTGTCCCACTATTTCTCAGGTTGCAGCAGATGAGGTATGAAGGAACAGAGGAGGAATGGCTTTGATATCCTTGCTGTAGACCTTCCTCCTTCTGTAGACCACCTTACCTCTTTGAGTGAATATATGAAAGAGCATATTTAAGGGTTTACTTTGTGCCAAGCCCTGGGATACAAATAGCAAAGCAAGTTAACTTGTGCCTTCAAGGAGATCACATTCTAATTGGGGGAGGTAGCACTCACAGAGTGGGTCACATACCAAGTAAATGGAAGAGCCCAGTGGTCTTGCATCAGCAGGATGGATGACACAAGATGATGACACAACTCTGGATCCTTGGGAATGCACTTGTAGGTCAGATTAGAACCACCTAAAGCAGTGATTTTCAACCTATGGGTTGCGACCCCTTTGGGAGTAAAACAGGGTCACCTAAGACCATCTGAAAACACATATTTCCGATGGTCTTAGGAACCCAGACACCGCTCCACTATCCTTCTCCAGGCAGGTCCATCCACATGCAGATACGTCCACATACAAGTATTAAAGGGTCATGACATTAGGAAGGTTGAGAACCACTGATAAAGAGTCATAGCCTCTTAAAAATGCTAGACTTTGTCTGATAGCACATGTATTTGGGTACACTCCCATGAAGATGAGATCCTTTTATTGAACAGGATCATTTAATTTAGACCTACAAGTGACCTTAGGTATCTTTTAATCTAATGTTGTTTTTGGTTTTGTCTGACCCTCCATGTCCCCATTTGGAGTTTTCTTGGTGAAGATATTGGAGTAGTTTGCTATTGCCTTCTCCAACTCATTTTATAGATGAGGAACTAAGGAATACGGTTAAGTGACTTAGTAAGGGCCACACAGCTAGTAAGTGTCTGAGGCCAGATTTGAACTCACAAAGATGAGTTTTCCCAACTTCAGACCCAGTACTCTATCCACTGTGCCATGTTTTCTTTTCTTCCTTCTTTCCTTCCTTCATTCATTCTTTCCTTCTTTCCTTCCTTTCTTCCTTCCTTCCTTCCTTTTTCTTTCTTTCTTTCTTCCTTCCTTCTTCTTTCTTTCTTTTTCTTTCTTTCTTTTTTCTTTCTTTCTTTCTTTCTTCCTTCCTTCCTTTTTCTTTCTTTCTTTCTTTTTCTTTCTTTCTTTCTTTCTTTCTTTCTTTCTTTCTTTCTTTCTTATCTAATACTATACGGCAAATATGGAAACAGAAGTTTAACAAGGTTAAGTGATAAACGATTATATATTTAGAGCTGAAAAAGATTTTAGAAGTCATTCATCCAACACCATCATTGCACAGATGAGGAAATTGAGGCTCAAAGAGTTTGAGTGACTTGCCCATATTCAGATCACAGGAATCACACAGGGAAGAAAGGAGAATAGCCAGGATTTGAATCTAGATCTTCCAACTGCAAATTCGGGACTCTCTTACACTATACCACACTGTCTCCTTCCTTTGTTCTGGTTTGTTGCAAGTTGAGGATGTTAAACAGAATGAGTTGGCTAACTGCAGCCTCTAGGGTATAATGGAGGAGGATATGCTACAGTAGAAAAAAATACCAGGCTAGGAACTGGGGCACATGAGCTCTAACCCCATTGCTGCTACCTGCTCATGTAGACAGGTTGCTTTACCTCTCAGCCTCAGTTTCCTCTGTAAAATGGGGGTTGTGATACTTGTATGTGGGGCAGGTAGGTGGCACAGTGGATAGAGCACTGGTCCTGCATTCAGGAAGACTGGGGTTCAAATTTGGCCTCAGATATTTACTAGTTATGTGTCTCACCTCCCAGAGTTATTGTAGAGATCAAATGAGATGCTAATTGTAGATGGCTTAGCACACGGTTAGTGCTATATAAATGTTGGTGGTGGTTGTTGCTGTCATTATTTGTGGTAGTGTTCAAAGAATTGGACTTTTTCTTCTACGGGCCCCACTTAAAAAAAAAAAAGCAAGAAAGAGCCGGATAATCCATGTTTGTTATTTCATGTTATTTCAACAGACCTATGAGAAAACTGGTTACCGATATGCCGGTCTCCTAAAAATAAAAGAATACCCAATGTTAACACTTACCTCTCCATCCCTAAGGAGTGAGTTAACACAGGATGTGTCAGTTATCAGGTCTTTGACACTCTGTCACAGCTTAAGATGGGGGCTCCCCTTCTTGGGCATATCAGTGACTTCAATTTGTAGGAAATCCAGTGATCCCTGACTGTGAACCATACCTATTATTATTGATAAAGAAGTGCTCAGTTCTACCCATTTTTATTAAACGCTTTATATAGATAAGTCATTCTACCTAACAAATGGTATTTCTATTGCTGTTTTCCCAATTTCTGTTGTTAAGAATCCTGAAAACTTTGGGTCCATGTTGGAATTATCATGGCGGGGAACTAAAGTCATTGATCTTGGGAATGGACAGACCCGAAAATTTCTGCAAGATGGGGATGAAGTCATTATAACAGGTAAGAGCACCTTGATCCCTCCACATGCTGTCAAGTTAACAAGTAATTTATTAATACCAGGTCTTTTGTCATGTGCTTGTATGATCCTTGCAGAAGTTCTTCCCTTTCCCATTCCCCACCCAATGTTCCATTATTGACCTTTCATGCAGACATATCTGTAGGCTTGTTTCCTTTTCCACACTATCTATGCTTGAGGAACAAAGTGGTTTTTTTAATAGCTGCTAAATAATCGTAACAAGGATACAACATCTGCAGTAGTGTTTGAGTGGGAAAGAGATGCCTTATATTGTTTGCCTTGTGTTTATCCCTTTCCTCTAAAGTAGTTTTGAATGTTTTGGAAACATCCCTTCCTGCTTCTTTTTTCATGTAGAGCACAGTGTGTCATAATGTGAAAAGACTACTGACCCTGCTGTCAGGAGACCTGGGTCCCTGTCCTTGCTCTGCCATTGACTTACTGTGACCGTATATAAGTAACTTCACTTTGTTGGGTCTCATTTTCATCATCTGTTTGCCTCAGGTGGGAATTGGATCAGATGATCTCCAATGCAGGGACTGGCAAACTATATTTAAATTAAATTAATTAAGAATTACACTGAAAAATGTCAAAACCGTTCTTACAAAAAAAGACAATAGGCTGGATTTGGCCTCCAGGCTGACCCTTGCTCTATGAGCCCTTTCAGTTCTAAATTCTGCAACTTAAATGACTTTTTCACTTCCTTTCTGTCAGAATGATATGTAAGTGAAAATAAACACATAAAAGTTAAATTTAGAGGGCTTTAGATGAATTAATGGAATATTAAAAGGAAGTCAAGATTATTAGGGGATAAGGATAAGGTGGCCAAGTGATAAGAATTTGAGGCTATTAATCTACTGAATCACCCAAATTCTAAGTAACACTAAGAATTTTACTTTAAAAAAATTTAATTTAATAATTAAGGTATTCAAAATACGTTTTTCTCACTTTTTTCAACTATCTTGAAATTCAGTACAAATGACCTAAGAGGCTCATAATTTTCATTAGGCCCCTCATTACGGTTGGGCCTGTTTCAGGCTGCTGGTAGCTGTTTAGTTCAGGGTGGATGTTAGGATGAAATGAAGCACTCATAGGTTATTCAGTGATGAACAAAAGGATTTTTACTTAGCCAAAGCATAGGAAGGATGTTCAACAAGAATATTCCAAGACTTAGCTCTGGTAGACACAGACCCCCTCGTCTCTTTATGGAAACATCTAGTCATCAGGGCAGGGTGTAGTGATTTATTCAATCTTGGGGCATTTGCCAAATCTAAAGGGCCTTGATCCCACATGGGTGAACTTTATTCCTTTAGAACACATATTGCTGGGGACAGAGGCTCCCAGGAACCTGTGTTGAGATAGACACAAGTTGAGGCTTGATTAATCAAGTCCTATGGACAGCTTTATCATCATTTAGGGAAAAACTAACCTAACATGTTGTGGAAGGGAGAGAATTTTAGCCTATCACACCCCTCTTTTCTATTCCTTTTTTTTTGTAAAACCAGCGTTTCTATTAAAAGGGGATTTTATAAAAAATGGGATTTTGCTATCATTTTTCACTGTTGCACCCCTTCTATCCCCACAAGAAGAGGTTTGCTTATAGACAAAGTAAGAATAACTAATTAGTAGAATGAAATAAAGAGCTAATTATATTACTTTGACATAGAGGACAGAAGCACAGAATTTTAGGGCCTTAGAGAAAGCTTCAACCACCTGAATTTATGCCTCTTGCACATCTAAAATCCTACTAGTTTTATAATTCTCTTTTCCATGTCACAGCAGTATTATGGTATTTTTGTTTTTGACATGTTTATTATAGTTTATGTCCCCTACAACACTCTGTTTCTATGATTCTACAAAATAACTACTGTCAACTTAGGCTATTCAGAAGTTTATTATCCAATTCGGGGATTTTCCATTTCCTTTTATTCTGGTTTTCCCCTTTGTTGCCTGCCTTTGGGCCTTTCACCACTCATTAGCTCTCTGAAGGAGTGGGCTGGGAACTAACAGCAATGTCATATAAATCTTATTACTAGTTTGTTGCCTTGTAGCTTATTTGAGCCAGTAGTAACCTTTGAGATGATTTCATTTTAGGTCCCTCCTTTTACAGATAAAGATACTGAACCTTCCTAAGTTATTTACTGAAGGTCGTACAACTAATTAATATCACTGGCAAAATTAGAACTCCCATCTCTTAATTCTCAGATCAGTGCTTCTTGCCTTTGCTGGGCTGAGTAGGACTCATTTGTTTATAGACCAAGCTGTGTTAGGCTTATTCAGTAAGCATCTACTTTGTGTTGTGCCTTGGTAATGCAAAGACAGAAAAAGGAAGTGTTCACTGCCCTCAAATTTACATTCTTTGTCAAGAAAATAAGTGGTCAGAGTACAGTCTCTGGGACCATACAGAGAGAAGCTTTGGACTTTCCTCCTTAAGGGCTAGACTGGCCATATTATTTTTAAGGGACTTTCCATGCATCTTTATGAAGACGTCATGCTTCTGAGTCATGGTATTGTTTGGGTAATAATGGAAAAAAAACCCAACCTCTCCCCCCACCCCCAAAACCCAAAATACTGCACAAGAAGACATTCTTGCCTTAACTCTACAAATAACTAGCTGTGTGACCTTAGGCTAAAATGAAACCTCAGAACCTCTGTTTCCCCACCTGTAGAATGAAGGGGTAGGATTAAATGATTTCCAGGGTTCTTTGCAGTCCCATATTCTTCTTAAAAAATGTTTTATGGATGTTGTTTCTTTTTATTCTTCAAATATCAATGCCAGTGAATTTGTCCATCAACTTTTTTCCCCTGACCAAAGAAGAAGGGATTGTATTCTAGAACAAGAAAGTAAAGTTTAAAATTTTATTTTTATCTTTGGTATCTTCCTGAGTTCAAATCCAGCCTCCAATACTAACTAGCTGTGTGACCGTGGGCACTGTTTGTCTCAGTTTCCCCATCTGTAAAATGAACTAGAGAAGGAAATATCAAGTCACTCTAGTATCTTTGGCAAGAAAACCCCAAATGGGGTCACAGAGAATTGGAGATGACTGAAACAACCGAACATCTGTATAGTGTTTTATGTTTACATTTAGAGGTGGCTGGGTGACATAGTGAGTAGAGCACTGGCCCTGGAGTCAGGAGGACCTGAGTTTAAATCCAGCCTTGAACATGTGACACACTTACTAGCCACGTGACCTTGGGCAAGTCACTTAACCCCAGTTGCCCTCCCAAAAAAAGCAAAGCAAAAAGTTTACATTTAAATTTTGTAAATTACATTGTAAATGTAAATTTACATATGTTTTCATTTCATCTTCCCAACAACCCTGGGACATATGGTGATATTATAACCCTCACTTTATAGATAAACCGTGGCTGAGAGAGGTTTAATGACAGAGCTTTCGATGGGGTTTGGGCTCAAGTCTTCCCTTCCAGTACTCTTTATCTGCTGTGCCATCTAGCTAGTTAAGAGACCTCCCCTCATTGAGGCAGTGTGTCTTTATCTCCTTTCCTACGTCATTAAGTGACAACAGATTTGACCTTGCAGCTTTCTACATAAACTCAGGATAAATGTACTTGTCACTGTGCTCCACGTCCTCCTGCACAAAGTAGGATTATCTTTCCAATCTGTGTATCTCACAGTTTAATGATTTTCTTCCTAATGCCTTAATGATCTGAAGGAGTTAGTGTGCTCTCAAAATCCCCATTTTAACAGTCCAGGAGTTACTTGTCATACAGGAGGATTTGTAAAATATGGAGAAAAAAGTTTTTCTTATGTGCTACGGATCCTTCCCCTGTCTTAGAGAAAATTGCTGTTCTAAGGAATTTTGATAGATTATTAATGTGTTTCAAACAAACAGACAAAAAAACCTCTTTTACTTGATAGGATTTTCCCTGGAATGGGTCTTCTGAGCATTGTAATTCAGTAGATGACTGACATAAAAATAATGAAACCGAACAAGACAGCAAGAAAGAACTTTGTCTCTTGACGTTTGATTTAAACCAGAGTGATAGAAAAAGGATCTGGGAAGATAAAGAATCAGGATGTGATACTGATTCTGAAAGGGTGAGGAATGTTTTTGGTGATAGACAATGTATGCATTAGAGACTTCCTCTGGAGCAGCCTAGTATGCATTGGTCCTGGCGAATTGCCATAGGCCAGGATACACAGCCCAGGGCATTAGAGTCACTACTGTGGACTATTACAGTCTTTTAAGAAGATGATTCTAGGAAATGTTGGCCAGTTCCATTTGCGCAATAATTTTCTCATCTTAGAAAAGCCAAGAATTATTAAACTTGGGATAGAGTTTCTCCTAACTTTAAATGATTTATTATTTTCTTCTCATTTGAGCTAGTCTTTCGGGAACTGAGTAGTGATTAAGAGATATCATGATTCGTGTATAATCAATATCAAATTGTTTGCCTTCTCAAGGAGGAGGGAGGAGTAAAAGAGAAAGAATTTAGAACTCAAAACTTGAAAAAAAAAGAATGTTAAAATTTTTTATATATAATTGGGAAATATTTAGTGAAATAAATAAAAATACATTTAGAAAAAGAAAGATTGTGGTTAATGTATTTTTCTCTAATTTTCCAATCATATCTTTTAAATTATTATATAGTTATTTGGTAAAGTAAATGTTGCCCAAAGCACTCTGCATTTGCCAATTTTATTTGAGCATAGTGGTTATTTACTCCAAGTCATAGAATCATGGATTATTTAGTGCTGGAAAAGATTTTAGAGATCATCAAGTCGCCTTTTCAAATAGGGAAACTGACGCTCAGAAAAGTTGTCAATTCCTGACTTCAAGTTCAGTGCTTTTCACATTATATCATGCTGTCGGTCCTTTTGGTAGGGTGATGGTTCCGGTCAAACATACAGGAGGGTTTTCTGAAAAAGGTTTTAAGACATTACTTGACTAAAAACTCAGAATGAGCTGAGAGTCTGGGTAACAAGACTAGTATAAGTTTAGAGTACATTGATAGGAATATAATGTCTGGAACCAGGAAAGGAGTAGTCAGTCCTCTTATACTATGCATTGGTCAGATCTCATTTAGAGTATTATGTTTGATGTGGGGAATGATATTTTAGGAAGGAAATTGCTAAATTAGAGCTTAACTCCCTTCCCTGGCTACCTAACCCTTCTGTGTATGGCCTCCTTAGAGGCAGCCAGGAGGCACAGTGAACAAAACACTAAGTCCATAGTCAGGAAGACTTAAGTTCAAATCTAGCCTCAGAAACTTACTAGCTGTGTGATTCGAGGCAGGTCACTTAATCTCAGCCTACCTCAGTTTCTTCATCTGCAAAATGGTAATAATAATAGCACTTACCTCACAGGGTTGTTGTAAGGATCAAATAAGATGATATTTATGAAATATTTAGCATAGTGCCTGGCACGTTTTGTCATTGGTCAATAGGGTTCAACTCTTCATGACCCCGTTTACGATTTTCTTGGCAATGATACGGAATTTGTTTGCCATTTCCTTCTCATTTTACAGATGAGGAAACCAAGGCAAACAAGGTAAAGTGACTTGGCCAGGATCACTCAGCTAGTAAATGTCTGAGACCAGAAGAGTTTTCCTGACTTCAGGCTCAGCACTCTATCCACGGTACCACCTAACTACCCAGTGTACATAGTTGGTGCTTATGAAAGGCTTATTTTCTTCCTTCCTCCTCCATTAGAATGTAAGCTCCCTGAGGACAGGGTCTGTTTTACTCTTGTATTTGTATCCCCAGTGCTTAGTATAGAGTAAGTGCTTCATAAATGTTTGTTTCTCTTAAATTTGTTCATTCATTGATATCTAGAGAGAATTATTTAGGATAATAAAAGGACTGTATCTGAGCCATCTGAGTAACAGTAGGAAAAAATGGAGGATGTATGAAAGAAAAGAAGATTTTGATGGGCAAAGGTCACAAATGTGATGGCTGTCCTCAGATATTAGAAGGACTGTCGTGTGGAAGAAGAATATAAGACTTGTTCTACTCCGCCTCATAGGAAAGAAGAGGATTAATGTATATAAATTATAGGGAAGAAGATTTTGATTTAATATAAGAAAGTACTTTGTAAAAATTAGAGTTGTCTGAAAATGAAATGGACCACCTCATTAGGTAATGAATTCCTCATTACTGGAAGAATTCATGCAGAAATGGTTCACCAGTTATCTGGAATGTTGTGGTGGAGGGGTTTTGTATGCCAGGAATTGGACTAGATGACCTCAAGCCTCCTTCCAGTTGTCAGATTCTAGGATTTGTGATTCTGTTATATCCTTACTAGGTCCTCAGATTTCTAGGGTCTCTTGAGTGGCACTTGTTGTCTCTCCCCATATCTCCTGATTGTGCTTTTTCTGCTTTGTTCAGAAAACCCTAAAAGCTGTGTGCCCGCAGCACGGGGCTACATGCAGTCTTTTAAAAAGACATTTTTACTGATATCTTTTGTTTTTAAAATCTCCTGCATTCCCACCTGTATCCTTCTGCTTCTTGTTCCTATAGAGCTATCCCTTATGACATTTTCTTAAGAAGGAAGAGGGAAAAAAATTTCAGCAAAACTAATTAGCACAGTGAATTAATCTAATGTTATATGCAGTGCTCCACACTCACAGACCATAATGGAGCAAGGTGGGACAATGGGGAAGGGAGAAGGATTATTGTATCTCTTTATTAGGGCTAATCTTGTTTTTGTTTTTATAATGTAGCAACATTAGGTTTCAGCAATTTTGTGGTAATTGTTTTTTCTTTTTCCATTATTGTGGTCATTGTATGTATTGTTTTTCTGACTCTGCTTACTTCAGTTAGCTATGTTTATGTAGATCTTTCCTGTATTCATCATTTGTTATTTTTATTTTTACAGGACAGTAATATTATATTACAGCCATGAACCACAATTTATTTAGCCATCCCCCCATCAGTGACGCCTACCTTATTTTCAGTTCTTTGCTTCTACAAAAAGTGGTGCTAGAAATATTTTGCTGTATGTAGGGACTTTCTTTTTATCAGTGACCTCTTTGGGATATATGCCCAACAGTAAAATCTTTGAGTCAACGTGTATGGAGTCATTTTATTTGCATAATTCCATATTTCTTTCCGAGATGTTTACACCAATTAACCCTCAATGCATTCTTTGTTCTTATGTTACTGGTAAAGTATGTCTTTAAAAATAACCCAAAGGTGAGAGTATAGAATTCATTTTCACAGAAGTGATTTGTTGTTTTTTCCAATTATTGCCTGATTAAATGGTGACTATTCAGGGAGTTTTCTATTCAGTTTAGTGGTGACCGATAAATTATGGGCAAGTGACTGATCTTCTGTGTGTCTGGTTTTGTAACTGGTTTTGTATCTTTTGTGACTATTTTTAGAAAGGAAGGAAGGAAGGAAGGAAGGAAAGAAAGATAAATCTTTAGATCTATCTTGGATGACTTATTTTTTTTAATTTATTAATTTATTTATACTTAGTTTTCAACATTCACTTCCATTAGATTTTAAATTTTCTCCTCTTCCCTCCACTTTCCCTCCCAAGATGGCATGTGCTCTGATATGGGCTGTATACATACATCCCTATTAAGCACATTTTCACATTAGGATGACTCATTTTGGAATGTTACAATGATTTGAGCAGGAAAAAGCATAGAATTTGGAGTCCAAGAATCCTTATTTGAGCCTTAATTCTCCTAGTTATTAACTGTGTGGCTTTGGGCCATTTGTTTAACTTCTCTATGCTACAGTTTCCTTATCTGTAAAATAAAAGGATTGGACTTCATAGCTTCTTCTAGAGTAGGTTCCAATTCCAAATCCGATTGTCCTATTATACCTCCAGATTTGTTCTCAACTATTCTTAAACTTTCCTTTTTTTTCTACCTTCCCCAAATTGACTGACAATATTTTACCTAAGCGTTGTGGGACTCAATTAACAACAAGCTTCAAGGTTGTAATGATATGGAAAAAAAAAAAACTAATTCTACCATCCCATTTCCGCTGTGAGCCACTGTAGGTCACTGTTTCTCTTCTTGTCATTTGTGAAAAAAGGATCTGAGTTTACAAGAGCTTCTTTAGCATCATCCTCTCTAAGCCTTTGAAACCTAGGTCTGCTTCCTCTGCTTCAAGTTTTTCCCTTTCCCTGAAAAAGTATGGTGATACCTTTTTCCATTTGGGTGTTGTTCAGACTAGAGGGAAGTTATAGATGAGGTTACTTAAAATTATGAAATTCTGTGGAAATCCCAACCACTCTCTGGCTCCACTCAACCGCCACCTTTCCTCCAAAGAGCCTTTCCTAATTCCTTCAGCATCCCCAGTCAAAAACAGTTCCTTCCTCTTAATTCCTATCACATTGAATTCTTCTCTTTTGACACATCACATCCTGCTTCATGTATAAATTATTTGTTTATTGGTCTTAACCCTCCTACTACATTATAAACTGTGAGGGCTATATGTGTCTAACATTTACATCAATTCTTGATACCCCTAAGTCCTGTCATTGTGTTAGGGTTGGGACTTGCTAACATTCTGGGCTTGATAGAGCAGTCTCAGAAAGTTGTTTGTTTGTTTTTTTGATCATAAAATTAAAAAGTAGTTTTGTCTTAGGAAGGCCTCATCATTAAATTTTCACCTATGTTGGAAGGCTAACCCCTAAACAGCAGGGGGTCCCAAGTGTGGTTATAACCCACAGTATACCCAAGAGAAGAGGAAACACTTGGATGGGTCCTCTAGCTACCTTCCCAAGGGTTAACATATCCAGAGATAACCACATAGAAATACCTACTTTGGTTAGGAAGCTTCCCACAAACCCCCACCTTTCTAAAATCCCAGCAGGGGTGGGAAACCTGCAGCCTTGAGGCCACATTTGACTGAGTCAGGTTTTACAGAACCAGTCCTTCTATTAAAGGCATTTGTTCTGTGAAGTTTGGATTCTGTCAAAGGGCCACACTTGAGGAGCTAGAAGACCACTTGTGGCCTCGAGGCCATAGGTTCCCTAGCCCGACCCAGAGGCTCTTCTGAGTTAAACTCATTCTGTACAAACAAGACTTCCTATTAGTTGTCAATATATTAACATTTACCGAGAACTTACTGTGTTCAAGGCACTATACTAAATACTGGAGAAATACAAAGACAAAGAACATCATCCCTTTTCTCAAAGAGGCTCCAAGAGAGTGAAGGAGATAGGACATGGACAAACTACAGAACGCTGATAACAGTTAGCTTGTAGCAAGCTCATAGTAAGTACTATGGGAATTTAGAAGGCAGAAAAATTACTTCATGTTCTTTCAACATCTCCCAAGTTTCTGTCATATGATATTTGTTATGTATTATGCATCTAAATGATAGTTTTCATCTGAAGAGTTCATGGGGTCTTTAGCTCCCTCAGATCAAATAATTTAGTTTTCCATTTAACAGATGGTAACTGGTATTGGGATACTAAGTGACTTGGCCCAAGATCACACAGTTTGGATGGATTCAGGACTCTGCCCAAATCTCCCAAATTCTAGTTCAGTATTCTTTCTACCCTTCCCTCCAAATACTTAGTTTCAAATAAATTATGACTCCTTTGCACACATTGCATCTTCTGGTTTACTTATTTACTATTTCCTAGTTTTCTGTGTGGTTGATTGCAATAGTAAACTTAGTTGTCTCTTTAATGAACTGTTTCTGTTTTTCTTTTGTAGGATACTGCCTCGGCAATGGTTACAGGGTTGGATTTGGTCAGTGCACTGGAAAGGTACTTCCAGCACCTTCAGTGTTATAAAAGTTTCACATCTGACCTAAAGATGAAATAAAAATAATTCTAATCTCTCTTCCATTGGTGTAACCGGTTTTACTTTTATTAACCACATCTAAAAAAAGAACTATTCTTTATGTATCCAAATTTCAAGCCATTATTTAAATACAGTGGCACCCTTGCTTTACCATAATTCATCCTTATACTTGAAAGCCTGTTGGGAGTGTAATAAGAAGAAAGTTTTACTGCCAAACATGTTCAGCACACAGTAGCTTTCCTCTCCCAGAGTACAACTGCCCTGCTGTGGGGAACTACTGACTAGAACAGAAACATTGCATTAATACTTCTGCTGGGTGATCAGGGGAGCCAGATAATAGGAACAGGGATCAGACAGGGATCAAAAATATACATCAAAACATGTATATTATTAAGCAGATTGTGTGCTGAGAGGGAGTTCATGAGCAGTTCAGCTATAGCACCTGTCCTCTTGGTGCCTAGATCTTTCCTTTTTTGTGTGTGTGTGTCTCCATTGTGGGTAGTGGGAGGTGGTATTTGTGGGTATCTTTGCTAGCCCCAGGGTATGATTCATGCTTCTCTAGGATCTGGACTGGCACACAACAGAATTGGAGGAGTAGGTTATTAATAGATCATGTGGTCAGATCCAGTCCAGAGCCATCTGAATTGTATCAGATGAATTACTGCCGATCCCCTATCCATAATGAAGATGTGCCCAGTGGTGAGCATCAGGCCATAACACCTGGTATTCATGAGTTATTAATACTGAAAACATTTTATCGCTTTAATTTTTCTTTTCATTTTTTAAACTAATTTAATTAATAATTCATATAGTCATTTGCCATTTATATATTTTGTAGTTTTCAATTTTCATGTTAACCTTTTCTGTTCAGACACTTATGTAGTTGGCTCCTTAAAAGGATTTTATTAATTTTGTAAGTTGCCTTTAAAAAAAGATACCTTTTAGGAAATTGAGTACTGTGATTAACTCTTTTAAACCTAAGCAAGATACAGCCTGGGGACCCAGCTCTTTCTCACCAAACTGCCATTCAGTGCCATTTGGTTTCATAAGCAAATAGTTGACACTCAAATACTTGCTGAATTAAATTCTCCTCTGAAAATGAGAAATAGACCCAGATTAAAGGCAGCTTATATTCTGAGTATATTGATCTCAGAAGAGTAGGAAAGACACTTCATTCTCAAGCAAATACACTTTTCCTGCTTTCAAAAAAAAATTAACTAGGGCAGTTAGGTGGTACAGTGAATAGAGCACCAGCCCTGGAGTCAGGAGGACCCTGAGTTCAAATCTGGTCTCAGACACTTAACACACACACACACACACACAAGCACACACAAACCTAGCTGTATGACCTTGGGCAAGTCACTTAACCCCATTTGCCCTGCCTTCCCCTCTCCAAAAAGCAAAAAAAAAAAAAAACCCCAAAAAATCCATTGACTAGAGACACACCGGATATACTCAGAGTAGATGAATGGTAATCTCAGAGGGTAAGTCACTAGCAGCTGGGGACCAGGGAAGAACCAGTTAAAAACCCTTTGTAATATGTGGGAGCTAAGTTTAGTCTTAAAGGAAGCCAATTAAACTAAGAAGTAGAGAAAAGGAGATAGTATATTCCAGGCACAGGGAATTGCCCAGTGTAAAACAGAGACAAATATTGGAGTGTCCTATACAAAAGACAATAGGAAGGCCAATGTTGCCAGACTGTAGTATATGGAAGGAGGCAGTGTGCAAGTAAAGGATAAAGGTTGAAAAGGGCCAGCCTGTGAAGATTAAATGAGAAGCACGGGACCTTATATTTCCACTGGGATTTATTAAGTGGGTCAGGGGAGTGACGGAGTCAGATCTGTACTTGAGGAATGAAAACTGAGTGGAGGATGGACTGGAATGGGGAGAAATGAGTCAGGGATGCCAGTTACAAGGTATTACAACAGTCCAGGTGATCGATGACAAGAATATGAACTTGGGGGTGGGTGTTATGATTGAAGAGGAAATGTATATTTTTGTTGTTTAGTTGTTTCAGTCACGTCCAACTCCTCGTGACCCCATTTGGGGTTTTCTTGGCAGAGATAACACAAGTGGTTTGCCATTTCCTTCTCCAACTCATTTTATAGGTAAAGAAAATGAAGCAAACAGGGTTAAGTGACTTGTTTAGGATCACACAGCTAGTGTCTGTGTGATCCTATATGTGTATATATATATATACACACACACACACGGGTATACATACACATATATAAATGCGTGTATGTATAAATAGAGAGAGAATAATTGAAAAATATATATATAAATATAATTGAGAATATATTGAATTGAAAAGGCAGAAATGACAAGATACGGCAATGGACTAGATATGTGGTGGAAGAGTGAGGAGTCAGGAATGCCACCAAGATTGTGTGGCAGGTGCCTGAGAAGGTGGTAGTTACCTCACCTGTAATAGGAAGGTTTTTAAGAAGAAGACTGTGGTTCAGGAGGAAAGACACTGATTTTTGTTTTGGTCATGTTGAAATTGAGATTAGAAAACACCCAGTTCAAAATGTTCAAAAAGGAGTTGGTGAGTTGGAGACTGGAATTCAAGTGAAAAGCTAAGGTTGGATATATAGATCTGGAAATCATCCAGTGATAACTGAACCCACATGAGCTAATGAGATTACTGGGTGAAATAGTAAAGCAGCAAAAAAGAAGAGGAACCAGGACAGGACTTTGGGGGATACCCATAGTTGGTGAACATAACACAGATAATGATCCAGCAAAGAAGATAGAGTATTCAATCAGTCAGTAAACATGAATTAAGCACCTATGTTTGTGTGGGGCACTGTGCTAAAGGGATATAAAAAGGGACAAAGAAGTCTCTGACTTCAAGGAGCTTTCAGTTGAATGGAGGAAAAGGTGATCATGTTGTCAAATACTGCTAACAACTCAAGATTAGAATTGAGAAAAGACCATGAGATTTGGCTGCTAAGAGGTCATTTGTAATTTTTCAGAAGGAGGTATAAGTTGAATGATGAGACTGGAAAATAGATTGTAGAGGGCTTGGATGAATGAGAGAAGAGGAGCAGGCTTTCTCAGAGGTTAGCTGAGGAGGGAGGAGAGATATGGGGTGATAACTAGCCAGGATGGTAGGAGCAAGTGAGGGTTGTTTTGTTTTATTTTAAGGATAGGAGAAATGTGGTGGTTTTTGGTTTGTTTTTTTGTTTTTAGTTTTTAGGTAGGAAGGAAGGAGCTAATCGAAAGGGAGAGCCTGAAGAGAGAGCTGGGATGATGGTAGAATAATCTGATGGAGAAGGCAAAAATGTATTAATCTAGAGAAAACCATAACAAATGTGATTACAACATGATTAGACATCCTGGTAGAAAAGAGAGGACCAAAGAAATTCATTACAGTTTTTTTTTTCAATTTTAGAAAAGGAAAATAAGCTATAAAACAATAGTTAGACAGAGGACTAGAGAGGGAGGGGAAGGGAAAGGTAGCTGTAAAAGTCTGTAATACTTTGGAAGTCTAGAGACTTTAAACATTTAAAAAAAACCACACTACAAGCCCAGGATTGATTATGTTGAGAATTTCAGAAATGCTTACAAGATAAAAAAAAAAACAAAACCAAACAACCACAGTATAGCTAATTGGCTGTGGCAAACAGTTTCTTGCAGGAAAAAAAAAATGTATTCTTGAAAAAAATGGAAAAACAGGCCAGGTGAGAAGAAGTTGGTATATATTTATGTATGACTCATTTGATACAAAATAGGTAGACTAAAAATCTTTGAGAAGTGTCTGACGAGGAATTCCAAAAATGCAAAGTTGGAGTTCCTGAAATCCATTTTAAGGGAAAAAGCAGCTCTATCAGACATTATGTAAAGTATGTACTCAGAGATGAAAAAGAGATAGCATAATAAACTACTTTATTAGACAAAGGGCTAGACAGGGGGAGTTTTTGGGAACTAGGGACCTGGTAACAGGCAGCTGTTTCCCTTGGTAGGGCAGGAGAAGGAACAATTTGAGACAATTTGATGAAGTGGGGAAGCCGCTTGTGATTGGGGAAGTGACAATGCTGACTTTTCTTTCTCTCTTTATATCTCTTCCCTTCCTACCCTGCAAGTCTCTGGTTCCTTCCTCTGAATATCTTGCTCTCTTTCTCTTCATAACATGGAATTAAATAATTTGTTTTTATAACTAAGTCATAGAATCATAGATTTAGAACTGCAAAAGATCTTAGCCATCTATTACAAATCTCTATTTTTATGCATGAGAAAACAGAATCTTAGGGAGCTAAGTGATTTGTTCAAAGTTATAAAAATAGTATGTGACAGAACCAAGTGTCAAACCCATGGCCTCTGACTTAAAATCCAGTGTTCTTTTCACTATATTTCAGTATTACTGAAGTGTTTATTGACTATTAATTTTTAAAAAGAGGCATGTCAAACCTTTTATACTTTTCAAAGATCCTCATCTCTCTGAAAGAAAATCTAATGCATAATGAAGAAAAAAAATTTTTTTAACGCATGCAGACTTTGTTTTCTTTCCACCTCTGTTTCAGTGGCCCTTGACCAAAAAAAAAAAAAAGAAAAAGAAAAAAAGTTGGCCGCCCCCAAGCAACTGCCTCATTAATAAAGCATTGATTACTATAGTGGGTAGGACTAAGAAGAAAGGTTAATTTGGTCTTTCTTCTCAGCCAAGTTGGGATCATAAATAATGATATTTTGACAAGTCATCCTAAGTAAAGGTCATACTGAATGTTCTATTGGGTTACTGACTGATTTACTGATGTGGGTTAATGCCAAAACCCACTAATAAGAGCTTATTGCTCGCTACAGAGCCAAATGCAGGAAATGAGGGTAATAAAAAAGAATATAGTCAAATGATGATTTATTATGCAGCAGATTGGAAACTGAGCTGCAACCTGAATAGAGTCGTGATTTCAGCAAATATGACCCCAGTTGCCTGAGTGTGGCTTTTCTTCTATCTTTCTTGTTAATAAGACATTGATTAGCATTTAGAAAGAACTAAGAAGAAATTAATGAGGAGCATTAATGAGTCTGATGTGATGGATGAAGTAGACAGGAAGAATTCCTTACGTGGCTCTTTGGAATCTGTTAGAACTTTTACCTTAAGTTTGAGGACCAAAAGAAGCTGCCATGTTTAGGGCATAGGAAAGGGCATAAAAAAAAGATTCCATGATGATATGGAAAAAGATGAATAAATGAAAGGAGAATACAGTTTTCTCAAGGCTTAAAACATGAACAGTTTTACTTAGATGTTAAGGAAAATAGGTAGGACTCACATCTGGAATCCATAGGAAAATAACTTTACCTATCAGTAATCAGTCCTGGCTTCAGAGACCTAATTGGTTGCAGGCACTTACTGCACTGTCATGACTAAGGATCCGGTGGAGGCAACTGGGATTTTCCCTTCCATATCATTGCTCTCCATGGTTTCTCTCTCTGTTTTCATATTTCTAGCAGCTCTCACCCTGAGTCTCTCAGGAGAGTGGTTGCTGACCACAATCATTTTTCCTGTTGCTGCTGTCCACAACATTACTTTTGCATTCTTAGAGGCTCCTAGTAGGAGGTAGCTATTCTACATAAGCTCCATTCATTCTCCTTTGCATCTTCATTCAGATTCTAGCAAGTGGTAGTCATAGAGCACAATCCCTCGACAACCCCCTTCTATCAGTGTAGTTCATCCTGTCATTCTCCACATATAGGTCCTCAAGTGAAGGCATTTGACTGAATCCAAACTTCACAAAACAAATACTCTTTAAAAAAGGATTTGTTCTGTAGAGCTTAGACTCAGTCAAAATTTACACCCTTGGACCTAGAAGGCCACATGTGGCCTCAAGGCCACAGGTTCCATACCCTTCCTCTGGAGCTTCTGAATTGGCCAAGTTTGCTTACACTTCAAAAATTAACCTCTACATCAGAATGCTCCCATTCTTCTGAAGCTTTTTTTTTTTTTTTTTGGCAATGATTCCACCAGCCTCAGGCCTGAAACACAAAAAACTTTCCTGGGATCCAGAGACATTTTTTTCCTGTTGTACTTTACACGTGGGTGTCTCTACCTTGTTTTGTGTAGGCTAATGGGGACTTGTTATCTCTTGTGTCTTCTCTTCTAGGTGATGGGTCCAGGAGCACTTGGGTCATGTGTCTCCTACTTAGCATTTCTGCTGACTCTAGGGGGTTGCTAGGGAACATCCCATTCTGTCCCTGACTACCCCTCCTTCCTTCCTCTTGGGCAGCTTGGTTAGGGCACTTGAATTATTCAGGGCTACTTCCTGAAACATCTAGAGCAGGGAGTGGAAAGGAGCTGTATAGTATTCCTTAACCTACCAAGAAAAAAAAACAGGTAAACTCTGCTCTATCAAGAAACCCTTGAGATAAGGCAATTAAAAGAAACAAAATTAAAAGGGTAAGGGAATGCAAAAGTCAGCTTTGGCAAAACAGCTAAGAACTATGGTTCTGGCTTGGTGGTAGGAGTTAGTCATAGTTCTTCCTCCTAGAAAATAGTTGATTGAATTGGGCTACCATGTTAGGTGATTCTTGGGTTGAGGTATCTCTCTCATTGGTACCTGGATCTTGAAGGGCTTAACCAGCCCTCCTTTTTCAGAGAAAGAAGTGGAGTGTTAAAAATAAGGAAAACTTTCCAAATTGTAGAACAGAGTAAGGGTGAACTCTGTGCTGTAGTCATTCCTGCCTATATCTGAGGATTCCTACCTCCCAACGCTGGTTTCAGGCTTCTTCACACTCCATAAAGAACTACCTCTACCTCAAATTTCTGTATTAACTCAGTAAGCCTGCAACCAGTGAGCTTTTGTCTGAAGGAGTGATCAATCAGTTAAATCTTTATTAAATATTACATGAATGAATGAACTCTGTGAGATTTTTTTAATGCACTATCCTTCCTCCTCCCCCCAACAAAAAATAATAGAGGACCAAACACTGAACCTTGGTATGTGTCCAGAGTCAGAGACAGGAGTTGGAATTAGTGATGTGAAAAGACAAAGTAGTTGGAGAAATGGAAGGAGTACTAAGGGATTACAGTGTCATAGAAGGGAAGGGAGGTGAGTCCCAGGGAAGGGATAACAAGATTATAGACATAGAGTATGAAGAAACCACTGGGGCTATCAAGCCCATCCTCCTCATTTTACAGATGAAAAAACTGGGACCCAGGGAGGTTAAGTCACCTGATCAAGGTCACACAGGTGTGAACTGGGGAGTGAGTTTAGGCTTTGTGACTCAAAGTTGAGTGCTTTTTATGCCCAATGTTACTCAAGACAGTCAATGGTTTGAGGAACTCTGGAAAGGTTAAGGAGAATGAAGTGGTTGAAAGACTTTTGGTTTTAGCAATATGGAAGTGATGACTTTCAGAATAGTTTCAATTGAATGACTGGTACAGAAGTCAGAATGCTGAGTTTTAAGGAGGGAATGAGTGGAGAGCTAGATAAAGCAATAGCTCAGATGTGAATTAAGGGTTTGTGTAAAGGTGGTTATAGGAATGGAAAGGAAAGGAGAGATGCCTGCAATACTGTGAGGAAACCGATGACACGAAACTTGTAATTACATTTTAAAGTTCATCCAGATACTACCTGTAAAACAGAAATATCCCCCAGTGTGCTCTTTTCTTCGAGTGTTTCAGAAGAGCCACTGATTTTAGTCCTGTCTGCCATGGTATTGACAATGTGCCTACTGAGCGCCTGGCTGACACGGTAGCAAAGATCCCAATTTGGAAAATCTGATAATCAGCCACTGCCCTTGACAAGAGCCTTGATTTATTTAATATCTTTCTCTCAAGAACAACAAACTGCTGATAGAATCATAACGGTATAAAGGACCTTGAGACACCCATCCTTTCTCTTGAAGTAAAACTGCATTGTAACCTCTGAAGGAAGAAAATCTGCCCCATTAATTTTCAAGCTCTCTTCCCTTATGATCAGAGATTTGAAGGTGGAACAGATCTTTGTTGTTCAGTCCTTTCAGACTTGTCCGACTCTCTATGTCCCCATTTGGGGATTTTCTTGCCAAAGAAATTAGTGTGGTTTGCCATTTCCTTCTCCAGCTCATTGTACAGATGAGGAAACTGAGGCAAATCAGTTGAAGTGACTTACCCAGGGTCACACAGCTAGTGTCTGAGATGAGAGTTGAACTCTGACTGGATGTTCTTTCCATTATGCCACCTACCTGGGTGGAAGAGGAAGGAAGATGAGCCTTGGTATGTGTCCACATACCATTAGAGGTCATCTACTCTATGCCCTCGTTTTATAAGTGAGGGGGCTAGATCGCAGAGAAGTGGGCTCCTTGAGGTCACAAGGTAACCAGTGACAGAGCCGGGATATGAACCTCGGTCTTTTGATCTTCTGTTTCTACTCATTTCAGCTGAATCAGCAACTTAACTCAGCATTTCAGGGACTCAAGTTCCTTCCCTTTTCTTAGGGCTTGACTTTCTTCAGACGTTATTCAAGGTGAGTTAGCATGTGTCTACAGAATTACAGAAATTGAGCCAGAAGTGACCTCGTCCAAACACTGTACTTTACAGATAAGCAACTGTGGCCCATATGGGCAAGTAGCTTTCTCAAGGTCAGACAGGCAGTAAGTAGCAGAGTCAGAATCTGAACTTGGACCTTTCAGTAACAAATGTGAGCTCTTTCCACTGTGGTTGAAGGGAATAAACATTTATGTAGCACTTATGTACCAAGATCTATGCTAAGTGTTGTTTTTTTGTTTTTTTGTTTTTTTTTTTACAAATCTCATCCCATTTGATCCCCACAACCACCCTGTCAAGGTAGGTGCTATTATTATTTCCACTCTGCAGCAGCGGAATGTGAGGCAAGCAAAGGTTAAGTGACTTGCCCAGAGTCACATAGCTAATAGTATCTGAGACCAGATTCTTGACTCTGGGCCCAGGCCTCCATCCACTCTGGCTAGCTGGCACAACTGTGTCCTCTGCTCTTAGCCCTGCAGGCCTGAGATACCTCACTAGTCTACATGAAAATTGGAGCTTTGGTGGTGGTATTTTAAGCCAGTAAATGTATGTATTTCCATTTTTCACATTTCTTCAAGTCTTTGCATTTGCTACCTTGGGACCTCCTGGAGCCTAATTCACTCTCTGAACAACGTCTAACTAGGAGACTGTGTATACTAGACTGAGAACTCAGCAAGAATCTCAATAGTAACATGGCAAGAACTATATGAGCTGATGCAAAGCGAAGTGAGAAGAATCAGAAGATCATTGTGTGCATGGTTAATAGCAATGTTGTAATGAGCATCAACTGATGGGCACTGAAAGACTTGGCTACTCTGATTGATACAGTGATCCAAGGCAATTTCAGAGGGTTCATGATGAAAAAATGCTATCCATTTCCAGAGAGAGAACTGATGAACTCTGAATACAAATTGAAGTATAATTTTCTCACTCTATTTTTCTTGCTTTTAAACAATTATGGCTGATATGGAAATATCATTTGCATGATTGCATATGTATAATTGATATCATATTGCTTGCCTTCTCAGTGGTTGGGAGAGGGGGTGAGAGGAAGGGAGAGAATTTAGAACTCAAAATTTAAAAAGAAAAGAATGTCACAAATAAAGAATTATTTTTTTTTAAAAAGGAAAAAATGAAGAATCTTAGTACACTTAACAGTGCACTTGGACCCAATCATATCTTAAACCACATTGATGATGAATCTCTGATGATCTCAGCTGCTTTGTATTTGACTGGTGCTCCTCATATTTTGATAGTCTCCATACATACCAATTTATGCATTGAATCATGCTTTTTGAACACTTGAGTCGTTCAAAGTCTCTGTCTCAAATTCAGTAAGTCTTCTCTATAGCTAGAGCTGCCTACATGTTTACTGACTCAAGTCCATTATCAATGATGAAAGTGACTGGTTCAAAATGGAGCATATTTGGTCTTGTGTATGTATTTTTTCAACCATAAATTAAAAAGTCCAGAGGATTTCTTTGTTCTCCAATCTGATGCCAACCATCATCTACCTTAATGTGCTGGATTTGTTTTGGGTTGCAGGGAAAGAAGTATTTGGTTAGAAAAGGTCAAGTCATGAGTCCCATCTAGGTTCCAAATTGTGTTAGAAATTCAAAGTAAATTTTCTAACCAGGTAGACTGGAAAATTCTTGGTTGGCTGGCTAATTGGGAACATTTATAAGCTTTCTTAAGTGTTCTTTTGCCTAGGACTTGCTGCAGGTCTCACACTGAGAGTTCTAGCTACGTCTCTTCTCAAGCCAGCTATCTGGCCCTCATCCCAGTTTGCTCTCTGGACAACGTTAGTCTCTGGAGAATTGAGTAGAAGGTATTTGCTCAGTTATTAATGGGGACTGACATTATTACACATGAGCTAATTACGTTTTACAAGTACTAGGAGATATGCATGACATACAGAAACCTATACATTTTTTAAATCATGGAAAACCAAATGCAGTTACTCTTTTGCAGATGTTGAAGTTTATTTGGGGAGGGGAGTATATGTGTGATAGCATGACAGATGTAAACCATGGTACTCGTTCAGTTAGAATGGAACAAGAAAGAATCCATTTCTGACCTCCTGGAGAGTCAATGATGAATAACCAACATGATTCCTACTGCAGATGACATGTGGTAGACACCATCTCACATACTTAGGAGAAACCCTTTTATGTGGTCATAGATGTAGAGCTTGAAGGGACCCCAGAGGCTATCTTATCCAATGCTCTTATCTTACAGATAAGAAGACTGAGGCCTAAGGAGATCTGGGTAACTTGCTCATAGTCACACAAATAGTCAACGTTGGAGATAGTATTTAAACCTAATCTGCTGACTCAGGCCCATGTTCTCTCTACCACACCATAGTACCTTTCCTTCTTCCCCAGTTCCCCAAGCAAGGACACATAATAGGGGGGGAGACCTGTCAAATACACATGGACAAGGAAAACAGAATCATAGAATTTAAATTACAGGAAACCTTAGGGATCAACTTGTCTGTCTCATTTTAAGATGAGGAAGAAAGAAATATTATATTAGAATCAGAGATTCTTAATTTTTTTTTATGTCATAGGCCCCTTTGACAGTCAAATGAAGCCTATGGACCCTGTCTCAGAATAATGTCTTTAAATGCATAAAATAAAACACATAGAATTCCAAAGGAAATCAATGGTGTTGCAATACATTTATCAAAATATTAAGATTGAGAACTTCTGCAATTAGATGATACTAATCATTAGACTATAAGCTCCTTGAAGGCAAGGCCTATCTTTTACCTCTTTTTTTTTATCCCCAACACTTCCCATAGTGCCCCAGAACACAGTGGGCATTTAATAAATGTTCATTGATTGCTATCTAAGGCCCCATTCAAGCTTGAAATACTCTGAGATGGTATAATGATTCAATCTGGTTTCAAACTAGGTTAACTTGGCTCTTGTCTGAAAGAATAGCACTGAGGCACCCTCCATTCTACTCATTTCATGTGTAGGGAAAAATATCCTCATGACAGGAAGTTGTTATATTTATCTTCATACTATTGAGCAATGAGTCAAGATATTTGTTCTCAGAGTCCTTAGATTTATGTGCTGTTATTGCTTTAACTCATAATGTATCTCCCTCCATTTAACAAGATGATGCTCTGAATCCAAGGTCTTTTTTTATTTTTTAAGTAATGGAGATGGATATATGCTGACTCATGCACACTAACTTATTTGTTAATCCTTGTTACTAAAGAAAAGTCTTTGTTCATTGGCTAACTGGAATGAGGTAAATAAACCGTGGGTGTAATGGAAAGCTGAAGATCTTCCCTGCCCCTTGGTCCATTGATAGGCTTAAGTGAATCTGAGAACCTTCCCTGATTTGAAAATATACTCTAAAGAGCTACCTAATATGCTGAATGTGGTCACATGGAGCCTGTGGTGGAAGGCTTGTTTTTCAGGAACGTCCACACCTTGTGACTTTGTGATTGGGCAGTGGGTCAAGAGGGTTGTGACATTCTCTGACACAGGAGAAGGCTTTATATACCTTGATGTGAGGTGTTGCTTTGGGTCTCACTTATGGGAAGAGTTGTGTGATTTGGCTAGATGAGACTCTGGGCAGCCGTTGAGCCCTTGGCTTTGAAAACCCAGATGTTGGTGATTCTCTGGTAACTAAGTAGGTATGGATGTAATGGTGAGACGGCTGGAAGCCTTGTCTACTGAATTGTGTTGTTTTCTGTTGTAGCTTCCGTTTGTATTCTCTGAAGTTCAGGGTGCTGACTTTCCCCCCTGAACTAGGTAAATGATATATGTTTGATTGATTAAAGTAAGATTGTTAACCCATTTTGAGTTTATTTCCTTTAGAAAAGCAGATCTAAGAACCTGTGCTAGCAGCCATCCTGGATATGCTAGAGTGCTTGCTGATACATGGGAATAGGGTAAAACTGACTAACTTACATGGAATTTGAACCAATGGATTTAGCTTCACTGGCACCATACCTGGACTATTCAACATGGGCATACTATTTTCAAATTTACATGTCCTTTATTACTTTCATATTAGTCCTCATAAGACCTCATCTACAGGAAATCAATACCTTCTTTTATTTTTAAATAGATGGGAAATATTCAGTAATTCACATTCCTCAGACTTGTAAGCTCAGTTACATTTACTTGATATTCATGAAAAATGCTACTGATGACACAATTGCTCTTCAATTATCTGGTCATCTGTTGGGGGACTTCAGTCATCTGGACATCTGTTTGACCTCCCTCCCTGCCAAAAGCAGAGATGCTAATAAATTCTTGGCTTGCTATAATGATGACTTCATTCTTCAAACTATGGAGGAAGCAGAAAAAGGAGTTACAAGTCTGAACCAGATTATCATTAACAAAGAAGTTGCTGAAGTAGAAATGTTGGGACACTTGGAGGAAGTAACCACCCCATCAAAGAGTTTGTGATAAAGGAGAAAGAAGAATTTCATCTGCCATGCCCCAGTGATTTGGAAAAAAAAAGCCTATTTCAAAAAGTTCAGAAAAAAGGCAAATGGGAGCCCATGGACTAAAATTTTGTAGGGTGAAGCTACAAAGAGAAAAGATTCTGATGAGGAAGAAAGGGAAATGTTGCCTAAAGGAATCAATGTAGATGTAAAAGAAACATCAACTCAGTTTAGACTTTTTAAAATTACATGGAAATTCACGTTATTTGGTGTTTGCTAAGTTCAGAATAAAAAAATTAAAAATTTAATGTACTTAAGATATAAAGCTATGGCATGGTCCTCTAAGAAGAGTATAAAAAATGTTAGAGTTCAGAATGAGCTGAGGCTGATAAAAAGTGCAAAGGGCAACAAAATAATCTTTCTTTAGTATATAGGGGATAAAAAGAGGATATAAGGACTAGGTCTGCCTTTTGTAGTGATTAAGATGATGACAAGAAACAATTGGGGGAAGGAAGGAATATTTAATTTTTATTTAAAAATTTTTCCTCTAACAAATACAAAGTGAAAATGATAAACCTATAGTAGAAACCCAAAATAAACAGGAAAATAAGAGTTCGGGTCATCAAACTCCCCCTGAACTACATGGTACTGAAAAAAACTGGTAGAAATGATTGTTGAATTAGTTATCATTGAAAGACTGTATAAAGAAACAGAACAGATACTCATCTACTGGGAAATGACTAAGAAAATTGTGCTACACCAATGGGATGGAATATCACTGTGCTATATGAAGTGATGATTATGACAAATACCGAGAAGCATGAGAAGACTAATGTGAACTGATGAAAAGTAAAGTAAGAAGTACCAAATACACACACACACACACACACACACACACACACACTGATTACAATAATGGAAATTGAAAGGGCAACCACAAAACAATAAAAATGAATGTTGTACAACTGCAAAAAGCATGTTTGACCCCAAAGAAAAACTGAGAAGATCTTCCCACTCCTTTGCAAAGGTATGAAACACTGAATATATAATAAGGAGACTTTATTTTTTATTTTATGTTTTATTGATTTTTTCTCTTCTTTTTCTTTCTGGAAAAAATATTTGTCATGTGGTTTAGCTCTTGGAGAGAGGACAAGGAGAAGGATATAGAGAGAAATAAGGGAAAATTTTTTTTAAATGTGTAAAAATGAGAAGGGTCCCACAGAACTGGAGAACAAATCTTGACTTATTTTTTTTTAAAAGAAGAGTGGAATCTGCAAACTGTAGTCCAATGAACTTGAACTTTCCTTCAGTAAAGATTTTGGAGCATATTAAAGGGATGATTAGTGAAGATCTAGAAAAGGAAACAGTGATCAATAGTCAGCATGTCTTCATCAAGAAGAGACCATGCCAAGCCAATTTCATTTCCTTGTTTAATTAGATTACCAGATAAATAGATGCTATAGATATAGTTTACCTAGATTTTAGAAAGCCATTTGGTAATGTTTCTCAGAATATTCTTCTAGAAAAGATGGAGAAATGTAGGTTATACAATAGTAGAGTTACATGGATTTGAAAATGGCTAAATAGGTGGACTGAAAGAACCCTCATTAGTAATTCAGTATCTATAGAGAAGTGCCTCAGTAGTCTGTTCTTGGCCCTATAGTATTCAAAATTTTGGTCAATAGCTTGTCTAAAGATATAGACAACATAAATATAGATGACTAAAACTTTGCTTTTTGCTTTTTTTTTTTTTGCTTTTTTGGAGGGCAGTTGGGGTTAAGTGACTTGCCCAAGGTCACACGGCTAGTTTTTGTGTTAAGTGTCTGAGGCCAGATTTGAACTCAGGTACTCCTGACTCCAGGGCCGGTGCTCTACTCACTGCACCACCTAGCCGCCCCTTATATGACTAAAACTTTGGATGACATAGTTAAGATCCAAAAAGATCTTGATAGATCAGATTGTTGGGTCAGCTATGGTAATATGCAAGTTAATAAAATTAAATACAAATTCTTTTACCTGTGGTCAAAGAATCAACTTCACAAGGGTAAAAATTGGGTATTCTTGGTTAGATAATTTATATGAAAAAATAGGATTTCTTTAGTGGATTTCACATTCAGTTTCATTCAGCAGTCTGGTGTGATGGCCAAAATAGCTAATGCAATTTTAGAGTATTAAGACATGCTATTAAGAAAGAGGTAGGTCTCATTGGGCTCTGCTCTAGTCGGACCACTCATGTGGAGTATTCTATCCAGTTCTGGGCAATACGTTTTTACAAAGGATAAGCTGGATAATTTAAGATTTAAAGCTCAAAGACAGCTTTTTGCAGATGATGAAATTGAGACCAAGTGAGGTTGAATGATTTGCCCAAGGTCACAAAGCTAGAAAGCAGGGGAAACAAGATCTGAACACAGATACTTTGACCTTCATCCAGTGCTCTTTCTCATGATTTTATGCTGTAATCAGAGGAGGACAAACAGGATGGTGAAGGACTTCTAGGTCATTATATATGAGGATCAGCTGAGGGAACTGGAGATGTTTGTCATGGAGAGGAGAAGACTTAGGGAAGACGTAATACAAACATAAACCAGTATTTTAGTAAATTGGAAGGAATTCAGGAGATGACTTCTTGATCAAGGTTTAGTTATTGGAGAGCTCAGACATCTGAGGAAGTAAGTGAAACTGTAGAGTTTAATGTGGCCATGGACACCATTTTGATTCACCCTAGGTCTTTATGATAGCCTGAGCTTTCTATTTAGTTTTACTATACCCATCCATTCTGGTCTGTGCCCCCACCTCCCTAGCATTCAGGACCTCTGCCCTTTGGCCTCCAAAACAAAATTTTGCTTATGGAAACTTTGATGGGGCATGGTAGGCAATGCAGAGACCCTAGGGAAAGTCACTAATTTTCCCCTGTACTCATTGTTAGGGCCACAAAGTACACAGATTCTCCAATAATTGGTACCTTATTTGACCAGCCTCTCCTCGGATTTGAATATTCAGGATTTTCTTCTTATCTCCAAAATGACAGACTCACAACTGGTCATATTTTACAAAATCCTAAAGCTACTGAAATTGGGTAAGTGGGCAGTGTTGATGCATATTTGGTAGAGACAGAGATTCTGAAAAGGGAGATTCTCAGATGGTATTTTAGAAAGTCAATGAAAAAATAAGAGGAGCATCCTAACAACACAGAAAGAACAATGGTGTGGAAAAATTAGGCTGTGTGTTTGTCCTGATTCTTCCATTCACTGTGTGACTCTAAGCAAGTCAAATCTTTGGGCCGCAGTATTCTCATTTATCAAATGCAGGGCTTGGAGTTCATGGCTTCTAAGGTATGTTACAGATCTAACTTTCCATGACTCAGTGATTTCTGGCTGTTTATTAAAATTTCATGAAGGAAGGGAGAAAAAAATTCTCTGGTCATCAGGTATTCCTGTGAAAGAATTGTCGGAAAGCAGAAAATCTATTTCCCTCCAAAGTTGAAGATTCTGATTGCATGTTAATAACCATAATAAGAATGCTTGCATTTCTGGAATGGTTTATTTAAATGTTCTTATTTGAACCTCTCCAACAACAACAACAACAACAAACCAACAAACGTTTAGAATGGGTAGTACAAATGTCACCCTGGTTTTGATGATAAGGAAACTGAGATGGAGATAAGATTATTGTAACATCTATCTACTTGGCTTTGAAGTTAGGCCTTGGACCTCCATCTTCTGGATCCAAGAGTAATTCTCTGTCCATTTTAGCAGTGCTCTGTATGACACTGATTCTGAACATATTCTAAGCTTCCTTTTTCTATAAAACTTTGAAGTAGGAGTCATTCATTTTTGGCATCCTTCTTTCTTCACTCTATACTACAAAGCACTCTAGGTCCTTATGATAACCTGAGCTTCCTACATAGTCTTATTATAACTGTCCATTCCAGTCTGTCCCTGCTAGCATTCAGGACCTCTGCCCCTTGGCCTCCAAAACAAAACTTCGCTTATACTGTATCTCATTTTTACTTGGGTTTTCCTTTTAGATTTTCGATGTGACAGCTTGCTAACCTGGTATAACAAATTCATTCAAATATGCCAAGTAGAATTTAGTATATCCCTTTGTTTCCCCTTCCCCCAAAGTCAAAGTCCACAGTTTTCCCTCCCTTCCCAGTTAATGTGCTCATTTTAACATTGATCTTGTAGAAGTGATTTCTCTAATTTTATACTTCGGCACTACTTTCTGGGAATCATTGGGAAAATGTTGATGGCATCCTGAGACGGTGGAGTCCATCAGTAAATCCCCAACTCAGCTCATTTGAGATGAGAGAGGGAGGAATTTTGCTGATGTGGTGTGGCAACTGTGAGGACTGAACTCACGTTCTTAAAGGGGTCCCTGTGACTTCTGTAGTTATCTTAAATAACCTTCTAAGATTATCTTGGGTCTGCTTATGTGTCTTGCATCTATTTATATTTACACATCTGTCTCCCCCACTCCTTGCCTCATAGTATAGCCTATGGTCATATTATATCTCCACTTTTAGTTTATAGCTAACTTGAGGTCAAGGACTATGTCATTTAAAAAATCCTTGTATTTCTAGTACCTTGGTACCTACAATGGTACCTTGTGCAGAGAAGGTGCTTAAAAAATGCTTGGGTGATCACTCCATGTTATTGAAGGCATTGCTGTGTTTTAGCAAAAACTTTATGACTAGAGGTCTAACCCTCCTATCGGGGTGGGGAACCTACAGGCTTGAGGCCACATGTGGATTCAGTTAAAGGGCCCTGCTTGAGGACCTAGAGGGCCACATGTGGCCTCAAGGCTACAGGTTTCCCATCTCTGCTGTATATGATAGAATGGAGTAAATTCTTGCATGGTAGATTGTCCAGGTATCTCCTACTGCCGACACGAAGTTAGCTGTTCTCATTTTTATTTTTTTTCTCATTTAAATTTCAGAGGATAAGAGAATTAAAATTTAGAGCTAGAAGGCCCTTACAGGACATGTAGCCCAATCTCCTTCTTTTTCATATAACATTTGCATGAAACCTTGTGCAGCAAGTACCTTTTGTCTCCTGCTTATTTCTGGGTCTTTAGGCACCAAAGAAAGAAGGAAACCAAGAGCCTAACAGTCACAGGCAGGACTATGGTAAAGGTCAATGGTCAGGATTTGAGTAGGTCATGCTTCATGGCAAGACCTTTCTAATGGCATATGTAAAGCTTTGTGAATTAGCCTTTCTGGGCCCTCCAGGGCACAGCCAAGACATTGAGAGAAGATGAAGAAGAAACTTTATTGGCTGCAGGGAGGGGAGGGGAATTTTTTGGAGTCAGCTCATGGAAGTACTAAGTGAGGGACTGGCCAGGAGGGGATTGCAGGTTCTCTAGGTTCAGGGGTCAGTGATCAACCCTGGTCATGCATGGAGACTGTGAGGTGATTGGCATGAGGTCGCTTCCCCATCTCTGACTTGGAGTCTCAGAATGCTCACTAAAGGGACTATTTATTCCAATGGTAAAAGCAGGGGACAGAACACAAAAAAAACAAACCACGGAACTGAAAATCTAGCTTTGTCACGGCAGCTGTGCTCTGCCCCTTCCAAGCTTTGTGCGACCCTTTACTTGTGTTTTCACTGTGGCAAATCCTTTTGTCCTGTAGGTCAAATGGGTGGTTTCTTTGGGAATTTGCTGAGAAAGGGAATGATATTGGGGATCCGAGTGGGTGGAGCTATAATCCAAGAAAATGTTGAGTTATTTTTTGAAGTTTATTCTTCTAGACTTTAAGTCAATGGTTCTCAACTTTCCTAATGCTGCAACCCTTTAATACTCATATGTGGGGGTATCTGCATGTGGGCGGACCTGCCTGGAGACAGATAGAGGAGCGGTGTCTCAGTTGCTAAGACCATTGGAAATATGTGTTTTCTGATGATCTTAGGCGATCCCTGAAAAAGGGTCATTAGACCTCCAAAGGGGTCACGACCCACAGGTTGAGAGCTGCTGCTTTAAACGGAGTTCCAAGGTATTTGGGAACCCTTAAATACCTGTTGCTTCACATATAAACAGTTTGAAATCAATTAACAGTTTGAATTTGGGGTTTTACACACTACTTTGCACAGGCAGAGAACCCCAAGTGACAGCTTGAAACCTTGGTCCCATTCTCCCAGGGGATCCAAAACTGTTTTTGCAAGGAGACAGGTATTGCAATAGTATATGTGTGGGTTTATACATATACACATATATACATATTATATATAAAAATCACATATGTATACATAAACACTATATACATGTGACATGTATGCATATAATATACATGCCTATGCCACATGTATACATACTACACGTAGGGGACAAGTATTGTAATATATTATAATGTGTAATAATATCATATATGTATAAATTCTATATATAAGTATTGTTATATATAGTATATATTATATAATAAATGTGTACACACTACATATTAGATATAATATTGTAACATATGTGTGTACATATGCATATATATTCAAACATATATATGTGTATATGCATACATATACTTTTTACTTTTTGCAAAAGGATTTCCTTACCTGGTAAAGGTAGAATTGCCCAACACAGAGCAAGGATACATGGAGCAGGATCAGAGCCATTTGTCATCAGGGTAACACTCCCCATACCCTTTTCTGTTCCTATGCAGTGAGATTTGTCCCTGATTCCCATTTCACAGCAAATAGCTCCAGCTCCAGGTGAGGGTCTCAGCAGGACAGAGGAACAACAGCCCCTCTCCTTTCAATTGCTTTTTAACCCAAATTCTGAATAATTCTGAATGATTTGGTGGGGGGGGGAGGCTTTTGAAGGGGAAAGTCACTCAGATAATGGTGAAGATAGGGTGTGCGACTTGTGACTTGAAGCTTGCCCATTTGTCTTTTACACACTTGGTATTCTGACTCTTCTCTCCCTTCTATTTTACAATGCTGTGTTGTTGTTGCTGTTTGCTCACAACTAGCCTTAGTTGCAGCAGAGCCCATCATGGGCACTCAGATGAGGAATCTTTGGCCCAGAGAAGTTGAGAGACTTGCCCAAGGTCACACAAGTGACAAAGGAAGAATTTGAATGCAAGTGCTAGGATTCCCAATCCTGTGGGCTTGTCGTTGGCTCACTTCATGACTCCCGTGTCAATGTCTATTAGTCTGGGAGCTCCTGGAACCCATCATTCTATTCTTTACCCAGCTCAATAGCCCCTTGCTAAGGTTGGATAAATGAATGAATGCATGATGGGGACTGTACAGAGGAATAGGCCAATTATGAGGAATAAGCTGCATTTCAAAAACATGTTTTCTTAAGAGAACAACCCTACAGGCTTTCAGGGAAGTCATGAAAGGACCTTCTTGGAGGCAATGCCCTCCTTGCTGCTGAGATCTGAGCTCTTAGAGTAATTAAATTACTAATTCAAGTCTAATTTAGAATGGTAGATGCTCTTTTTGTTTTTGTTATTAAGTTGTTTCAGTTGAATTCCACTCTTCACAAACGATCCCATTTGGGGTTTTCTTGGCAAAGATACTGGGGTGGTTTTGCTACTTCCTTCTCCAGATGATTTTACAGATGAGGAAACTGAGGCAAACAGGGTTAAGTGATTTACTCAGGGTCACCTAGCTAGTAAATATCTGAAGCCAGATTTGAGCTACGGAAGATGGGTCTTCCTGACTTCAGGCCTGGTGCTCTGTCCACCACTCCACCTAGTTACCCCTAGGAGATGCTCTATATATGCCAAATTGGATTCATAAACAGTCTTCACAGAATAAATTTCTTACATAACAAATCCTAAATGACAAGAAAATTCCAAGGTATTTTGTACTTATGTATGTGTTTTATTCCCACCTCTTTCTACCTCACCCCCCACTTCCTGTGCAGAATGTAAGCTTCTTGAGGACAGTGACTATTTGACTTTTCATCTTTAAATCCCTAGAGCCTACCTAGCATAATTCCTGGCTCCCTGTAGACACCGACAAGTGTTTGTTGAATTGAAATAAGATTGAATTAAGCCATGGAGGACTCTGTAAGTCAGAACTCGATGGAGGAGAAGGGGTGATAGGGGCTCAGGATTAGGCATTGACAGATTACATTTTTTCCAGTTGAAGGAACTAATTTTATTATCAGATGGTACATTTGCTATTCATTTAAATGAGTTATTCAGAGTGCATCTCTCTCCAGGGTAGAATAACTATTGAAAACCAAAATGATGAGTCAGCAGAGGCACTTGCTACATGCACAGAAAAGAACAGCAAAAACCAACAGCTCACATTTGTATCACGTTTCAAAGTTTACAAAGTGCTTTCCCCACAACAACCCTGTGAGGTAGGTCAGTGGTCCATCCATCTGTAGAAAATTACTATCTCTTTTGGCAATGGGTGGATGGGCATTATGGTCTAACATCAGAAGCGGGGAAGGAAGAATTTTTATTTTCCTTCTTAATTTTCCTGTCATTACAGAAGTAACCTATCTGCCTTAGTGGATTTTGGGAAAAGAGGTACTGGAGGGAGACTTGGGTTAGTATAACAAGGTAAGACAGGTTTCTCTGAAAATCAGATCTACTACCCATTAGGTAAGAGTTTAACATGAGAAAAGTCTGTAGGGAAGGCATAGGCAAGAGAAGGATTTTGCACAATGTTGGCTTTTTTTAATCAATGAAAATAGTAACTCATCTGGACCATAATCTTTAGGAAGGAGGAAGGTTCATTCTGTCTTTAAAACAAGGAATTATTTAGTAGCAGTACAGTTTGCATGTTGTTAAATAAATTTAAATGTTGAGCCTCCAAGCAGAATTCTGCTCCCTTCCAGTTTACTATACCCACAAAGATGCCTTGTTTTTACAGAAGCTCCCTCTTTTGGTGAATCCCCAAGTACTCTAGTGGGGAAGTGAAATTCTGAAGTTTCTGCTCATCTTTGGGATCTCTCTCCTTCCACTTTGGGAAACCTTCTCCCTAGCCACCCTCAGACTCCTAATACCCTCATGGTCTTCCCTAGCTCCTCTTTCCCCTCCTCATATAATGTCCACACCAGGATATTGTAATAATACTGCCCTTGGGAATTTGCACAATTTCAGGGCTCAAAGCCCTCATCTAAAATGGACAAAGCTATAATAGTAGGACTTCAGGCAATGGCTAACAGGTCGGGGAGCTGCTTCTGGTCCTGAAACCTCACCTGTCCTCAGTTACCTATATTGCCCACGTCGGGGATGCTTACATCTATGGCTCTGCTCCTTCTTGCCCCTAGCACAGAAGCTGTACTGATTCCTAAGAAGATGAAGTTATTGTCATTGATTAGGACTTTGTGCCCACTGCTATGTTCTGTTCTTTTTTTTTCTTTTTCCAATATTTATGGTAGATTGTTAGGAATTAGCCTTTCTCTATAGTGCTCCTTCCACTTAATTCTTGGTGCTATTTCATTAATCCCCACAATGGTATGTGAGGTAGGTAGAGGGCAGAGATTTTTTTTTAACTCAGGCACAGTAAAATTAAACAAGTTATCCTCAGTCACATAGTAGGCTGTTGAGGGAGTTAGCATGTGAATCCATGTTTTGATCTCTAATTTCTATATTCTAGTCCAATGACAAAATGAAGGGGAATATACCTTCTCCTTTCTTCAAAAGATGTCCATGCACTGCAATATTACTGAGAAACCCATCAGTGCTGTGAAGCATTTGGCTGGTGGAATTACCCACAAGTTATAATTGGAGAGTTGGTAGCCCCAGGTGTTTATCATCCCATGAGGGGAGATGAGGCAGGCCTCAGAATGCCCACCTGGGTTCACCTCTATTTTCTGTCTTACTTACTGCACTTTTGTACACAGATCATCGTGGCAAAAGATCAAGAAAAGAATGGAACAATTAAATAAGCCTTCCCCAGCAGAAAGGCAACCCAACAGAGAACTTGGCAGGTGTTTCCTCTTTCCTGGAGCACACAGGGCTAGGATTTAAGAGCCAATTTCCAGCTTCCATCTCTGTCTAAAGCTTCCAAATGGAGCCCAGCTAGAAAAGCTGCAGGGGAAACTCATCTTAGATCAGACAGAACTCCCTGTGGGTGGGCAGGATGAACCCTAAGGACTCTCCTCTCCTCTTCTCTCTTCTCTCCTCTAACCATGAGAACATATTTATTTGCAAAACAAATTCACAAAAATGGGCTCCCTTTTATTTTCTTAGAAGGTGCTTTGTTTCTCGAGGTAGACTGCAAACTTGAAGGTTGTTGCATTGGTTAAATAGAAGAATTTATCTTGTAGCAAAGGAGAAGGGCCTCCCTCCCCTCCCCACCTGCCTTCCCCAGGGACCTTCTCCTTCCTTCCATGGAACCTCAGACCTGGAACATTCCCTGGGAACTTTGCAGCTTGGTTGATCACCTTCTGTTTTTTTGTGCTTTCCATATGAGTGGGTGAACCGTCAGATGTGTGCCCTGGAACCACTGCATATGCAATTGTGCACCTGGTCAGTTATTGGCGGCTATCTCCAAGTGGTGATGGTACTCTGGGAGGCTGCTTCCCCCTTGAGCCCAGATCTGCAGATTGGCGTATAAAAGCTAGGGTGGCTAGAATGCACCTTTTAAAGCAGGTAAGAAGCTATGAGCCTGTGATGTCATGGTCTCCTGCTTCAGATGATCTCTAAAGGTATGGGTGATCAGTGATGAAGGGACCCTAGATCACTGAAGGATTAAATCTGTGACCCTTCCTGGTTAAAGAAAGGCTGCCCAGAATAGTTGTAGTTTTTGTCTTATTGCAAAATAAAATGGATAATGTTATTAATACCATGGATCATTAGAATGACAACTGTCACTGCCCTAACAGGTCTAGGACCCAGAAGAAGTGGCCGTGATTATACCTGCTGAACCAATAATCAAACTCCTTGTAATCGTCTGGGACCATAGACATTTAACTAGCTATGAGACTGTGGGCAAGTCACTTAGCCTCTCTGTGCCTCAGTTTCCTCATCTGTAAAATGAGAATTTTTAACTCGATCATCTCTAAGGTCTCTTTCAACTTTAAATTTGGGAGTAGTCCAAGTCGATGAAGTTCTGTAGGGAGCTGTATCATCCAGGTGATGGAAGAAGACTCAAGTACCTCTTGGTACTAGGGAGAGGGGAGGCTCCTGGTCAACACTCCTTCTCCAATTAGTCCAGGCTCCTGGCCACCCCTATATGGGTACAGATGGGGGTGCTAGTGTCTATTCTAGTGGGTGGGGACCTGAGCATGGAAATTACCAGTGCCATATCTCTTGCTCTGCTGTATTGTCCTTAATTCTAAAGCATTTTCTTGCTTATGATTTTGTTTTGTCCTCACATAAAAAGGAAAGGGCAAAGTTTAGTGTCCCCGTTTTACAGATGAGGAACCTGAGGCACTGGACGCTGAAGTGAGACAGTGAATCAGTGGCAGAGCCAAGATGGCTTCCCAGGTCTCTGACTTCCAATTGGTGGCATTCCCTAAAAAGGCCTAAAGTCACTGCCTGAAGAAAGCCCACATCCACTGATTATCATTCAGTTGTGGTTGCCTGTCTGTTTTCACAGAGGGACTGAGTCTTCACCCCAAAACTCTGAGAAAGAGGAGCAGGTTCCAGGGGCAATGCCAGGCAATCAGAGCCTAAAGTACACAGTGCAACCTCCATTGGCTGTGTTCTACCTTCCTATACTCTAGCTTGGAGAGAAACTGACCATCTCCACATAACAATAGCCAGAGGAGACTTGGGAATATCAACAAAAGCATTCATAAGGTCTCTTAGTACAGACTTGCAAATAAGTACAAAGCATTTACCAGTCCACATAAATGCTCCTTTAGACTACCCACTTGCCCCGAGTTACAAGGAAAACAATTTTTTAAAATTGACAATTCTTGCTTCCATACTTGGTTGGATTCATGACTTGCCATTTTTCAAGCTGCTACTTGCAAAGGTTCTCATTATTTTGTGTGCTCAAAGACCTATCTCTTGGCAAGGGCTTGTAAAGAGCTGGAACTTTCCCATGGCTTTTTCTGGAAAGAAGAGACCTTTCGTCTGGGGCCCCAGGGTAGTAATTTTCATCCAGCCTCTCTGAAGGAGGCTAGGTGCTTTTAGTCATCCAGATGCTGCTCTTCCCAGGTAGATGTGGGGATGGCACTATAGGGGTCCACGATGACTTTGGCACAGCGAATAATCATTAAAACAAGGAAGAGGCAAAGGAAGACAAAACAGGCCAAAGTCAGACCTTTGTCCACATCGACTTGCACAGGCATTGGGGTTGGCTCTTCCATTGTGAGGTTGTTTCCTCATCTGGTTTTATTCTGACTGGTACCATCCTTCTATTCCTACAAAAAAAAATCCCAAACATTAGATAATGCTTACTGTTACCCAGGGGAAGAGTAGTAATTACTGACCAGAAATTGGCTCTTAACTAATGCCAACTTTGGGAAAAGTTTTCATGTATTAGTTGTGCAATTGTTACCTCATTCTTGAAGATTGAGGTTAGAGAAACTGGCTTTGTTTCCCAGGTAGGGAAGCTGACATTCACTCTGAACATTATAGATAGACTTAAGATTAGTTTTTCCGTACTTAGCAAGTTGAACCCCTAATGGCTTAATTTGTAGGACTGGGAACATCGGCTATGAATGATGTCACTAGGGGTGAGTCAAGTGTTAGAGCAGATATGGAACTAAATAGTTAATTCTTCCTTCATGTTGACTCCTACCCTCACCTCTAAAGGGCAAGCAACAGTATGGAGCATTGAATTTAATGTCAATTTTTAAAAATCTGTTGATTAGCTTTGCTGATTTTTTTTTCATTCCTCTTCTTTAAAAAAAATAGTATGGGTTATAAGGAATGGTTCTTTGGGAGAAAGAAAGTGGTGGGGGGAATTTAGGAAATGTAAATAAAATAATGTCAATAGGATTTTTTTATTTTTATTTTTTAAGTCCAGATGCCCTTGGCTACCAAGGAAAAAAGACGTCTAAAAGTGAGGCTGAAACAGCCTCTACAAGATAGGTTGGAGAAGCTGTCGTGATGCTGAATCTTTAGGTAAGGCTTTCTAAGTGGCAGATCACTATTGTTCTCTCTCGTAAATGCAAATGACGCAAAATGTGGTTGAATGATGGTGCCTCTGAGGGAAATAGTGAAGTCAGGAGGAGGCAGAAATGCTGAAAGATAACTTAGTTTGGGTGATGTTTAATTTGGGGAATGGTGGGATATCCAAGTAAAGATAATAGAGGTACCACTGAGCAAAGGCTTGTTGGTTTTGATAATCTGGTCCTGGAATGGGGTAATCAGTGAACACGCCTGAGTTCATTCTCAAATTTTTCAGTTCTCAGACTCTACCCCACTGGTTTATCTTGGCATAGCACAGGAAGAAACTGAAATGCAGGATAGAATAGGTTACTGATTCATACAAGGCTGTCGTCTTGACATGCATCTTGGTTCAGACTGCACAGTAAGGAGAGATGAAGAACCTGGGGTACAGTTGTAAGAAGAGGGGACCCTATAAGACTAGTTTTATATATAGTTTTGGACAAATCAGTCCACATTGTCCGGAGCTATTGCACTCCACCCTTATCTATCTTAATTAAATTAGAGGAAATCAAGTTTGACCTGTAATTACACCTACTTCTCCCATAAATATGGGACATTTAAAAAAATTGAAAAGAGAACAGGAAAAGAGGTCTATCTTTAAAATAATTGCATGAACATCACTTGTTTCTTTTAGGTACAGACTGAATTTACATAGGGAATAGTAGTATCCTAATTTGCATAGTGATTTAAAGAGCCATCTCTTATTTATATGACAACTTTAGCACTCTACAGAAAACTAGGTGTAAAAGTTGTCTTGACCCACTCTTTCTTCAGCTGCTTTTACTCTGGTTTCCAACCTAGTCCTGTGACTCTCCTCTATTGAAGATCACTAATAACTCCCAAATCCAATGGCCTTTTCTTTTAGTTTTTATCCTCCTTGATCCACTTGTATCATTTGATATTGAAGATCATCCCCTCCTGAATAATCTCTTTCCGTGGCTTTAAAGGTAGGATACATCAATTTTGGTTCTCCTTCTACCTTTTAATATTTGTTTCTCTCTTTATTTACTGCCTCTTGATGTCACCTAGGAATTTACCATTCTCTCTCTCTCTCTCTCTCTCTCTGTCTCTGTCTGTCTGTCTCTGTCTCTGTCTCTCTGTGTCTGTCTCTGTCTGTCTGTCTCTGCTTCATTACTTATGGAGATGACTCTCAAATTCTCTCTTCTGGGCAGCAGCATCTGAAACTGAAAAGGTCCAAAACTGAACTCATCTTTCCACCTAAACCTCTAACTCTACCATTTCTTTCAGTGGTGCAACCATTCATCCAGTCTCCTGTCTTCAAAACATATTGTTATCTTTGGGATGAGAATAATCAACCAGTTACTGAATTTTGTTCATTTCACCTCAGGAACACTGTGCTGCATCCATCCCTTTCCCTCTATTCCTATTGCCAGCACCCTAGACCTGATAGCTCTTCATTGCCACTGGGAGTACTGGAAAAGGTTCCTAATAGTTCTTTTCAACTCTATTCTCTCTTCCCTCCAAAGGCTTCATGATACTTATCTTCATTATGTCCCTCAGTTGATGGTTTTCTATTGTCTAGAGAACATAGCTCAAGCACCTTCTCTGGTGTTCAAAATTTTCCATGATTTGGCATCACTCTGACTTTCCATTAGTATTTCAGACCATTCCTAGTTATCTGTTCTATCCTGTGAAGATAGTTATTCTCTCTCTTTGAACATGTCCTGTATTTCTTATCTTCATAGCTTTAGTTATGCTGCCACCTATACTTGGCAAATTTTTCCCTATCTTTTAAAATTCAATTAAAAATTCACCTTCTCTTGCCCACCTTGCCCACCTTGCCCACCCTCCTAACCCCCAGAACCAAAGAGCTCTTTGATTTCTTTGCTCTTATGTGTTTATGTGCTGAAGAGTGTCTTCTTCCTAGAGCATAAGCTGTGTGAATTTAGGGACTCTTTAATCTCAACTTTTCATCCTCCCTCAATACCTAATATATGCACAGAGTAAGTATTCAATTAGTGTTTGTTGAATTTTAATTTTAATATGATGGTTGAGAGAAAACCATATTTTTGTCAGTCAATATTTATTGAGCAGCATCTTGGGCTGCTCATCACATCACCTTGACCTATGTCTGACCACTGGAGTTAGTGACTCTGGAAAAGAGAGTGAGTCTGATGCTTTTGTGCAGCTCTACCCCACTCATATCCAACTCACAAGTAAGTCAAGATATAACCCTTGTGACGTCATTGGTTCTCTTTGAGAACAAAGGACAAACATAATTTACCAAGCACTTGTACGCGCCTTGGCACTGGTATTTGAGTATGATGATTACTGCCTGGCAAAGAATAGGAACCATAAAATCCAAAATCAGTCAGTCAATGGACATTTGTTAAACACCTATTGTGTATTAGGCACTGTGCTAAGCAAGGAAGATACAAATAAAAAAAAAGAAAGAAGGAAAAGACAGATCCTATCCTCAAGGAACTCATAATATTGAGGCGGGGAAAACAACACACAAAAGGAACCTGAAAAGAAGGGATCAATGGAGGTATCCAGCAGAGGTATGATGGAGACATCCAAATGAATGCAGTTGTGGGAAAGGAGGAGATGGTTATTTGGGGTCCTCTCCTAAAATGGAAGTTTTGGAGCTCATGATTCCACCCTCCAATCAGAGGAGCAGAGAATACTGATGAGGTACAAGTACCTAGGATGTCTCCATCTTGCAAGATAATGAATTTCCCCAATGATAAGGTTGCTGGGGGTATGATGAAGATGTCTAAATAAGTGTAACAGATGAAGAATGAGCTACAGATGCTATTTTGAGGTCAAGTAGATGGCACAATAATAATAATGGATAACAGAAAAAAGGCAGAACCATTTTTCTCTTGGTTCTGTCCATTCTTCTCATGTAATGTTCACAACTACCCTGTGAGGTAGGTGCTATTACTGTTCCCATTTTTAATAATGAAGAAAATTGAGAACTAGAGAGGACAAATGACATACCCAAGATTACATAGATAGAAAAATGTACACGTCAGGATTTGAACTCAGATCCGGACAACTCTAAATCCTGTGATCTATCCATAATACCTAACTTCCAATGATGATGATTGTGGTGGTGATGGTGATGATGATGATGATGATGATGATGATGATGTTGATGATGTTGATGCTATTGATGATGACTTATACTAATATAATGCTTACTATGTACCAGGCACTGTGCTAAAACTAGGTCTTGCAGTGCTGAATTAGGGCAAGTCTTGATTTAAAAAAAAGGTAGATTCAATAAGCTATAGGTTAGCACAGTTGCTTTCAATCCTATCAAAATTCTAGCATGTATTATTAATGGGATTGTTTTGAACATTTAGAAAGTAAAATAACAATCACTAACAGAAAATGTAACATCATGAGAACAGATCATGGCAGACTAACTTAATTTCTTTTTATGGCAGAGTAATTAGACTGGTAGGTGAGGGGATGCTATAGAAATTTACCTACATAACAGCAAAATATTTGACCAAATTTCACATGCTGTTTGTGTAGACAAGGTGAAGATATTGGGTTAGATGATACAGGAAGTCCTCAGGTAGTAGCATGGCTGTACCAAAGCATAGTTATTAATGATCTGAGGTCAACTTAGAGGGAGATCTCTGGTGGGGTATTTCAGGGATACTTCCTTGTACCTTGCTTTGTAATATTTTTAATGGTGACTTAGATGACAACATAATCAATAGTTTTTCACCTGATAAAACAATCTAAGAAGGGAGACTAGTAATGACAGTTTCTATTTATTAAATTTGCCTTAAATTTTGTGAAGCACTTTATATATTTCATTAGATTTTCATAATAACCCCATAAGTCGGTACTATTATTATCTACATTTTGTAGATGAAGAAATGAAATTTTAAGGAGTTTAGGGGAAAGACTCTGGTCATGTGTCCTGTCTGATAAAAGTGGCAGGATTTATATGTGGCTCTTTCTGACCCAAATCCAGTATTTTGTCCACCAAGTTCTGCTGCCTCTGACAGCGAAGACCTTGGGTCATAGAATTGGGATCCCAGAAAGATTTTGGCAGGAACCCAAATGGGAGGAATCTCATAAGATGGAACTTAATAGGGACAAATGTCAAATTACATACATAGGTTTAAATTAGCACCTGCACAAAGGATAGGAAACAATAATTGACTACTGTACTAGTTGCTCGTGTTCTGTACAAGTTCAAAGTGAGTTGACAGTGTCACATCAGAGCCAAAAGAACTAATTTCTCCTAGTCTACATGAGGAAAAATGCAAATTCTTATAAAAAGGTAATGAATGTCCTTCTGTCTTGATTGGAAAAAAAGAATTTTAGTATTGAGTTTCTTTTGGATGCCCACCACATTTTGGGAAAGACATTGAAAAGTTGGAAGGTCAAGCCTTGTTGAAGAGACTAGGGGCCATGATTTACAATGAGTAACGGAAAGAACAAGAAAATCTTTAGCTTGGAGAAGACAAGGGGCCATGGTAACTTATTTAATTGTTTGAATTATATTATATTACATATAATATAATTATTTATGTTATATTATTATAACATTATTATATATAATATAATTATTTATGTTATATTAAAGGACTAGGGGTGGCTAGGTGGCTCAGTGAACAGAGCACCACCCCGGGAGTCAGGAGGACCTGAGTTAAAATCTAGCCTTAGACACTTAACACAAAAACTAGCCATGTGACCTTGGGCAAGTCACTTAAGCCCAATTGCCCTACCTTCCCCCTCCAAAAAGCAAAAAAATAAAAATAAAA
>CM053598.1:96150701-96216099 GCA_028646575.1 Pseudocheirus occidentalis | reverse complement strand
AAAAGCGTAATGGACTCCCTTGGGATGGAGCAAGTGTGGAAGGCTGAGATTTCTGACTTTTGACTTGGGCCCTGGTGGCATCATAAGTGGTGTTCCCAGATCTCAGCAGTCCCAAGAGGAAATGGAAGACAAGTTATGTCCACAGGAGGTCTATAGTTCCTTCCTGTCCTTTTCTGTCCCATCCCTGTCCCTCATTACTTATCAGGTCCCATAATATTGGAGCTGCTGTAATAGACCATAAGAACAGCTACAGTTCATTCAACCAGAAGAGTAGGACTTTCCATACAACACGTGATTGGTGCTACTGTGGCATGATACTGAGGGCAAGTCCTATTACCATACCAAAATGGGGCATACCTACTGCTAAGATCTCAAGAAACTTGGACTGCAATTTCCTGTAGATATTATTGCAAGTTAAGTTCTATAGTACCATTAATAGTACTATACTTCAAGTATATTATGTATTAAATAGGGTTTTTATGGGCTAGCCTGGGTATCTAATCATCAGTCACATTTGTATTGGAAAATACATTAGAGTTCCAAACAATCTATTTATAATTGAGCTTTTAGGAGCATAATCTATTCACACTTTGGGGACTGTGTATATATTACTTTAGTGCTGTATTCCTGTGCCCTCCCCTTAACTAAATCAGCTCCAAGTTTAAGCTGGGTGAATCCCCCGAGTATCACAGGAAATTAAAAAAGTAATTTAAGGATAAGATACACTCTTTTTCATCAGGGCACATCACTGAGCTAAAAAAAAATGAATAGTGAGTTACTTTGAATTGCTATCAAGGTGAGTAACTTCAGTTATCTAAATTCACAGAATCTTAAACTTGGAAAGGCTCTTGGAGGTTGTCTGGTCCAACCTCATATCTAATGTGTGAATCTCTTCTACAACATCAAAGAATCTCCAGATTTTTAGGCTTTAGAATAATTTCTTCTAATGTACTAGTTTCTTTTAATTGCATGGCAGATAGTAGTACTACGAATTGCCTAATTTTGTCCAAAACACTACTTTTATAAGATTTAATGACATAATTAAATTATTTAATTTAAAACAATTATGTAGCAAATAAAAAAAGGAAAAAAACCTACCTGATAAGTTCTAGACAGATGGGGTCTGTTTTTCCCCCCATCTGGCTTGCAAACCACTCCAGCTGCAAAATTTCAGGTTTTGGTGGTTCCTCAGAGGAGTGGTCATGCTGTCACAACTCACTCAAGGGTAATTCTGGTTTGGGGAAAAAAACACATTTATATTCCAGACTGTAGCTTCTGAGCCCCCACCAGTGTACATTTTTTAAAAAACCAGTTACAATGACACCATTAACTTTTAAACATAAAACATTTACTAATAGGGCAAACGCAAACATAATCACACTTTAACATTTACTTAATAGAAGGCAAAAGTAAAAATAACCAAAACATCAGAGAACCCATAAACTTGAGTTATATTCTCCCACCAATGCACAAAATATCCAAAGACATAGGAGTGGGGAAATGGGCACACACAGAAATGAAGGAGTAAGGGACATGAATAGAGAAACCTATGTCCTAAAGCAGCTTGACTCTGGACTACGGGCCTGGATGTTTGTGGACTCTAGGAGACAGCTGCACCACACATTAATTGTTAGGTGAGATCTATCTTTTTCTAAGTCTCTCAGCTCCATTGATGGAGGAAGCCACTTCTCTGTTGTTCTTGGGCCACTGAAGTAGTGTTAATCTCTTTTAGAGAACAGAAAGCTTAAGTTTGCTATCTAAAGAGCTTCCCAGGTTTGCTTCCTTGACTATGCATTTGTTTCCTTGACTATCTCATGTCTAGCATTATACTTTGAATGAGAAGCAGCTCTTTTTAATCTTGGATCTGCAAAGCTATTCATCTCGTGTTCTCTAGGGTCTTTGAGGGGTTTGTCCCCTTGAGTCATAGATGGAGTAAATGGAAACATGGGCAAACATTGAGAGGTTTCTTCTCTCTTAAATTGCATATGATGAATAAAGAACAAGGCAGCCTGTCCCCTAACCAGCTCTTGCCCCACAGCCAAATATGCTCCTTTTCTATGGTCAACTCTTTCAAATAGAAGTTTTCTTCCAATTTTATTAGCTCCCACCTCCATCTCCATCAACAACGTCTGGTGGGCTGGTCTTAGCTTTTGTTGGCATAGCAGTTCCAGTGGTCTGTGTTCTGTGTTTTGGCTTCTGATATCTTGATTTTTTTTTTTATCAGCTTCTCTCATGAACTTCTCTGATCTCTCTCCTGAATTTGACTTCTTGATTCCTGACTTTATCTGGCTTCAGATTTTGCTTCTACAGCCTCAAATCACAGTCTCATGTCATGTCTAGTGCACCATGTCTGGCTTAGATTGAGAAACCCCAAACCCACATTTCTGTCAGATATGACAAAAGCAGTTATTACATAATGATTCTCAAATAATTCTTTAATGTCATTTTCCAGAAACATACTCCAAAGTTTTGAAAACAGTCATATTCAAATTATCCACTGGGGAAATGATGCACTCCTGCCATCCCTATCCAATTGTGCCTTTGATTGGCCTGCTTTCACTCTGATCCTCTCAGAACTCTCTGTATATCTTCTCAAGCACTTTTACTTAGGGGTCTGCTTGTTTTCTCAGAATGGTTTGGTTTTTTTTCAAATTGCTTTTCTCTGATTCACACTATGTCCCCTTTCCTACCTTTTTCAACAAATAAATTGTCCACCCAAGAGAGGTTCTTGCACGCATAAGGTATCTTACTATAGGATTGTTTGAAATACAAAATAGAGTCATAATGCTTGCATTCTGCCCTGGCTATGAAGCTGGAATACAAGAAAGCAAGGAATGATTCTGTTTTTTATGCCTCTGAATGCATAAACTCCCAGAGATTACTCACATGTTTTGTCAGTTTGGTAAATGGTTGATTGCCTGATTCCTTGTTTATGGAACCAACCCATGAATACACTGAAGATTCATTTCTCATGACTTGTTTTCTTATGCTCTTTTCTTTCTTGCAGTTTGGGACTTCTTATAATTAAGCATGGTGTCTACTTTTTGAGGTTTGGAAATACATTCACCCAAGATTTATACACTACATAGAAATGAAGGCTGAGCCGTGGGGAGACAGGGCCTCCTGCTGGCATAAGCCCTCCCTTTGGTTCCCCAGCCAATATTTCCCAGCTCTGGCCTTCCACAGCCTCCAGGGAGAAGACAGAATGGTGTAGCAGAAATCAACATGCCCCAGACTGAATCTATTATCTTTCCCCCAAATCTTCCCCTTTTCCTAATTTTTCCATAACTCTGAGGATACCACTGGAGGTAACCCCCTCAGCTCCTCCCCCTATCCCCCTCCCCTTATCTATCTGTTGACAAGGCCTGTCAGTTTCCCTATTCATTACGCCTCCTGCATGTACTCCCTTCTCTCCTCTCTTACTGCTACCACACTGCTGCAGGCTCTCACCTCAGGGCTGTATTATTGCAGTAGCCTGCTAGTTGATCTCCCTGCCTCAAGCTTCTCCCCATTCCAATCCATCCTTTTGATCTTCCTAATGTATAAGCCCAACAGCGTCATCCCTACATTCCCTACTCAATAAACTCCGGTGGTTCCCTTTCGGTCTAGGACCAAACATTAAATCTTCTGGCACTGCTCTTCACATCTTTCCAGTCTTCTTATTCTTCATTCCCCGTTCCCACCCACACACTCTGTGATCCAGTAATACCACTTCCTTGACCAAGACGCTCTATTTTCCAGTTCCAGGCATTTACACTGACTTTTCCTCATGTCTAGAGTATTATCCCTCATCGTCGCTACCTCCTGATTTCCCTGACTTCTTCAAGTCCTAGATAAAATCCCACTCTCTTTTTCTGGCTTAATTCTAGTGCATTTCACCTATCGGTTATCTATAATTTATACTATCTACATCTTGTTTGTATGTAGTTGTTTAAATGCCCATTGTTTCTCCCTTTAGATCATAAGCTTCTTGAGAGTAGAGACTATTTTTACCTTTTTTTTTTGGTGCCCCCAGCACTTAGCACAGTACCTGTCATATAGCTGGCACTTAATACATTTTTACTGAAGTAGCACAGCCCACTTTTGGATAGCTCCAAGTATTAGGAAGTTTTTCTGACACCAATGAATGGATTAAAAAAAATTATTAAGTGCTTATTATGTGCCAAACATTATGCTAAGCACTGGAGGTACAAATAGATTGTCCCTGCCCTCAAGAAACTCCATTTGAAAACAGTGGGGTGATTGCCTGGGAATGGGAATTTTGGTCTGAAAAGTCACTAGATTGATAAGTAGAATCCAGAGAATTTGGTTAATGTGCTCTTTGCAGAAGCAATGGCAATATTCATTTTACCATAGTTCCCAGAGTAAGCAAGAGACGGAAGGGGGAGAGATAGAAAGATCAAGTCTAAATATGCCCCTTCCATCTAATGTTTCTTGGTTGTGCCCCATTAGAGCTAAGCAGAATAAATCTAATCTCTCTTTATGACACTTCCTCACCCAAACACTTGAACAGAGCTATCATGTCCTCTCTAAGACAATTTTGCATAAACCCAGCAATTAGTCGGACTCTATTCAAGTGAATTTACTTGCCAAATGACCTAATTTAAAAGGTGATAACGTTAGAAGTACTATGAGTAGAGAGTATAGCGAGATGCCTGTTGGCTTAAACCAATCCAGTTTTGCTTTTGCCTTGATATACATACTAAGGTGACTGGAGCAGTCCCTAATATTGATTATGAATTTGGGTATATCGAATACTAGAGTTCCATTAAATGTGTAGACACATCCTACAATAGAAGATTGATGCAGTCTTTCAAATCTCCTCTAGCCAACCCCAAATTTACTCCCTGTCTCCATGACCATTTTTTTTTCTTTTGGGACATAATGGATGACAACAATTAAAATTTCAGGCTGAATGTCCCCAATGGAATGGCCAGCAGTGTAAATAACTCATCTCCAAAACAGCATATCCCCTTTCTCAGTGTGACTTCCAAGAATGAAAGAATGCTTCAAGAAACTTCTGGATCTTCTGTTCTGACCCCTTCATTTTATGGTTGAGAAAACTGAGATGCAGTGAGTTTCGATGATTTGCCTGAGGTAAGCACATATCTAGAAATCAAAGCTCAGTTCTGTGGGACAAGGGAAAGACAGGACAGCTTGCCTTTGTAGCACACTAGTGGGGATGGGCTCACAGTCCCCGGGTGGAAGCTGCTTCTAGCTACAAGGAACTGTTTTCCTTTGGAACAAGGGCTCATGTTTTCTCCGAGTTGATTCCTTTCTTTTGGTCCAATCAGTCTGCAGCTGTTGGTTCTAAGCTGCTGATACAGCTATTGTTCCATTACTTCCCCTAGTGCCTTCTTGTGCCCTTGAAACATTTCTCTGGTTGCAGTGTGACCACCCTCCTTGCAGTCACAAGCTGGAAGTCTAATTCCATCTACCCCAGCTGGGAATAACATCAGTAGAGATAATCGTCCATGTTCTTTTACTCTTGAGAAATGCACTTCCCGAACCTGAACCTTCTAATAGAATGACAGGGCCTGTTAGATTGTGAATTCCTGAACTTTGTCATAGAATGACAGAGCCCACTAGATTTTAACAGCTTGAGAACATCTTGTATATTTTTAAACTGCCTCCTCCCAAGACTCCAACCCCCAGCATGATGTTTTATATATAATAATATGGTATCTTGGGCAGCTAGGTGCCACAGTGAGCAGAGTGCTGGGCTTGAAGTCAGGAAAACTCGTCCTCCCGAGTTCAAATCAGAAATCAGACATCTTCTAGCTATGTGACCCTGGGCGAGTCACTTACCCCTGTTTACCTTAGTTTCCTCATCTATAAAATGATCTAAAGAAGGAAATGTCAAAGCCCCCCAGTATCTTTGCCTAGAAAACCCCAAATGGAATCACAAAGAGTTGGGCATAATTGAAAACAACTAAAGAACATGACAAAAGTGTCATCTTTGAGCCTCAAACAACCCTGTGAAATAGGTGCTACAGATATTATGATCCCCATCTTAGACGAGGACACTGAGTCAGAGAGCTGTTAAATGCTGTACCCAAGGTCACAATGACACTATCAGAGAGAAGATGAACTCAGCTCTTCTTGACTCTCAAGTCTAATACTCTACCTTCATGCCTTCTACCCATTAAATTAAATATTGTAGCTAGAAAGGAACCTAAAACTTATTTAGTCCAAATCTTTTTTTTTTTTTGCCTTTTTGGGGGGAGAGGGCAAAGGGCAGGGCAGTTGAGGTTAAGTGACTTACCCAGGATCACACAGCTAATAAGTAAGTGTTAAGTGTCTGAGGCTAGACTTGAACTCAGGTCCTCTTGACTCTAGGGCCAGTGCTCTATTCACTGTACCACCTAACTGCCCCTAGTCCAAATCTCTTAATTCACAGATGAAGAAACTGAGGTCCAAACAGATTAATCTTGCTGGTCAAGGTCACACAGCTAGTGATCAAGACAATTTAAAAGAGAAAGAGAGAGAGAGAGAGAGAGAGAGAGAGAGAGAGAGAGAGAGAGAGAGAGAGAGAGAGAGAGAGAGAGATCCCTGTGAATCCAATGCTCAAAGAAAGTTCGCTGATCCCCTGAATCCAACGCTCCTTCTATTACACTCATATTATCTGGTGCTCCTCTTCTCTGTTCTTTTTACCCACTCAAAGCTGTTAATGGCTTTAGCTCCAAATTCTGCCCCGCTTCTCAATCTCACCCTTTATAAACTGATCTAATCTTCACAGTTAGAACAAAGGTGAGAAATCAGAGATTTTCACTAATAATTCAGGTGACTCCAGCCTCAATGATAGCTCCATTTAAAAGATACATTTCCCACAATAAGCTTCTAAGGTTGGCACCACACATTATTGAAACCTCCATTTTAGTTAGCAAATTAAGGCACAAAGAGTAAGCAATTTGCCCACAGTTTCTAGATGGCAAATGGTAGAGCATAAATCCAATACATATCTAATGCTTCTGTGTTCAGCATTTTCTCTCTCTCTAGGTCACAGTAGCATAGAATTATGGATCTTGAGATGGAAGGGACTTTAGAGGCCATCTAGTCCAACCCCCTCATTTTACAGGATTCATAGGCCCAGAAAAATTAAATGAGTTTTTCAAGGGAACAAGGTAGTAAAACCTGAGTGCAGAGCTAAGATTTGAATCCAAGCCCTCAGACTCCAAATCCAGCACCTTTTCCACTGTACTACAGCCCTCCTCCAGTCCTACATATATCTATATACTGTGCTTGTGTGTATGCATTGCAAGTTTTCTTGTCTCTGGAGCAGCTAAGTATCGCTCTATTGTCACAAGCCTGCCTTTAAAGCAGGCAGGATGATTTTATCCCCCAACTTTTTTCATAATTTGAGAACTTTGCCTTTTCAGCTGATGTTAAGAAAATCTTCAAAGGCCGTGGCAATTTGTGTAATGAACTTAGATGATATACCCCTTTTATATTTGTAAATCAAGCACAAATCCATAGCTGCACTGCTGCATATGGATTGAGTACACTCTGTTCTCTCCCCTGGAGCCAGGAGGGCTACATCTGCCCTTTATCTGTCTTTTCTCTAATGCCTTTGGCTCAGGCCCCCACTGTCTGTGTTCCTTCCATCATTAGGGACTAGTGACTGATACCTCAGATCCATTTAACCACTTAACATTAACTAGTTTTTAACAAAGGCATATTTATTTTAAAGATATTGCAAGAATAAATGTGTAGACTTCTCTCTCCCGCCACCCCTGGGGGTAGGGAGTAAGCTCAGACTAGTTCAGTTCTTAATATCACTAAGTTCTATTACATTTATGTCCAAAGATAATATCTTTGCCAGATAAGGGCTTGTTTTGGCTATCATTGGGCTGAGTCATCCAGAAGACCACTTTTTGTTTCTTGGGCTATTGATGCCAGGTTGGTTTTAAAACTTATCCTGGCATGCTGGGACATTGGAACACCCTGCTAGCCTTTCAAAACTCAAAAAAAGAAATGCCTGAGGTTCTAATCTCCCCACCTAAATTAGAAAAAAAATCCAAGGACTGAAGCCTATTTTTAAAGGCCATTTGGCCTTAAAGGGGAGAAGCACCAATGTCACTCCCCTTATTATATGGTCTTTACTGGACATCATGGCTAGAAGAGTCATAGAATGAGGAATATACAAAATAGCTGATGCAAGAATAGTGGCAGAAGCTGATTAAGATCTTTTTAATGTCCTCAAAACCAATTAAAATGCCTCCTATTGACCATATAGCTGGCAGACCAGAACTATTTACAGAATATTCACACATGTTCTAATGTTTCTATAAGGTACTGACTTCCCTTAAACATCATCACAACTCTCCCAGAAGTAGGCTCCCGTCTTTCCACATGGAGAGATGTTATCTGAGTCATTTGCACATGTGAAAGACACCTGTTACTTTCCCTTGAATTAAAAGTTTTCTTGTACTTGTCATCAACCAGCCAGGGGTGCATTTTGAACACGACTTCCTTGACCTCCATCCGGAACAGTGTCTGGGGAGGCACAAACATTCTTTCACTTGTTTTCCCAGTGCTGTATAGGAAAGGAGTAGGAGTTTAAAAAATAGTCAATGTGGCAGAAATTTGTATGGGTTAAAACCATAATTGTCCACAATTACAAATGTATGCAGATTTTTTACAAAATTTACCAAAGATTGCCGCTTGCTTAGTACTTAATAAGTATCTGACCCATTTTTTTAAAGGCCCAAAACTCGTCATCCAGAAGGAAATCTAGTCCCCAGAGAGTTTGCTAGACCATGTGGAGTTCTCTCTGAAGGGATTTTGGTGTTAGGGAAAACTAGAAGCCACCCTTTCACTCTTAGGCAAGAAATCAAACTTATCTGTGTAGGTGATACAAGCCAGCTCTGGGTCCTATTAGGCTGAGGGACTTCACTCTCTTTTTTCTTTTTTTTTTTTTCTGGAGGGGAGAGGGCAGGGCAATTGGGGTTAAGTGACTTGCCCAAGGTCACATAGTAAGTGTTAAGTGTCTGAGGCTGGATTTGAACTCAGGTTCTCCTGACTCCAGGGACGGTGCTCTTTTCACTGGACCACCTAGATGCTCCCACTCTCTTTTTTTCAATAGGACCCTGCATCTCTTCCAAACTCACACTCAGAAAACGAGTTCAATCATTGAGGAACTCCCAAAGAAGAAGAAAATGAAGTTTCCCATCTCAGGGAAGCTGGTCTCCCGTTATAATACCAGAGCACAGTCTGTAGAACTTGCTGCACAGAGACTGAGAGACCTAGGGTAGATGGAAGTCATTCAATCACCCTCTGATTAAAAACCAGCAGCTCTGGATGAAAACTCTTCCACAATTCTTTGGAGAATCATCCAACTGGGTAGGGGATTAACAAATTTTCTAAGTGCTCCTTTCTACACAGAGCACACCAAAAATATGCTAGGAGTACCTCTACCATAGGTGATCAGTCCCCTTAGCGGTCTAGGCAGCTTTTCTCTGCATACTTATCCCAAAGGCTGCCTAATATTCCCCCCAGTGGATCCCTGCCACAGCAAAGGTAATTTTTTTTTTTGCCTTTTTTTTTTTGGAGGGCAGTTGGGGTTAAGTGACTTGCCCAAGGTCACACGGCTAGTTTTTGGGTTAAGTGTCTGAGGCCGGATTTGAACTCAGGTCCTTCTGACTCCAAGGCCAGTGCTCTATTGACTGCGCCACCTAGCCGCCCCCAGGTAATTTTAACAGAATCCCAGACACCTCAGTAATAGAATAAGTGAGGGTCAGTTAGATAAAACAGCACAACGTCAAAAAAGCACAAAATTTGGGAGAGGCTCCCAAGGAAAGGAACTAAATCCTAAAGGCTGATTACTTAGGATTTCCAGGTACATAAGAAAACCTCATCTTGTGAATTTGCAAAGCATAAGAATCCTAAAATAAGAGAAACAATCTAGGTCTGTTTAACTGCAACATGAAAATATGAACATATCTCAATTGAGCGTTATCGCTTTACTAATGCAACTCTGTGCTTTTCATATGAGACTCGGTATCAGTAAGTATTCAGTAATATATCAGTATTAATATTTTAAACACTCGTTGAATCAACAAATGAAAAAGTTTGCAAAATCGCCTCCGATGGATTTGACTAGCAAAGGAACACACACAGGATAATCTTCCCCTACCAGTCCAGCCTAAAGAAATTTTGCCAATTTCTCTAGTTTCCCACAAATAAAAGTCTCCACAAATGGAAGTCCTAGGTGGAGAATACATCTGGAAGTCCACACAGATATAAAGACCCATTTTCATCCCAGATGAGACCCATGCGTATCAGATACACTCTGCGCTTTCTCCCAGATCCAGGCAGGCTACTGGCATGGTTCTAGGGTACCCCGAGAGGTTTGGGGAGTGTATCTTCTCTATTGCCATTGGTTCAAGCGCTGACCAGTTGTGTTTCCCCCATTGTTAGGGGCCGGTGACTATTGTACAGTTCTATTTAACCACTTCACATCAGCTAGGTGCCACAGTGGATAGTGCTGGGCCTGGAGTTGGGAGTCATCTTTCTGAGTTCAAATCTGGTCTCAGACATTTACTGTGTGACCCTGGTCAAGTCATTTCACTCTGTTTGCCTCAGTTTCCTCATCTATACAAATGATGTGGAGAAGGATATTGCAAACCACTCCAATATCTTTGTCAGAAAGCCCCAAATAGCATCACCAAGAGCTGTATATGACTAAAAAAATGACTGAACAACAATATTTACTTCAAAGATATGGAAAGAACAAATGTATCAACAATTGGTATCCAGAATTGGACATGATACTTGAGATTTGGTCTGATCAAGACAGAATGCAATGCAGAATATCAGCTCAAGATTTGGTTTGATATTTTCAAATACTGATACACTATCAGGGAATAATATCCTCCTTAAGTGAGCAGTTGATTCCCTTTCTGGCTATCCCATCAGCCTAGAATGTCCTTATCTTTATCTCCACCTTTCAAAATCATTTCCACAATTCAGGGGCTTCCGCAAAGATTATCCCCTAAAGGTAAAATACTATTTCTGGTTAAAAAAAATCAGTGTCATAAGCACAAGATGGGATGTGTATGTGTGTGACCAGGCAATATAGACACTGGGGCTTTAGTAGACCGCAGGGTCACTATGAATGAAGGATGGAATATGACAGATGAGAGCGTTAATGAGAACCCAGGCTGCATAAATTCCAAAAGCTTTCCATAATGCCCTCTCACAGAAAAACTTTCTCACTGCCCTGAAGTTCCCCTTGGCATTTTATGTTTATCACATCATGCCATGTATTAGGTATCTGTGTACATGTTTTCTATCATACAGTGGACTGTTCATCCCTCCATGACAGGGACTATTGTAATAAGAATAAGAATTGCAGTTAGTATTGTAGTAAGAATAGGAGTTCACTATTGCCTTTGAAGATTTAGGAAATGATGAGAAAATGAGGCAGATAGTGTAAAATCAACCTCATTTTAAAGATGAAGAAACTGAGACTCAGAAAAGTTATATTCTTTATCTAGAGCAGGGGTTCTCAACCTTCCTAATGCCATGTTGTGGTGACCCCCAACCATAAAATTATTTTCGTTGCTACATCACAACTGTAATTTTGCTACTGTTATGAATCATAATGTAAATATCTGATACGCAGGATGTATTTTCATTGTTACAAACTGAACATAACCCACAGGTTGAGGACCGCTGCTCTATGGTTACACAAGTGTCAGAAGCAGGATTCAAACCTAGGTCTCCCAGCTGAGAGCAGCACTTCCCCCCTGTGACATTGCCTCTTCTGATAGACTTTTCACTGTAGTCTGTCCCACAGCACCCACGCTATGCCTCCACAGTGTAGGTGCTCAATGAATGTTTTCTGAATTGAGCACGAGAGATAAGCGTAGAATTCTAAATCATCTTTTTGCCAATTCTTCTCTGCCGTCCTTCATCTCTGTTCAGTCTTGGAACTTGCACATGTAGAAAGAAAGAAAAGTTAGAGAACAAAGTTGCCGGAGCCTAACTTGTGAGGGTGACTCCTCATCCTCTGGGACCCATAACAAGCATCATAAACCATAATGTGACAAGAAGATTATTAGCATCTTCCTGGGTGCCTTTAGCCAAGGTGAATTCCAATGTAGCATGTGGTAATGCAAAGGCTGGGAATGGAAGTCAGAGCTGGTATAAGCCATTTATGTGTCCCAGGGAAGGTTGGAAAATTTAATCTTCTGTGTGTTCCCATCTAATGGGGACTTAGAATCTTCTTAAGATTCAACTTAATTTATCACAAATAACATAATGTTAAGAAATGGCCCCTGCTTTTATGGAATTTATGGTTCAGTGAGGGAATAAGACATGCACACAGATAGCCAAGAAATGATCAGTTAGATTTAGGAATTAATGTGGATAAATGAAAGTCCAAAACTTAACTTAAAAAACTCAGCTTCAAAAGTGAAGAACAGAGGGAGACTAGAAGACAACTTAGTGAAAGAAATCTGAGATTTGCAATAATAACAGTAATTAGCATTTATGTATCACTTAAAGGCTTACAAAGTGACATATTTATATATTTTTTCTCATTTTATCCTGGAACGTTAGTGCAGTTCTCACCATTTTACAGCTGAAAAAACTGAGGCGGCTGGAGGGTGAGGTGACTTGCCCAGAGTCACACAACTAGTAAGTGTCTAAAGTTGGATTTGAACTCAGGTCTTCCTGATTCCAGGTCCAGCATTCTATTCAGTGTGTACCTAAGCTGAAGTGGACCATCAACCCACTGTGTCAGCTATGTAATGTGGCTGCCCAAAATAAAAGCTAATTCAATTTTAAAATGCATTTATTTTAAGTGTATATTTATAATTAAAAGATTATAGAAAAAAGGTGACCCATATGTACAAAAATATTTATTGCAGTTCTCTTTGTGGGGGCAAAAAACTGGAAATTAAAGGGATGCCCATCAATTGGGGAATGGCTAAACAAGTTGTGGTTCATGAATGTAATGGAATACAATTGTGCTATAAGAAATGAGGAGCAGATGGACTTCATATGTACCTGGAGAGGCTTATACAAACTGATGCTAGTGAGAAGAGCAGAACCAGGAAAAATTTGTACGCAATCACAGACACATCGTATGTGTGACAACCAACTTTGATAAACTGGACTCTTTTCAACAACGCACAGTTATAAGACAACTCTACAAGTCTCAGGATGGAAGGAGATGTCTACATTCAGAGAAAGAACTAGAAAGAACAGAGTTCAAATGGAGACTGAAGCAAACTACATGCTCTTGTTCTTTTCCATGTTTGGTTTTGCTTCTTCTTTCCCATTGTTCACTCCATTTTTTACAACCCTTCTATGCAACCAGACTAACGTCCAATGTGAAAGTATTTTCAGATCCTATACTTGATTGTAAGCTGCCATGGTGGGGAGGGGGGGAAGGGAGAGGAGAAAATTTGAAACTCGAGGGATTGTGGAACTGCATCTTGTAAACTAAAAGTAAATAAACAAATCGATTAATAAAAATATTTTAAAAATTTCAAAAAGGAAAAAAAGGTGTATCTTGTGCCCATTTCAGTGCTGGCACTGATAGCAGGTAAACAAAGTGTTAGTTTCCAGTCTCCCTCTAATTAGCTGTATGACCTTGGACAAGTAATTTCATGTATTTGATCTGAGATCCTCTTCTGTCAAATTAGAGGATTAGCCTTGACCATTTCCATATCTATGGTATGATGATTCAAAAATATCTAACTCAGAGAACTTTTTCACTTCTTTCTGGTCCCAACTGGAACGTATTCATCATTAAGTTTAATTATTTTGATGGGTAGAAATCTAATCCAGTTTAATTCAGTAAATGGTGCATTTATATTCAGCTGACATTTAGCAAAAAGTAAACAACTGTCCAGTTCTTGCTCTCTCATTTGGTCAAAGTTTATCCCATATAATAATCACTGATATAATTTCATTGTCCTTTAGCAAATAGCCAATGGGCACCTAAATTCACTTTCTACTTCTTTGGGATCATTTGATCTAGGAAGGGCAGTGATTCTAAGGGCTTTACCTGAAAGAAGTTGGCTTGCTTGGAAAAATCGACTGATCCAAGTGGAATAGAAATTGCACCAAAGAAGGAAGCCTAAATCCTTGACACAACATAAGTCTTATCTGAATACAGAGCAGCATGAATTAGAGATGAGTTGGAAAGGGGAGATACTGGCAAACACTAATGAGGAACTTAATGGGCCCAGTTCAAAGTGTTCAAAAACAGTATCTCAGACTTGTAGAACACATTCTTCCCAGCAATCTTTTGATCTGTACATCTTTTAAGTGCTAAGAATATGTATTATACATTGAAGAAAAATCATGGGACAAAAAGGAGAAGGTACCAAGGCTAATAATCTTATAGTAATGACAGGAAATTAGAGAAATCTGGGGTTCGTTCCTGGCATTGCTACTTTCAGTTTGACTCAACCAACATCGATTCTATGTTATTTTATGTTATGTTATGTTATGTTATGTTATGTTATGTTATGTTATGTTATGTTACATATAATAATATATTGTGTTATATTATGTGATATATATAACTATGATATAGGTAATTAGGCGACATATGTGTATGTATATATTATATGCGTATGTATATTATATATGACATATGTGTATGTATATTATATATACATATATAGAATATATATATTATATATATAAAATTATATTATATTATCCATGTGTCAAATACTATGCTAGGTGCTAAGGATACAAAAACCAATATGAATCTCTCTGCTCTCAAGGAGAAAGAGTTTTCATTCCTCCCCAAACTGAGTACTGTACATTTTCTATTATACTCCAGAAATGTCTTCATGCTGGAAACTCACTCCAGTGTTGGAATTTTCACACATGGAAGTATCCCCTACCTGTGGCCTTTTCCTCTGACTGGATAGCTCCCCCATTTTAGGACGGTGCCTAGATCAGCCATGTCCCACTCCTCTGTAGGCCACACTTAGGACTTTCTCGATCATACTCTATCCCACCCCATTCCTAACTTTTCAACTTCCTCTTATGTGTTGTCTTCCCCAACTAGAAAGTAAGCTTCTTGAGAGCAGGGGCTATCTTTTTTGCTTCTTATAGTTATATTACACCAAGTACTCAGCACATTGCCTAGCAATTAGTAGATGCTAAAATGTTTGTTACCTGGTGGACATTTTACTAATAATAGGTTGATTGTATACAGCTATTATGCAGCCCCATAAACACAGTTTCTGCTGTTAGACAACATAATTGACATCAGTAATATGGACAATGTCCAGGAGAGCAACCAGGATGGGAAGATGTCTCAAAGCTCTTTCCATAGGAAGAACTGTCATCTGGAAGAGCAATTAGACTTGTTCTGTATGACCCAATAAGAAAGAACTGAGAGAAGTCATAAAAAAAGAAAATTAACGTTTGGAAAAACTGCCCAAGATTAGAGCTATCCCAAGTGCAATGGATTTTCTTAGGAAGTAGTGAGTGACCCATCATGACCAGTCTTCAAGCAGACTGCTTAGGTGACTACTTGTCAGGCTGTTGTAATGGGGTCTGTTTTTTGGATTAGACTAGAAGGCTACTGAGATATCTTCCACCCCTAAAATTCTGTCATTCAGTAGTTGTTTGATGTTTGTTGAGTGAATTTTCATTCTACAAACATTTATTTGGTCCACTTTAAAGAGTGACCAGGCTTGACATCATTGATTTGAGTTGGAAGGGACTTTAGGGATCATATCATCGGGTGACTTCTGGCTAGAATCGGTATCACTGTGGGGCACATGAACAGTAGAGTATCAGGTCTGACACTTTCCTTGAGGCCTCAGGCCCAAATGCTATCTTGTGCCAAAACCAAATTCTGCCACTTACCATGGTGCTGTTCTGCCTTCTCTGAGGAGAGCCACATCACTCTAAGACACAGAATCTGAAAATAATCTCTTCCTCCTCTTACTTGTACCCAGGGACAGCTGGACTCAGATGGACACTATACTGGGACACTGGACTGGTTGTTAGGAGACCCAAGTTCCATACTCGACTCTATCCCTAATTCCTTATGTGTTTATGAGCAAGCCATTTCAACTTTCTGCGCATATTTTTTTCTTGGAAAGGTTGTTGGACTCAATGATCTCTGAGCTACTTTTCAGTTCTGAAAGTATGTGATTTTGTGATAGATTTATAAATACTGCAAAGGAGAATCTCTGAATTAGAAGGGACCTCAGAGGTTTTCAGGTTCAACCTGAACAAAAGGGCCCTCTACAACATGCCCAAAGTGTGAACATAGAGTTTTTGCTTGAGTGAAGGAGTCTTCACTATAAACCCTTTTCTCTCGTCTGATACTGTCACCACTCTGGCATAGGCCCTCATCACCTTACGTTTGGACTATTGCAATAGCCTCCTCATCGATCTGCTTGTCCTAAGTCTCTCCCCACAACAGTCCACCCTCCATTTAACTGCCAAACTGATCTTCCTAAAGTAAAAGTCTGACCATGTCCAATAAATTCCAGTGGCTCTATATCATCTCTAGAATCAAATAGAGAATCTTCTGTTTGGCTTTCAAAACTTTTCATAATCTGGCCCCTTTCTGCTTTTCCAGTTTTCTTATGCATTATACCATCCCATCTCCATCTATAACCCTCTCTGTGCACTCTGTGATCCAGAGACCTGGTCTCTCTGCTGTTCCTTGAATAATATATTCCATTTATGACTCTGGACATTTTCACTGGCTGCCCTCCAGACCTGGAATATTCTCCCCCTTCATCTCTATCTCCTGGTATCCTTTTAGTGCCAGCTAAAGTTCCACGTGCTCCAAGTGGCCTTTCTTGATCCCTCTTAATTCTAGTGCCTCCCCTCTGTTGATTGTTTTCAATTTATCCTTTTATATAGCTTATTTGTATATAGTCATTTCCATGTTGTCTTCCCCCATTGGACTGCAGTTTGTCTCTTGCCTTTTGCTGTATCTCCAATGCTTGGCACAGTGCCTGGCACAAAGTAGGTGCTTAATAAATGTTTATTGACTGCTTGAAGTGACCCATTCCAATTTTGGATAACGCTGGTAGTAAGTACCTCCAGATACAAAGCCTAAATTTGCTTCTTTGCAGCTTTCTGTTGTCTTGAGCCAAATAGAAAAAAAAACAACCAATTTCTCTTTTGCTGTGTGCAGAATACTGGGCTAGGCCCAGAAGGAAACAGGTAAGGTGAAATGTATGAAGAGGATCATGAGTAGGCTAGGAAGGAGACTGAAGATCCTACCAAGTGAGGATCAATTGAATAAACTAGGGAAGGTTGACCTGGAGAAAACAAAGACTTGGCAAAGACAGCATGACAGTTGTCTTCACATATTTGAAAAGCTGTTACATAGAAAAGGAATTAGACGTGTGCTTCTTGGCCCCCAGATGGCAGAATTAGAACCAACAGGTGGAAGATATAGAGATGATTTTTGGCTCAACATAAGGAAAATTCTTTTTGCTATTAAAGCTGTCCCAGTGTTTTGGGTAGTAGAAAGTGCTGCTATGCTGGGGGAATCTTAAGGCCATACAAATGCGTGGTCACAGACATAGACTCTATTAGGAGGCAGCCTGCTTAACTGTCCTTGGCAATACTACAATTAACAGCTCATACCCAATTATCTTTTAGCTGATTGGTTTAGGGAGGTGGGAGAGGTCAGCTGAGAGCTTTCTCTACTCTGCCATCTTGGCTCTGCCCCTAGAAATCCTCTAATTAGAGTTCTTGATAATTATTTGATCTTGTACTAATTTTAGATTTTGGTTTGAGTAAGGCCTACAATCTGGCCATGATACAAAAACATTATGGCCCCCGAAAACCTTTCCAGCTGGATTTCCCATTATTTCTTTTCCTGTGTGCTAGAGTCCATTCAAGCTGGTCCTGTTGTTCCCACCCCAAATTCCATCTCTTGCTTCTTTTGTTCCTTTTCTCTTACCTTTTTGCCTTCATTTCTTAGAACCCCTAGTTTTCCTTAATGCTTAGCTCAAGCACCACAGGAGTTCCCAACCCGGGGTCCACGGAGAGGCTTCAGGAGGGGGGGAGGTCCTGAATTCAGATGGCAACAATTTACACTTTTAATTCCACTAACATCTAACTGAAACTTAGCATTCTCTTCAATTATGCAACAAATAGACATGCATAGAGTATCTTCTTATACAGCTACCATATGAATGAATACTTCCCTTTACTATTTGGGTATAATTCAGAGCTAAAGCAGTCTTTCCTGTGGTTTGAATAATGGAAGGGATGAAGTACAGCACAGTTTGACTGAATGGTTCTTTACTTAAAAAAAAACCCCAACACAATAGAAATGCCTTTCTTTGAGCAGTGGAGAATGAGAGCTTAAGCCCTGCTCCTGTCTACTTAAAGTTTTTACTCCACTGTGGTCCTATTTCTAACCTTAATCATGGCATGGAGGTGACTCCAGGTTCCTGAAGGCTATGTCAACAGAGTGTGAGCCCTGGTAGATCCTGCCTAGTTAGAATACATCTGAGGACCAGCCTAGCTAAATTCTGAGAGGTTCAAGGAATTGATCGCAGATTGGTGACATTTGTTTTTGGTCAGCTCTCAAAGACTGTAATAATAACTAGTGCATGTATGCACGCACACACACACACACACGCACACAAACCCTTAACATTTTCAGAGCTTTTTATATACATTATCTAATTTGAGTCTTACAACAATTTGTGGTAGATACTAGTGGCAACGTTGACCCCTTTTTACAGATGAGGAAATTGAGCTTAAGTGACTTGTCCATGACCATCCAGTAGCAAGTATCAGAGGTGACATCTGAACTTAGATCTTCCTGACTCCAAGACCCTGAGCCAGAAGAATCTGAGTTCCTGTTTCTGACACATAATGTGTGGCTTCTGGGTAAGTCACTGAAACTCAAAGAATTCTTAAATTGAGACGGTTCCAACCTGCATGGGTAGAAGAAGTTTCTAACCAGGAGCTCCCTCCTCTGGTGAACTCCCTACACTATTCTGCCATCTGCTGAGTTTTAAAGGAACATATTCTGTCAATGAAGGGTATATTCATACTGATAAAATAATGAATGTTCATATTTGTCAATATCCTTATTCCAAAAGATTGAAAACTTTTTGAAGCCCAGGATTTTGTCTCATTCAAATAATCCAACTCCTATAGTATTTAATTTAGAGTCATATATATACACACATATACTTCTTAGGAAAACGCTAAATACTGGGCCTTCTTGATGAGTGGTCATTTACATCAATACAAATATTCTACACAGAAAAAAACAAGATAATTTTTTAAAAAATAGAATATTTATGTTGATAAGCAAAAAGATAGCTCATTATACTACAATAACTTTAGGAGTTCCCTCAAGGTAAAAAAAGGGATCATATCTAACAAAGTGCAGGAAAAGAGAGTGTCTTTATAACTAGAATTGAATTTGTCTTGAGAGATGATTTGTCAGAATCACTTTTCCAGCTTACAACAGGGTTAAGTGGGTGATGGTTTCCAGTGTCTCTCACTCACAAGTATTATTAATTATACACATGAAATTGAAGATAGTACCTTTGTATCTCTATGTGAATATTTTTTTAAAAGCTGTCACATGGAGAATATATGTGTTAACACGCTATTAAAATAGCGCCAACTTCTTTGACTAGAAAGATAAATGAAGTAAAACGTAATCTCATTTCCTGAAATCACTGTAACTAAATGTTCTAGGCCAATCATTAGTTAGCTTCCTCATATATTTGAATTGATAACCTTTAAACAACCTTAAAAATTTTCTGCAGAGAAACTAGGCAACATTAAGCAACATATTTTTAGATATCAGTTATGAAAGAAAATGTTTCTGTCACCAGGCTACAATTTCATTTCAAATCTCTATTATAAATTATTATACTATTAGTACAAGACTAGAATATAATTTTAACAATAGAACTGGATTTATATGCAGTATTTTTTCAAAGCAAATGAAGCACTTTCATGGGGAAACTTTTTGTTCATATGGCATAGTCCTGTTTCCCTTATTTCCCCTCAGATTTGGGAATTTCTTTCAAGAAAGTTTATTGTCTATATGTCTGCCAATAGCTTATTGTTAGGTTGCTTCAAGGTGGCAAAAGCAGATGTTATGAGGGAAAAAATAGAAACAGAGGTAGGGAAAGGTTGGGGTCTGTGAGTAGCATTTCAGAGTTCCTCATATGAATTCCAGAATGTATTCAGAATTCCATGAAATAATGAGATCTAAGGGATAGTCACCTGGGTGTGTGACTGAAGCCAGTCAGGGTTAAAAGAGATGAAAAAGGTCCAGCAGAATGTCAGCTTCTTGAGAGTAGGGACTATTGAATTTTTGGTTTTGTGTCTCTGGCATACAGCTCAAGGTTAAGAATATAGATACTTATCAAATTATTGTTCAATTATATTAAGGTCTTTAAAGTTAACGAGGTTGAAGTGTTGACTCGAGATTATAATGTTAACAAAGTAATCTATGTGAATAGTGAAGTCCGGGAAGAAGATGGTAGAAGATGGAGTAAGTTGGTCAAGAAACATTTATTAAATGCCTACTATATGCCAGGCATTGTGCTAAGAGAATACAAAGAATAGTAAAAAGACAATCACTGCTTTCAAAGATCTCATGGTCTGATGGAATCCAATGACTAACTAATTAATGTTCTTTGTGATTTGTAAAACATACACAAAATAAATAAAATTGTGAGATAAAATGAAATAATACCTCAAAATAATTTAATTTATTAATAGCACTGTAAACCTTTTTTGCTCTAAAATTTATTATTAATGTTTTTATGTGGGAGCAATATTATTGAATATACTTTGTTATTTTTGAAAAAAATCTGTGCATAATTCTGAAGGATTGGGAAGACTGGTAATTGTTTCTTAGTAGTTAATTATTCATATATAATTATATCAATGTAGCTAGCCAATCAGGTTAATTTCTCTTTATAGAGTTATTTTTAAAATGACAGACACAAAATAGAATATTTGATAAGATTACAGAATATGGACCTATGTCTGAAGGACAGCTCCCATGAAAGTAAACATGTGCTGTGACACTTCTGAGGAGGCACATGGAGCTCTTTTGATTAGTTCCTGGTGACTATGGTTGCTTCCAAGATGATAGGCACCTAAAAATGACTGGAGCTAGACTCAGAATCTGAGCTGCCCCCTCACTAGTGGTAATAAAGGCAAGCTGGCCACGTTATTTCTCTCTTTCTGTCTTGGAATTCCAGAGCGGAGTTCAACAGAGTAGAACTTGAAGGAGGTGTGTGTGTGTGTGTGTGTGTGTGTGTGTGTGTGTGTGTGTGTGTGTGTGTGTGTGTGTGTTTCTCCCTTCCTTGTACCCCCAGGAGCAATAATGGCAAATAAGAACAGAAGCAATGGTAGACATGTACTTTAATGTGAAATGAGAACGGAGTTAGGTGATCTTGTTTCTGGACTATAAGTTGCCATGTAGATAAGAGAGAAGAGGTTTTTTTTTCCCTCTAAGTTTCTTAGAATAATTCTAGAATCTTGCCTTCTAAGAGTCTTTGGCAGTACCTGCTATGGAAATTGCCTTGTGGGTAAGTCCAGAGCCTCCCAGAGTGATTCTTTCCACACCAGCACGCTTCATGGAGAAGAATGAGGATCTCTAAAATGGTCTCTCCAGTTGGAGTCCTAGGAGGCATGTTATAAGAAGTGGACATTGACAAGCCTCCCTCATAATACAATGAGTTGCTTAATCAGTGTTGCTCAATGTGAAAGGGCATAGCTTCATAAGCAGTGCTCCTTCCCACAACTCCCCAAGTGTGTTTTGGATAGAGCTGGAAACAGTCTAATGGATTACTTTGTTGTATGTTTCTGTATCTGCTCATGAGCTCCTGCGTCTCCTTGTGCCTCTTCTGTGGGGATGCCCCATACCCCAAATACATATTGTACACTGAGTGCCTATGTGAGAGTTGGGGATTCAGTTGCCCATATTTGGGAAAACTGAGATATAAAATATACTTAATTTATACTTTTAAAAAGTTATGGTTATATGTTTTATATAGTGACATGTTTTCTACAGGGCCAAGCAAATAACTAGAGAGTTCTCACATTAATAAAAAAAAAAGTCTGGGAGGGGTGAAGAAAGGACTGACTTCTTCCTATGTCAATCAAATATAAATTTTTCTCCACAGATTTGTCTGAGGTTCTTAATCTGGAACTTGTCAATTTAAGAAATTCTGATTATCGTATTTAAAAATATTTTCCCTTGACAACCATAAGTATTTTGTTTTATGCATTTAAAAAATATTGTTCAGAGAGGGTAGTTGTCCATATGTTTCAACAGACTGCCAATGACACAAAACCATTTAGGAATCCTCTCAGTTAAATTGTCTCATACTCTCAGCTATCAGTAGCAATAATTCCTTACAGGATTTAGAGAGATGGCATGGAGTAGAGGGCCATTCTTAGAGTTAGAAATACCTGGGTTTAAATCCTGCCTCTGACATATATTGGTTGTGTGATTCTGGGCAAGCATTTAATTTTTGAGTGACATCAACCAATTCTCCAAGATGAAAATGAGCTGATATGAGTTGGTAGTTGGGATTTCCTGATGAAGAACAACAATAAAATTACAGGTTCAGACCAAAAGAAAAAAAAAAAACAATTTTGTTCTAAAATAGAGTTTAGAGATTATCTACTTCAACCTTTGCATTTGATACTTGAAGAAACTGAGGACCAGGGAAGTTGTTCACATTGGTAGAAAGCAGCAAAGGGAGAGTTTAAATCCAGTAACTCTGATTCTGAATTTCATGATTTTCCCACTACAACAGATGCCTTCTACCATTGCATTTTTTATTTTAATTATCTTCACAGGCTTTCTGAAATAAAAAAATTTGTCCAAATTCAGACAAACCTCTCTTTGTCTTCACATTTCTTGAGTTATTTCTTGATATAATGTTTATTTCTTTATTTAGACCAAGTATTTCAAAACACAGAGCCATTTTTGTCACTTCCTTCAGACAGAGAAATATGGATGTGGTAAGAAGCAAGAGGACTTAGAGGCTGCACTGGAGGGAGGCTTTGCTGAGAACCTTCTGGTGGTATGAGCTTGAAAGAATCATAGACAACATTCCTGTAATATGAGATCTTTATCCTGCAACAGCACAATCATGGAAAGGACATTGTCTTTGAAGCCATTAGCTACTCGGTCATTGCCTGTGTGACCTTGAGCAAGTCATTTAGCCTTGTGGGTCCTCAGTTTCCTTATCTGTACAAAAATAGAATCTTTAAAGTCCCTTCCAGCCCTTGATCTATTATCCCATAGTTTGTAAATCTTTCTAATAGTGCTCAGTGTGCTTCTTGTGTAATCTAGTGAAGCATAGTAAACTATATTGTCATCACTGATATTTCTGTCTTTGAATACTGGACTAGGGAGATCCGTGTACAAACTAGTTGATAGAAAAACCTTTTATTGTGCCTTAACATAGTCTTTCTCTTCATTTTTCTTTTCTACATGAAAGAAGAACAAAACTTTATTATTATTATCATCATCATTATTATTATTTGCTTTCTGGAGGGCAATTGGGGTTGTGACTTGCCCAAAGTCACATGGCTAGTAATTGTGTCAAGTTTCTGAGGCCACAAATTTGTACTCAGATCCTCCTGACTCCAGCGCCAGTGCTCTATTCACTGCACCACCTAGCCTCCCCTTGATTTTTTTAAAAACTAGCTGATTTCTACTTGGACTGTTTGGTAAAGACTGTTCAATTTAAGTACTCCCCAATGCAGATGTACTATCACTGAAAGACTTATGTTAAAATTTTCCTTTTGAATCATTTAAAATAATATTGGGGTAGGGAGACTGGACAACAGCTGATTATAAATCTTCTATTTATCATGCTAAATAAAAATATTATACCAAAATTTTTCATTTTCCATTCGTCCCCAATTTCAGAAAGCAAAATTATAAGTATCATTAAAAAACAAAAATTATCTCCCTCATGAAAGGATCTATTTTTTTCACACGTACTTGGAAAATCGGGATTCTCAAGGCTATAAGGTAGCATTTTAGAAATTATGCTTCTGCTTTTGCTTCATTACATATTTTTTTGAAGGAACATATAGTTTATTACTGGGAGGAAGAAAATAACAAATGGGGTCAGATTCTTCTTGAGACAAGGGTGAGGAAGCAAGACTAGGGCTCTTTGTTTCATTATTAAATGAACAGATTCATACACATTCTCCCCTTCCCTGTCACCTTTACATGTGTAGATATAAAGAAAAATGAAGCACATGAAAGGAGTGATTTCTCTTCCTCTAGTGCTTGTTATTTTTAACCCTTATGGACTTTCTTCCCCTAAGGAGGTCCTCAACTTCAAGACATTTTGAGTGTTTAAGAAATCATATCAAGAGTTTGGTTTCTGAACTGTCTGGTAGCTCAAAGATTTTTCTGAGCAATTTTAGTGCTGTCCTTGAAATTAGTGTGCCAGAGTGATTGAAGTGATGGATGCCCCCAAAGCATCACCCTTCACAATGTCAGGAAATGGAGTTTCTGCAGGACTAGAAGGTAGTGAATGAGCACAGCTGTTGCTATTTCTGATTAAGAGGAAATATTTCCTCTATTATTCTTCTTACTGTGGGATCAGCTGATGCAGGAAGAAATTGATCGTGTTGACAATTCTGCCAAGTTGTTCAAGGGTTCTAGGGAAAAGGAAGACTGCTGATGTTTGAGTGCCTTGGTAGGAGAAGAGATAGGTAATTATTTGTGTAAAGAATGTATTCTGTGGAGTTGTGATTTGGTGTGGAGAGAGCATTTGATCAGAGTTTGAGTAAATGTTGGAGAGAGAGACTAAGAAACTGGAAATTGAAGAGTGTTAATCTTGTGGGTCTTGGAAATCCTCCCTTCACATTGCCATTATGCTGGATGGGACGTTTGTCAGTCCAGAACATACCTGGGGGTGTTAGTCATGTGGGTCCCCAAATATACAAAAAAGAGAAAAAACAATGAGAAAGCTGTGAAGTCAGATTCAGTCTAGCACTTTCTCTCTGAATTATGCCGTCTGGCCTCGAGGTAGCATGCTAAAGTGGAAAGTAAACTAGTTTTGGAATCAGAAGATGATGGTTCAAAAATTGACTGTCGACCTGTGTTATCTTGGGCAAGTAATTTCAACTCCCTGGGCCTCAATAACCTTATCTCTAATAAGAAGGGGATTGATCTAGATGAGCTCTGAGCTCTAACATTCCATGCTCCAGAATTTCCAGGCCTTTTTGCCAAGACAGGGCATTATTGATGGCCACTGAGCATTTGGAACTGAGGTTACTTAACACAAAAACCCGACTACCCATCAGCTCCAATCCAGAGCTATCAAATCTATTGGCTCAGAATCCAGCTGTCACAAATAATTTACCAATATGGACAGAATAAAGGTTCTTCCCTTCTTTCCTTCCCTTCCTTCTCTCTTCTTTTATCTGATGCCTTAGGCTGTCACCCATTCCTGAAATGTACTCTCTCCTCACCTCTGTCTATTCTTTCCTTCAAAATCTTGCTTAAGAAACACCTTCCACCCACAGCCTTTTCTGCTCTATGTCAACAGCAGATAGAGCATTGGTCTTGGAATATTAGGAAGTCCTGAGTTCAAATTTAGATTCAGGCTCTTAGCAGCTGTATGAACCTGGGCAAATCACTTAGCCTCTCTGTACCTTAGTTTCCTTATCTGTAAAATGGGAATAATAGTGGTACTGACTTCCCAGGATTGCTCTGAGGATAAAATAATATTTGTAAAGCTCTTTGCAAATTTAAAGCCATATATACATTTTAGAATTATTATTATCCACCCAGATCTTAATGTGCTACCCCACTGCCCTATTTTTTTAACCTTACATTTATTTTGTACCTATATTTGTGCATATATTTATTTAAGCTTCTCAAAGGCAAAGAACTACTTAATCTTTGGTTTTGTATCCCCAACACAGTGCCTACGGACAGAAGCTATTTACTGGATAGCTGGGTGGTCCAATGGGTAGAATGCTGGGATTTGGAGTCAGGAATGCCCACCTCAGATACATTTCAGCCATGCGACATTGGTTAAATCAATCAACCTCTATGAATCTTAGTTTCTTCATCTGCAAAATAGGGAGAGGGTTGGATTTGAAGGTCCTTTCTAGTTCTAAAACTATAATCTTATAAACTGATAACTAGTTTGCATAGTAGGGAACTTGGATTCTTTGGGCCTCCATTTCCTCCTTTGAAAAATGTGGGGCCTGGCATGGATGCCTAGGTTTTTTTGTGTTTTATTTTTTAAAAACATATTTCCATATTGGTCAAACTGTGAAAGAGAAATCAAGGCAAAAGGGAAAAACCATGAGAAAGAAAGAAGAAAAAACAAAAAAGAAAATAAATTATTCAGTATGCTTCAATCTGCATTCAGACTCCATAGTTCTTTCTCTGGATGTGGTTTAGTATTTTGCATCATGAGTCTTTTGGAATTGTCTTAGATCACTGCATTGCTCAGAAGATCTAAGTCTAACAAAGTTGGTCATTTCACAGTGTTGCTATTACTATGTACAATGCTCTCCTGGTTCTGCTCACTTTACTTAGCATCAGTTCCTGCAAGTCTTCTCAGGTTTTTCTGAAATCTATCTGCTCACCATTTCTTATGGAACAATAGTATTCCATTACATTCATATACCACAACTTGGACAGCCCATCCACAATTGATGGGCATCTCCTCTCAATTTCCAATTCTTGGACACTACAAAAAGAGCTCCTATAAATATTTTTGTACACGTGGGTCTTTTCCACTTTTTAATTATCTCTTTAGGATACAGACCTAGTATTGCTGGATCAAAGGTTTTGCACAGCTTTACAGCCCTTTTGGGCATAGTTGCAAATTTCTCTCCAGAATAGTTGGATCAGTTCATAATTCTACCAGCAATGCATTAGTGTTCCAATCTTCCCCAGCATTTATTATTTTCTTGTTTTGTCATGTTAGCCAGTCTGATAGGTGTAACATGGTACCTTAGAGTTGTTTTAATTTGCATTTCTCTAATCAATAATTATTTGGAGCATTTTTTCCATATAACTATAGATAGCTTTAATTTCTTCATCCTAGAAGTGCTTTCATGTCTTTTGACCATTTATCAATTGGTGATGATACCCAACTTTAAAAGTCAATTATGGGGGCGGCTAGGTGGCACTGGGGCGGCTAGGTGGCGCAGTGAATAGAGCACCGGCCCTGGAGTCAGGAGGACCTGAGTTCAAATCCGGCCTCAGACATTTAACACAAAAACTAGCCGTGTGACCTTGGGCAAGTCACTTAACCCCAACTGCCCTCCAAAAAGCAAAAAGGAAAAAAAAAGTCAATTATGCTGCACTCTGTTACAATGCCTTTATTTTCTTAGCTCTAAAAGAAAACAAATTATTTCCATCTTCTCTTCTATGAGTCCCCTCCCCCCCAGCTCCAAGGAAATGAGTGTCTATTAAGTGTTTTGAGTTTCTTGAGGAAAGACATTAGAGTCACTCGAAGTGATTTAAAAAAAAAGGGTTTTGCTTGTGATTTCATTGATGTGAAGAAACTCCAATACAGATGAAGAACTGTTTCTCACCTTCAAGTCCTTGAGAATGACTATCAATGCCAATAATATGAAGTGGCATGAGAATATTGTTTTATTTATCAATATTATTATGAGATTTTGTTCTGTGCTAAACTAATTAAAATACAAAAAGACTAAAAAATGCAAAACATTGATTTTTTTTTGATGAATGGAATAGAAATAAACATAACTCCTAATTGTAGTCCTTTTTTTCAGGCAGCCAATTGTAGTTTGTCCTTCATTCTTGAAGAGGACCAAGACATCAGAAAGCTGATGCCATGACTTGCAAGTGAATTGGATTTAGGTGATAGAGGGCTGTACAAAATCACCAGTCTCACTTTCTTCTCTGGAGCCATCTGGGTCCAGTGGCAAGATAAAGATCAGGACAACTGGAGATTGCAAGGGGTGGGAAGAGGGACACAAAGAAAGGAATATACATTGTTCCTACCCTCAAGGGGTTCACTTGTTGATGAGAGAGATGATATGTAAATAATTATGTACATATATAATACATATAGCATAAATGGAAACCAATCTCAGAGCTAAAAGATTAACAGTGAAAGGGATTTAGAAAAATCTCATGAAAAAGGTGGAATTTGAGCTGAGGCTTCTCCTTTTAACAATCCTTCTAGATTGTGTTTGTCCTTCCTTTTCAAAGAGGACCAATGACATCATGATCGTGATGTCTTAACTTTCGAGTGAATCGGATTTAAGTAAGGCAGAGCTGAACAAAGTTGTCAGCCCCATTCTCTCTTCCAGAGTCATGAAGTCCAGTGGAAGACCTAAATCAAAACAAATGACAATGGCCTGGGTCACAGTGGATGGCCTTGGCCTTTCTAAATCAAAGTCATTTTCCAGGCCTCAGTTTGTCTCAGGCAATGGCCATTCAATGACTGAAGACTAGGTAAGAACGGAAACAAAAGATGGTCCAATTTACTCGATTATGCTTTTAAGGGGGAGCTATAGGTGAGGGGAGAGAGCATCCTAGACCTGGAAATGAGCCACTGAAAAGGCTGAGTTGGAGATGAAGAGCAGTGTGCGTGACAGCAAATAAGCCCAAGTACTTGAATCATAGAGAATGTTGAAGAGAGTAGCGTAAGAAGATTGCAAAGACAGGAAGGGGCCAGGTTGTGAAGGGCACAATACCCTTTTTTCAACCTAAATATAAAACAGAAAGAGCAATTTCTCCAACACCAACCAAAATGTCTTCACTGTGCATTTTTTCTACTGACTTGAGACAAAGTACACTAATTATAGCATTTCCCAAGCTTTTTAAAATGGCTATAACCTTGAAACTCTTAGCAATCTGACAAGGAGTTACAGCTGGGTTGCATTTATCTGTCTGTCAGGCTTGAAAATTAGTACAATGTTAGGTGAGGAATACAGATTGGATTCTCAAAATCTCAATGGGGCTTTGTAGAAAAGAAAGTCAATTCGTGAAAATGGCATTTCTCTAATGGGGCATGAAAACAGCTCCTAGATATTCTCAATTTAGCTTCAATGGCTTCTAATCACCAAGATATTTTGACAGAGGTACAGCATCACTACTATCATCATCATCTCATAAAGGTTTGGCACTGTGCTAGTTCCTGGGCCAGTTTTCCAGTCCTCTTGAAGTTATGACAAGTGTTGTCTGCTAAGCTGTTGGTTTATAGCTTTGCATGGCCCAAAGCATCTCTGTGCACCCCAAAGTGCAGTATGGGGAGGTGGAAAGAACACCAGACTCTGAAAACTTAGGAGAGTTCTAACTCAATGCCTTATCATCTGGGTTACTTGGGAAAGTGACTTAACTTCTCAGTCTAAATTTTTTCCTCTTGTAAAAATGTGGGTGATGATATATCTCTGGGTACCTGGCAGGAATGTTGTGAAGACTGATGAGATAATGTACATGAACATGCTGTGGAAATTGTCAAATGCTATAGGAATGCAAGATCTTATTAGTTATTTGATCTGTTTTTCTATTCTCCTAGAGAGTAACTTGAGCTCCAGGGAGAATTCTCCAGGTTACTTCTGAGGGTATTTCATGGACTTTTTTTTTTTTAGGAGACAACGATGGGAAAGCATGCTTAGGTTCTAATCTCACACTGGGTAGGCCCCTTCTGATTAGGAAGCTCATTTCTTGGGAGCTGGGGTGGGACTGAGGATCTTAGTTGTCACATCTCCCTTTCCCCACAAGCCACCAACTAGGATTCTGGGCTACATTGGATTAAAAAAAAAACAGTGTTGGAGACAAGAACTAGGAAAACAAGGAGTAGAAAAGAAAGGTGGGGCAAAAACACGGAGCTGGCTGAATCCAAGACACAACTGGGACTCCAGCTAGCACTCAGGATAGCAGATATGATACTGGTAGCAAGCAGACATCCAACTAGAGCAATTTCTGCCTGATGCAAGTAACATTTTTACATATTCTTTGCTACTGGGTGAGGAACCATTAGAACACAGGATTCAAAACTGAAAAGGAACTATGGAGACCAATTAGTCCCACAGACCATGAAACTGATTCTCTAGAGGTTAAATGATTTGCCCAAATCAAGTAGAAAGGAAGTAGCTGAGCTGGGGTTTGAAACCTAGTTTTCTGATGCAAGTTCTGAGGCACTTTTTGCTACCTGCTGCACAGAAGCTGATGGTGTGAAAAGGTTATCCATATTTAGGCAATAGTAAATAAGGTAAGGAATGGGACGGGAAGTGTGGGACTAGAGATGGGGCAAATACAAACACTCATTTTCAATTCAAATCAACTAACAAATGTTTCTGAACTTACCTGCTGGCATAGTGATTAGATCTCTATAAAATCAGGAAGGAGTGGCTGCTTAATCTTACTAGTGGTGTAACCTTATAGGAGTTACTTAACTCTCTAGAGTTAAATCACTGTCTAGTTACTAGAGATTAAGACCCCATATGGGGTCATGACCTATAGTTTAAGACATGCCGAAGGTGTCACAAATGGGAAAAGCTTAAGAAGCCCTGCAAATGCACCTCAAGAAATTTTCTAGGAATTATCTACTAAATAAAAGGTGTCAAACATGCAGTTTTTTTTGCCACATTCTCTGAGGGTAGAAAAAACAGAATAGAATGTAATTGGGAAATATTAAGCAAAATAAATATAAATTCCATAAAACCTAGATAATATATTTTAAAATCCAGATCTTTCTCAGGGATCTTTCTGTATGGGTTAGACACCCCTCTTTCTGTTTGAGTTTGATACCAGTGTATTAAGCCTGTGTGGATAGAAAGAACTCTCATAACAAAGGTAGTCACATAGGCATTGTGAGGCCTGGGAAATCACCTTGGTTGTCTGGTCATAGACCATCTTCTTAGAACAATGTCGGTCATGCTTTGTTGTCCATTTGTTTTAGTCATGTCTGACTCTTTGCAACCCCATTTGGGGTTTTCTTGGTAAAGATACTGGAGTGGTGGTTTTGCCAACTTACAGAAACTGAGGCAATCAGGGAAGACAAATAGCTTGCAAAGAGTCACATAGCTAAGAAATACCTGAGGTTGGATTTGAACTCAGTAAAACGAGTTTCCCTGATTCCAAGCCCAGTTCTCTATCCACCTCACCACCTCACTACTCTGTTGGTTATGACTCTGTGATAGAATGAGTTAAAATAATGTTAAATGTTTTCTCTGTCTTTAAGAAATCTTTCTCCCAGTAGCTAAAAGAATTTCTGGGAGAATAGACAAAGGAAGGGTAATACAAGTTACTGGGTCATGCAGTCTTTGCGCTAGAAGGGAAGCAGCATGGTACTGCTTTGGAATCAGAAGATTGGTTCAAATCCTGACCCTGGCACTTAGTGGGTGTATAACCTTGGGCAAATATCAATCATCCCCAGACTGCTCATCTATAAAACAAGGATGTTTAAGTAAATGAATTCTGAGATCCCGTATAGCTATAGATCTATGATGCTATTACCTTAAAGATCATCCAGTCAGGTCAATAAGTATTTATGTACTATTGCTGGAGATACAAAAAAAAAAGGCAAAAGACAAAGCTCTAACCATTTACCTGAAGCAGGTGGTTGTCCTACCTGGATTTGAACCCTTCTATTTATGTGTAACTGACTATCTTTCTCACATGCTTTATCGTTAGTCAGCTCTCATTAGAAAATTCTGTCTTATGCTGAGCTGAAATCTGCCTCCTTATACCCCACCCCCAAAAAAACCCCAACAAAAGTTGGGTTGATGCTAGTTTGCACCAAATACTTAGGTTTACTCATTAAATACTCCTTCTGCCAGCTTCCTTTACAACCTAACTTCTGATAGAAACAGCTTGCCTTTAAAGGCACCAGGCTTGCTTTCAAGACCATAACATTTTAAAACACATTCCAATAGCCTATAACAAGGTTCTAAAACAAAGATAAAATGCAACTTTTCTTCAAGCATATTATTTCAGCAGTGGTTTCTGTCCCGACAGAAACTTGGCATCTACAACAGTCATCCAGGAAACAAGAAGAAAAAAACAATGAAAAGATAATCAGAGAAAGTAGTAACAGGAAGGGGAAAATACAGATATGTGACACCTTTTGAGATGGCACACAGCCTCTGCCTGTCTTAGAAATGGTTCTGAATGTTTGCCTATATAACCAGAGATTAAAATTGGAAAAGATTGCAGAGGCCACTTAATCTCACCTCCTGCTTGTACAGATGATGAAACTGAGGTCCTAAAACATTAAGTGACTTGTCCAGGTTCACATAGATAGTTACTGCCAGAGGAAGGCTTTTAATTCACATTCCTTGATTTCAAACCCAGTACTTTCTAATATGTAATACCACAAAACATCAACAGTAGCTTAGAAAATTCAAAGCTTTCTAGGCTATTGAGTGGTTGAGTAGGGTTGAATATATATGCAATTGAATATCAACTGCATGACCAGATGACATACATTTCAAAGGAATTGTTTATTCAAGATTAAAAGATATGGTTGTTGGGGCAGTTAGGTGGTACAGTAAATAGAGCACCAACCCAGAAGTCGGGAGGACCTGAATTAAAATCCGGCCTTAGACACTAAACTTACTACGTGACCTTAGACAAGTCACTTAACCCCAACTGTCCTGCCTTTCCCCTTCCTAAAAAAAAAAAAAAAAAAAAAAAAGATGTTGTTATTCGTTTTCCCATGAGGGAACCCGAGGCAGGAACAAGTTGCTGACCAGTTATGAAGTATGCATTATCTTCCCCTATTATATTTTGAGCTCCTTGAGGGTGGAGATTGCCCCCCTTCCCCCCTTATTTGTGTCCCCAGTACTTAGCACAGTGCTTGGCATACGGTAGGTGTTTAATAAATGTTTATTAACTATGACTATTGATTACAATGATTTTTCCTAAGTCTAGAAGGGGTAAGAGATTGTTAGCAGAGGTAGGGTATTTCCCAATTCTTGTGAGGGAGATAGAGGAATGGAGCTGGGCAGATTGGAAACTGAGTAACATCTCTGCCTCAGGACTTGCTCTGTGAGTGCTTGGTAGTCTACCCAGGGGATATTATTCATGCCTGAAAAACTCTTACAAAAGTCACTGGATGGGGATCCTAGAGATGGGGCAATTTAAACCTCCTAATTTTATAGAGGAAGGAAAGAAGGAAGGATGGTAAAAAGGAAGGAAAGATGGAAGGAAGGAAGGAAGGAAGAAAGAAAAGAAAGAAAGAAAGAAAGAAAGAAAGAAAGAAAGAAAGAAAGAAAGAAGGACTTATTAAATACCTACTGTGTGCTAGGCCCTGTGCTAAATGTTTTATAAATATCTCATTCGTTTCTCACAACATGACTGGGAAACAAAATGCCAGTGCTCTGCATTGACAGCCAGGGAAACAAAGTATCAGATGTCCATAAACAACCAATCAAATGCCAACAGGTCATCTGTGCTGACTAAAGATGGCAGGCAGCTACCTATGTGACAGCAGGTATTACAGAGATAAGCAATGCAGAGGTTGCTTCACCATGTGCCCGTGTCATCTGTCCACCCAGATGGCAGCTAGATATATTCTAGCTGTTGCTTCAGTTATCTCTGGCCTGCCTCTAGTAAATTGATTGTGCGCTACAGTCTATGCACCCGGCTGATTTCTTTTCTTGCAGCTAATTTGTGCCTTTTTCTGGTTAATCCCTTAGTTCCTGGACTCTGCTCCAAGTCTTGGTTGGAGATTAGATTGCTGACACTTGCCACTTACGTGAAACAGACAAATCAATTTATGTGAGTCTGAATTTCCACATTTTTAAAATGTGCCATAATATTCGTATCATCTACTTTATAGTGTTGCTATGAGGGAAAAAGACTTTGTAAAACAACTGCTTCTGTAGAGGTCAGCTATATTGCTATTAGCTGCTGGGAGTGGGATGGAGCAGGGCAATCTTATTTCCAAGCTACACCTCCAACCAGTCACATCTGGATTTTGCCTTTGCCCCTATAGCAACCTACCTACAATTATTCTTAATTATGTTCATGCCATACTTCCCTTATTGTGTGTGTGTGTGTGTGTGTGTGAGAGAGAGAGAGAGAGAGAGAGAGACAGAGAGAGAGACAGAGAGACAGAGAGAGAGAATGCTGACAAAAGACAAACAGCTGTGTGTGGGAGGCTGTCATGTTTCAGTTACAGAGAAGCATCCTTTTAATGTTAATGTTTTGAGGCTTCAGGGAGCAAACTAATCCTTGGATATAGTAAAGGACATGATTGTGGACAGGGAACTAGTGTTGGTGGTGTAGGGTCGGTGGAGGAGAGACAGAGAGAATAAACACTGTATGAAACTGGCAGCCCCTACAGCTGTGGGAAGGAATCAGAGTGTGGCGAGTAGCTTGAGGGGATTCTAAGAGCCAGGTTGGGAAGACCAGTGCCTGTGAAGGTCAAGGTCCCCTGCTCCAGTGAGCATGTGCAGATTTGAGTTATGTGGAATCTTTAGCTCTCTTCAAGGCTCAGTTCAGGTGCCTATGAGAAATCTTTCCTGATCCCTCTCCACTTTCCTCCCCACTCCCCCAAACTGGGGCAGCTAGGAGGGAGTGCCAGGCCTGGAGTCAGGAAAACCTAAGTTCAAATCTGGCTTCAGACACTTAGTCGTTGTGTGACCCTGATCAAGTCATTTTACCCTGTTGGCCTCAATTTTCTCATCTGTAAAATGTGCTAGACTAGGAAATGGTAAACCACTCCAGTATCTTTGCCAAGAAAACTCCATGACCAGAATGGTACACGAGGTTATGAAGAGTTGGACATGACTAAATGATTGAACAACCACAAATAAGTATATGTGTATGTGTGTGCATATATAGATCTATGCAGTAGAGATATAAATAGAAAAAAGAAAACTGAGAATGTTTCCCGCCCTTAAGGCCTTTCTCTTCTTCTTCTTCTTCTTCTTCTTCTTCTTCTTCTTCTTCTTCTTCTTCTTCTTCTTCTTGTTTTTATTTAAAGACCTTTATTAACAGGTGCTTGCAGTTTGTGGATTTTTGAAAAAATCAGAAGTACTTTTATACATATTAAAAATGAGATTCTTAAAAATCTCAACTTGACCAGATATGAAACAATTTAAAAACTTTTAAAGGTGCAAGGACCTTCTGTTCTAATATCATCACCTCCACTCCCAGTTTTGTGTCCGCATTCCCACCCTGTATGCACTTATCCTGAATCACTGTGCCACCACTGGGGCTATACTGAAACCAATCTTTTCCCCATAATGACTCTTTTTTAAAAATACATTTTTTCTAGTTATTATACATTTATTTTTTTACTTCTACCTACTCCAACCACTGAAAAAGAGAAAGAAAGAAGGCAAAAAAGAAATAAGAAAAGAGAGGAGAGAAAGAAAGAAGAAGGAAGGAAGGAAAGTTCTTGTTCTTTCAATCCACTCTGCTTATATTAATTATATCAATGATTGGAGCTTCAAGTCACTTCCTTTACACACAATCATGCATCCTAAACTACCACAGCACATGCCAAACAAGCTAGCTCTGTATCCACATTTCTCCTCCACACACTCCTAGAAAACTCTGAACATCTTCCATGATGCCCATTAAACTACCTTAAATCTTCTCAGGGCATAACTGATAGCATCAAAGAAGAGAGGGGTTGTGTAAGAAGTGGAAATCATGGTACAGAGTGAGATTCGACGGAAACATTCAGCTTAGAGATCTATGGACAGATATAGATATACTGGTAGTTCTCAGTATATGGTTTGGAGATCCAATTCAATATGAATATGATGTGCATATTATATGAAATTAATAAAAAGCACATACTAAATTCTAAATCTTTGCCAAGTGACAAAGGAACTGAAAGGCATCCATGCTAGGTGCTGGAAATGAAAAAATAAAAAAAACAAAACAAAACAAAAAAAGCAAACTAATAAAATCTCTGCCTTCAGGGAAGCTTAAATGGAAATAAATTGAGCTTATATTATTGCAAAATGCTCAGTAAGAAGAACCATGTAGCCAGCAGCAATTGCCCCTTTCTGAGAGAGGTACTGGAAGGTGGAAGGTAGAATCATGGATGGGAAATTAGTCGAGACTTGGGCTTGAATCCTGCTTCTAATATCTATTAACTGTGTGCACAGACCAAGCACTTTTTCTCTCTGAGCTCCATTTCCTCATCTCTAAAATGGAGATAGTTATACCTATATTGCAAGGATATTATGAGGATCAAAATAAAATGCACATAAAATGCTAGAGAATTTCCAAGGCTCTTTATAAATGCTCTTGTTTTGCTCAGTTTGCGAATTTCTGTTTCAATGTGCTACATGCCCATAGTTAATTAACTTACCCTCTAAAAATAGGAACAATAACACTCATATCAACTGCTTCACAGCTTTGTTTGAGGACAGGGCTTTGTAAAACTTTTAAAATGTTATATAAATTATGTTGTTATTAATTTTATGACTAGCCACACTTCTGCCCCCTCCTTATCCCTCCCATGCTCTTAGGGGCTTCAGTGCCTTTCTTCTCTCCTTAGACTGTACAGTCTAAGGGTGTGTTGCATTTCTGCGATGCCAGGGTCTGGAGACCCTGCCCAGCCCCCTAGCATCATGGGAATTTTCTTAACCTGCTGAGCAAGGGCACCATGACCCTGAGCTCAAAGAGGCAGCCCTCCTCCTGTCAACATCCCAGATGACGCTGCCAATGGCATCTGGATTTCCTCTCTAAGTGGGACTGACCGTAAGCTACACTAATCATTCACTTTGGCAGCTGTTCCAGTTCCAGAGCCTTTGGGCAAAGCAGCCTTCTTTGCAGAAGGTAGAATGTGCTTGCTTTCTTGCTCAACAACATGTAATTTACATTTTGAAAGGTATTTGACAAAACCTCACCTTTCATTGGAAAGCACAGCGGCCGTGTATTCCAGGGGCCCTAGGGAAGCTGCTCTAACTCAACGCCCCTCTAGCTTTTGTCTTCTGATTGTCTCTGAAGAAGATTTATGCTGACAGGTGGCTGGGTGACACTTTTCTTTTCTTAGTACTTTCCTCCAAATGCTGCAAATCCCATCTGCATAGACCTAGAGTTCCTCTCTTGTATCAGAAAGTAAGAGTTGAAATAAAGCCCAAGATCTGCTGACTATGAAAGACGCTGCTTCACAAAAGGATGAAACCTGTTAAAAAAATATTGGCCTTTGCTCTCAACAATGAGTAAAAGTAAGACATCAGAACCTTTCATAACAATTTTCCAAAGAAGGTTTGCATTTGTTAAAGACCCAATAGGGATCTGAACTCCCAGAGAGAAAGCTGACATACAAATTACTATAATAGTATGAGACTGCTAACCATTGTTATCCTTAACTTTTTCCAGAGGAAAGGAGAGGAGACATCCTGTATTTTTTTCTTTAAGAGTCACTCCCCAAACCCTGCTTTGTGGAGGTAGAGGCAGAAATGGGTCCAAGTTTAGGGGAAAGAGCTGAGAGCCAAGAAGCTCAAATAAGGTTGTTGAGTACTAGGATAGAACTGGAGGTCAGGCAGACCCGGGGAGTTTATAAATAATGAGAATGGTGCAAGAACCTGGAAGAAACAAATATTAGAAGGACTCAGTCAATAAATATGCATTAAGGGCCTTCTTCTCTGCTCAGTGCTTGGGAATACAAAAGGAGGGTGTGGGGGGGGGGAAACGGTTCCTGCTCTCAAGGAGCTTACAATCTAATGGGGACAATAAACAAACAAATATGTACATACAGGCTATGTACTGGATATATTGGAAATAATTCACAGAGGGAAGGCACTAGAATTAAGAAGGATTGGAAAAGGCTTTCTGTAGAGACAAGATTTTAGCTGGGAACTGAAGGAAGCCAGAAAGTAGAGATAAGGAAGGAAAGTATTCCTGGCATGGAAGACAGAGACAATGCCTAGGAATGAAACGAGGCCTGGTCACTATTGCAGAGTCTAGTGCTTATGTGCTGTGTGACTGTGAGCAAGCTAACTTAAACTCTCTGAGACTGAATTTCCTCATCTATAAAGTGGGAACTGATCATTTCACTATGTATCCAGATGTATGTCTTATAGAGTAATACCTAGACAGTGTTTCATGAATTCAAATCATTGTATAAATGTAAGTCATTATTTGATTGAAAAACCTCTATTAAACACTTATTATGAATTGGACATTGTGCTTTTTAAAATCTCATCTTCTCATCATGTTTAGATGAAGTTAAGATAGAAATGGTCCAGGGCCAGGTTATCAATTTCCTATTATCATTCTGGTGTCATTATGAAGACTTTGGTACAAATGAGCCACATATTATTATTGGTATTCTGAGGTGCCCACATATGAGAGGAAAATTTTCTTATGGCCAGGGTCTTCAAGAGTAAGGAGGCAAAAATAACAGATTTTAAGAGTGGAATGAAAAGTAGAGATTTAAAGGAAGGAAGGAGATAAGCATTTATTAGGCATCTACTTTGAGCCAGTAACTATGTTAAGAGCCCTACAAACATCCCATTGCACCCTCATAATCTCTTGGAGGTTGGAGCTATTTTTATTGTCATTTTGAGGCAGGTATAGATTAAGTGATTTGTCTAGGGCCACACAGACAGTAATGTTTGAAGCCCAAATTGATTTTCCAGATTTCAAACGCAGCATTTTATTCACTGAACCAGCTAGCTGCCCACACAAACAGTAGTTCAGACCAAACTTCTTTTTTTCCCCTTAGCAGCAGATATGGTTCTTTTGTCCAAAGATGATTTCTGAAAAATTGTGGTTGATTTGTTTGGATAATGGGTTAACTAGGGTATTTCACCCTGCCTGAGAGCATGAAGTTGTAGTATGGCTCACATAGGAAGGGTGTAACTACAGTCTTTCTCTTCCCTCTTCTCCCCATATTGGTGCCCTCATTTCCATCCTTCCACTTGTATAAGCTTATAACCTTAAAATCACTTTGACGTCTTTCTCATACCACCCCCTCTAATCCCATATTGAATTAGTCACTGAATCCTTTAGATTTTTTTCTTTGAAGCTTTTCCTATATCCATCTACCCTTTCCCCCCATTTATTGTTTTTACCACCATCTTTGTTCACACTGTCATCTCCTCATACTAGGATATAGTTCCTTTTTTTTTGAGATCACAAATCCACATATATTAATTATTACAGTATATGAATGATATGGCATTCATTTTATTTTTATTTTATTTTTTGCTTTATTTTTTTTTTTTGAAGGGAGAAGGCAGGGCAATTGGGATTTTGACTTGCCCAAGGTCACACAGGTAGTAAGTGTTAAGTGTCTGATACCACATTTGAACTCAGGTCCCCCTGACTCCAGGGCCAGTGCTCTATTCACTGTGCTACCTAGCCACCCCTATGGCATTCATTTTAACAGATACTTTCTGTTGTTTGAAAGTGAAAAACACAGGCATTTTCTCTGATTTGGGTTAATTTTCCTGCTATTTAATCAGTTTTTTTCCACCCAATAGTAGGTTTATTGGAACCTCTGGAGGCCCTGTAGCAGATAGCTGAGCCTGGCCTTCAAGGGTCGGGGCTCTTCCGTGTGCAGATAGTGGAGTCGGACCTTCAGGGGTGGTGGCTCTTTCCCTTCGGCTCTTCCATGTGGCTAATGGCTGATCGAGGCATTCAGGCATGGGGCTCTTCCACAGGGCAGATAGCTGATCAGGGCCTTCAGGGTGGGGGCTCACTTCTCCAGGGACACGTAGTTGAGAAGCTTCTCTATCAGGTCCACATGGTCCAGCAGCACCTGGCGGCAGCAGTAATGCTTCAGGCTCAGTGCGTCCAGGGCATCCCCTTCGGGGTACTCCGCCTGCAGCAGCCCTGGGCAGATCTCTCACTTGGTGTCTATGATCTTGCCGCACGTGAAGCAGCGCCCAGGGATGATCATGGCCAGGGCTAGTGGGAGGGTGAGGAGGCCGCATCCCTGGCAGCAGGCACACGCTCGGCAAGATATAGCTTCTTAAGTGATCTCTCTGCCTCCAGTGACTTCCCTTTTCCAATCCTTCCAGCACCCTGGTATCATAACAACTTCCTGAAACATTACTTTGTTCCTTTTTCCTTATTTGTGACATGGGTAGATGGGGAGGAAAGTTTTATAGTAAATGATCTCTAAATTCTTCTATAATTTTATTCTATATCACTTCTCTGCCCCAAAACCCTTCTGTAGTTTCTGGATCAGATGATTGCTAAGATCTCTTCCAACTCTAAGATTTTGTGATTTTATTTCTTTTTTTCCCACAAAATACTGTTTGTTGAGTTCTACTTGTGTGGGGCCAGAGGAGGTCTGAGAGTAGGGGGAGCACAATGGAGATAACACAGTGGAGATAGCCGACACTCCTTTGGCCAGGCTTCTCCCTCCCTGGCTCTGTAATCCTTCTGGCTGAGGAGGAGCCAAAGGCCACCTCATCCTCTGCACCTTCCCTTCCCCAGGGGTGACCTGAGGAGGAATCCTAGGCAGGCATGAGAGGAAGGCTCTGGGAATGGCTGGCCTTTGCTTTCCCTGCCCCTTTCAAGTTGTCAGGCTACCCCCATCTTCTACTCTTGCTCTAGGTGTTCTGAGATGAGTAATCTAATCAGGCAGCTGTAGCCACAGCTTCATAACCTTGGGGCTCTCTCCTTTCTGCTTCCAACAGATGGGAGGTCTGAACCAGGGATACTAGCAGCCTCTTGGTCCTTCCCGTCTTGCCTTTTCCCTTCTTTCACATCCCTGGCCCTGACTTGAGACCTCGATCAGAGATAACTGGCAGAGACTCTGGGGAAAAGGGGGCTTTCTATGTCTTCTCCTAGTTCTCCCCCTGTGTCCCTTTTCCCCTTGCTGCTTTGTCTCAGAGCCAGTCTTTCTAGTCCAGTGATGATGCTGGTGGTCTTTTTCCTCCACTGAGAAGCTAGATCTCTAAAACCAGAACAGAACTGAGCAGAGAAGATCCTTCAGGAAGTGAACAGTTGTTTCAGGCTAGTTCTCCTGCCCTGACATATGCAAGGCAGCCCCTTATTTCAAACTGTAGTCCATCCCATCCCCTCTCTATAATCAGGGTCAGTGGGAGAGGGCCTGCTGGTTAGAGGGGAAGCATGAGCACAGGTCCAGACTCAGCTTTCTAGCTCCACTGGTCAGCAGTGGGAAGTGGGAAGTCACCGCAGGGAGAGCTACTGACTTAATCCTGGGGAAATATCATCTCTAGGAAGCTGCCTGGCTTGAGTGCTTCTGGCTGGGAAGCCTCCCCCCACGGTGCCATCGCCGCAGGACTTTGGGACTGGTGGCCCCCTGCTCTTTGTCAGGCTCTTCCAGGGCATGGTGCCGCTTGGGAGTTCGGCTGCAAACTGGTTTCTCTGCTTCTGCCTTTTCCAAAGAGGCCACAGGAGCATCCCCACATGCTTGGTAACCACCAACTAGGCAGTAAGTCTCCCCATGCCAGCCCACCTGAGTCTCCCCACACCCTCGGCAGAGGACATAGTAGTGACCAGGTGTAGGGGGAGAAGTGGGAGTGGCAGATGTTGTTTGTCCTGCATTCTCCAAAAGGACCAACGACATCAGAAGGTTGATGTCTTGACTTGCAAGTAAACTGGATTTAAGAGAGTGAGAGCTGTTCAAGGTTACCAGCCTTTCTCCTCTAGAGCCATCTGAGTCCAGGAGTGAGATGTAGATCAGGAGACTGTAAATGATCTGTGATTTTATTTCTTAACCTGGCATTTAAGGTCATCCACCAGAGCTGCCTTTCAGTCCATCAGCAAGGATTTATTAAGCAACTCCTATGTGTCAGGTGAGAAGCAGTGTAGCAGAGTGGATAGAGAGCTGGCTTTGATACTAGGAAGACACAGGTTCAAATGCCGCCTTTGACATAAGCTGGCTGTCTAACCCACAGGAATTACTTAACCTCTCAGTGCTTGGGGCAACTTTCTGGGGCTCAGAGTCGTAGAGAAGGAGTTAACCTGCATTGGAGGAGGAAGTTTCCTCACCTGAGAGTTCTCCATACCAGTGAAATCACACATCTGGTCCTCATAGTCTCTTTAAATCAGGAACTGTATCACAGAAGTGATATAGAATAGATACAAATAATGAAAAAATCCCGACTGTCAACCTTGATTCTACTATCCTTCTGTCACTGTGAATCCTTATCTTCAGATGGATTAGGGGAGAAGAACAAAATAAGCATTTATAGTTTCTACTACATACAAGGCACAGTGTTAAGTATGTTACAAATATAATCTCATTTGAAGCAGGTTCTGCTATTGTCTCTAAATTACAGGTGGGGAAACTGAGGCAACAGAGATTAAGTGATTTACTTGGGGTCACACATATAGTAAGGGCATGAGATTGAATTTGAGCTCAAGTCTTCCTGATTCCAGGATCAGTGCTCTATTGGGCTACTTGTTTTCTCTAGAAACTTTCCATTTAAAATTTTTCTTTTTGCTTTTTGTGTCTTTGCTTGATTTATTCTCTCCACTTGAATGACACCCCCTTCATTTTCACCTAGATGGATAGCACTTGTCTCCCAAGCCCAATTCCCTTCTCCCCCCGCTTTCCTTCCCAGTACTAGACTCCGGGTGATCTCTCCCGTTTCTGAGCTCCTGGAGACCTTGCCTGCTTATTTGGCACTTTTTCTTATATGACCATGTGTTGTTCTCACTCTGTGTGCATAAATCTTTCCATCTGCCCCCCCCTTTTTTTGAGTCATCTGCACTTTTATAAGCCCTTTGAGGTCAGGTACAGGGCTTTTACATTGTGTATAGTTCACAGCGTCTAGGGCGATGCTGTTGTTGAGTATCTGTTGATCGATATTCCTTCTAATCTTCTTTTCTCAAGCTATCAGATTTCCTGCTGGAAGACTAGCTCCCTCTCCTATTGTATCAGAGAATCTTGTACACGGAGGAAAGAAACAAAGATCGTGTTAGAAGGAATAGGATATCTTCAGAGTTTCACATTTTGAACTGGAATAGTGATGCTTAACTCATTCACCCGACAAAGGAAATTGAGTTCTTAGAAATTTGTCAGTTTTCAATTTAGCAAGCAGTGCTTAAAAAAAATCCTCTATACCCAAACCCTGCAGAGCATGGCCATATAACTAACCAGGCTGTAATTGTGGTTCTGACCTATGCACACTGTTATTAGAATATCAATAGGTGCAAATAAAAAGCTTTTGCTTGCAGCTGAAAATGTATATCTCTTTTCATACAGTTCAGGTTTAATATCTGCTTATTACCAAAGAGCTGGAACTCAGCAAAGGAGAGAGATGATGAGTTATGTGTTGACACTGATCCAGCAAAGTACATTGTCTTACTATCAATTGTATGTCTTTACTTGATAGCGTCTTGCCTCCATTCTCTCCCTTCTCCAAACTATCTTGTACCTATAGGGCAGTTATATGTGAATGGACACAGTGGATGGAATTCTGACCTGGCATCAGGAAAACTTGAGCCAGTTCTGCTTCAGTCACTTACTAGCTATGTGACCCTGGGCAAGTCACTTAACCTATATCTGCTCCAGTTTTCTCCTCTGTAAAAGTGAAGATAACAAGTAGTAGATAGTAGATAATAATAATAATAATAATAAAGTAGGACAAAACTTGGGGCAGCTAAGTGACACAGTGAATAGTGCTGGGTCTGAAATCAGGAGGACCTGAGTTCAAATCTGATCTTAGACACTTACTAACTATATGACCCTGGGTAAGTCACTTAACCCTGTTTCCCTCAGGTTTTTTTTTTTCATCAGCAAAATGAACTGGAGAAGGAAACGGTAAACGACTCTAGTATCTTTGCCAAGAAAACTCCCAAATGGGGTCACGGGAAGTTGGATACAATTGTAGATAAAAAAAGGGTTAAAACTGTCTCTCAGGGTTGTTGTGGGGATAAAAATGAGACATTTGTAAAGTGCTTTGCAAGTCTTAAAAAGCTGCATAAAACCTTGTTGTTGTTTTTATTATTGTTGTTAATTGTTATATAGCTGCCAGGTTGCACGTGGTTTTATCATTCTATGGTGTACACTGTCAGTAATTTCTAATTGCCTACTGAATAAAGTTTTGTCCTGGCATTCAAAACCTTCCATAATCTAATTTTGGTGGGTTTTTTTTAGAGGGGAAAGGGCAGGACAATTGGGGTAAAGTGACTTGCCCAAGGTCACACAGCTAGTGTGTCAAGTGGCTAAGACTGGATTTGAACTCAGGTCCTCCTGATTCCAGGGCTGGTGTTCTATTCCCTTCGCCACCTCGCTACCCCTATAATCTGATTTCAACCCAAATTTTCTGTGCTATATCATGCTATTCCTCTTCATGCACTCAATTACTCCACCCAAATTGGTTGACTTGTTGTCCCTTCCCTTCTCCCCCAAATATGCACCATGCCTTTCATGCCTTTGTTCATACCACCCTCTACATTGGAAACACCTTCTTCCTTTCTCCATCATTTCCATCCCACCCACAAGGACTGTTTCGAGTTTAGCATCTTCCATCAAAGCCTGGGAGGCAGCAGGTGGCTTTAGCCAAAGATGCAGGTTCAAACCACAGCTCCGACATTTAGCGACTGTGTGACCCACATTTCCTCTGCGAAGTGTGGATCATAGTAGTACCTACCTCACAAGGTGTTTTTTCCCCTGAGTATCAAATGAAGCAACCTGTAAAAGGGCTTTGGAAACCTTAAAGTGCTTATAAAAGCTTGCTGTCACCATTGGCATCATCATCAGCACCACTGCCATCATAAGCATCATTACTCTTTCTTTAGGGTCCTCCCTTTCCCTGCTAAGATGAATGTTATTTCTCCCATCTCACTGTATGCTATTCTTATATATGTAGGTTTTTATTCAGCCCTCTAATTTTTTTTATCACATTTCTCTGTGCACATATTCTATCTATTTGACTGCAAGTTCCTAAGGGCAGGGGCCATACTTTCTGTGTCTTTGGGTTACCCTCAGTACCCTACCTGTTTGTAGTAGACACTTAATTAGAACCATCCAATAGTTGTACGAGCATCTTACATAGACTGTAGTTTTTCCATCCCTAGAGTCTTTAAGTGGAAGTTGGAGGTCACAGAGATTTTAGAAGGAATTCCTGTTCATTTAAGAATTGGTCTAGATGGCTTCTGAGGTCCTTTCTAAATCTGGGATGCTTCGACTTTCTGATTCTTTTTTGTTGGATGAATGAATGAATTGGTCAGTAGAACTTTTGGATACCTACAGAATAATGAGCATGGCTCAATTTCCTCGGACCTGGAAGATATGATTTGCACACTTTCTCCTTAGGAAGAGCTCAACTATCCTTTTATTCAGTTCAAGAGGAGTACTGTTCTGCACTGGTAGCCTCCAGGGTCTCCTACCATACTGATTCTCCATACTACTCTTAGAACAATGCAGGAAGGTTTATGCTGCTATGGAATGATAATGGTAAAGAGAGAAGAGACATTTTATGAGTTGATAGCCTGAAAGGCAAAGCTAGGCAGGAAGGCTCTTAGATGATTCCAAATTTGATCACATAAATGTGCATGCTTCAGAGCAGGGGAAGAGAAGGTGGTAAAGAAGATGGAATAGCTAGTTGTGGCTCTCAGAAAGAGAAGATTTGAGGAGGCAGACAGAGCTAGATAAACGATCTATTTATCACTTCCTGACATAATGTTGATTCACCTTTCGTGAGCCTAAGACTAACAATTAGTCTTCTTAATTTCTGCCCCTTCCATTTAGTACTCCCTATATCATAGTACCAACCAGACCTGGTTGATATTAAGTTGTGTTTCTCTCCAACCCCCCCTCTCTCTCCCTCTCCTTTCTCTCTCTCTCCAACCCCCCCCTTTCTCTTTCTCCCTCTCCTCTCTCTCTCTCCCCCCCTCCTCAAGTAGACAGCATCTCCTTCCTAATCATTCCCCCTCCACCATCCCAACCCAGCCCTGGATATTGGCCTCATCAGTCACACATGTTGGCCCCATCTTGGGGAGAATACGATAAATGAAGGCTAAACAGCTAAAGGGTGATCTTAGCCCTATCCTAAGCTGTTTCTTTTCTGGGTGTCTGACTGGAGGCTGGCATAGCATCTCATAGGTTTAGAGCCAGGAGGAACCTCAGAGACACCTATTCCAACTTCTCATTTCAAAAATGAAGGGCTCCAGAAGAATAAAAAAGCATTTATTACATGCCTACTGTGTGTCAGAGAGTACAAATAAAAGCAAACAAGACAGTCTCTGCCCTCAAGGAGCTTGCTTTCTTATAGAAGATGATAACTTTGGAGGAGTTGGTAGCCAAAAAAGTGTGTTTTGGGCAGGGAAGTTGGAGGATGGTGATTGGAGTCATGAAGCAATTGGTCAACACATCTTTTCTAGGAATGGTAGAATAGATTTGATTACTATTCCCAGAACTAAGGTAGGAAAGAGGGAATGGGGAGAAAAGAGAATACTCACATAAGTCATGAAGATAGGGGGGAAGTCACGTGGTAAAACATGGCACTAAGATGGGGTTAGGGTATCTGTGTGTATATGGAATGGAAATATATCTCTTTTCCCTTCTAAAACCTGTGAGGGTTTTCCGTCCAAATGGATTATCAAAGGAAGAAATACCTTGCCAAAAAATTGTTAAACTCTGGAAAAATGCAACAAAAGTTTATGGTTTCCATATCCCTAGGATTTTGTATGAATATATATCTTCTAACATCCTAGAATTTAGAGCTGAGAGGAACCATAGCAATTATTTATAGTGAAATCCTCTCATTTGACATAGGAAGTAAACTGAGGACTAGGTTATTTCATAGCAAAGTCAAGATTTGAACTCAGCTCCCCTGACTCCGCATTCAATGGTCTTTCTACAAGATACTGCCTCTAAGGCTTGGGGACAGAGCTTAGAGACACTGTCTTAAGAACAATCTGAGTAATCCTTGAGAGCTCCAGATCACATCTCTAATTATTATTATGACCCTTGGAATATGTGTGTGTGTGTGTGTGTGTGTGTGTGTGTGTGTGTGTGTTGAGAGTGAGGGAGGAACAGAATGAGTCTGAATCAGTCTGTTTGATAAAAGAAAATTATCATTTAATAATGTGATCCAGACTCATTTTGAAGAGCCAGAGTAATACTAGTATACGCTTAGAAAGGCTCTTCATTTTTTAATCAATTGTCCAAGGTCTTAGCCTGACTTTCTAACTGAATTTAAATTAGCAATAATAGAATCTATTTTCTGGATGAGAAAGTGAACAGCATCCATTTGGCTCTTTGTGTTTTGTCCCTTGAATAGGTCTCTTTCCATGTATTTAAAGGAATAGCATTCTCAACCACTTTAGAAAGGTTTCTCAAGTTTTGAGTATTTCTTATTTGGTTAAGTAGATTTTACATTAAAAAGACAGGTGGAATCTCTTACATTTTCTTTCCCCTCTCTTTATTTTTAAGAGTGAGGAGATATCTCTACTTAATTGGATTGTTTTGAGATCCGTGTTTCATGTGCTAATGATCTAACAGTCATTCATGTTTTAGCACCATTTTTTGTGGAGGACCAAATGGAAGGAAGGGTTGGGTTACTAGAAATCTAGACAAGACATCTTTATGTCCACATTGGACTTTTAAATATATTTGTATTATTTGCTGTTTACTTAAGAATAGATAAGGACATTTCCCTTATATAAAATTATTTTAAAGTTTATGGTCGTTTGTTTCACAAGTAACATTTTGGAAAGTTTCCAAATAATTTTTAGTGAATTTGACTTGCTATCATTTTGATTTTATAAATATCAAAACTGTCCATAAGTGAAGGCCTCCAATGATAGAGAGCCCACTTCAGTAGGTTCCCATCACTGAAGTCCTTCAAATGGGGGCTAGTCAAGCATATGTCAGGGATGATCTAGAAGGTATTCCTGTTTGGAAATGAATTTGACTGGATTCTCCAAGTATCTAATTTTTATTATCATCATTCACAAATGTAGCTCATCTACCCTCCTAAATATAGGGTTCTGGAGGCATGGAGCAACATCTCATAGGTCCTTGAATTTCCCACAGTGCTTTACAGATAGCATTTTTTGCCTGGATCAATTTGACAAAAGCAGCCTCCGGAGAAATGGGGAGGAAAGGGTGTATCACTGAGCATATCATTACCCAAAACCTGTCCTGTAAATAGCATGCATTATTGATGACTAATAATGAACACAAAGATTGGGAAATACATTGCAAATATCAAATGCTGCGATGGGAATAAATAGCAAAGAGTAAAACATCTTCAAGGACTTGAAATATTTTGTTAATGCTAGTCATTTTTGCTTATGCATCTATTGAATCTTCTGAAAACATGAACTAAAGAGTCAGGGTCCTCTTTATATCAGGTAAAAATAAGCATTTACTACACAATGCTTTATGAAGACCTTCCTCAAGTCTCTTCCTGCTACAATCTGCCCTCCACTTTACTGTCAAATTGATCTTCCTAAAATGCAGATCTAACTCTATTACTTTTCTCTTCAGTAAAGGTCCATTGACCCCCCCATTCCCTCCAGGATCAAAACTAAAATCCTCTGGTTTTAAAGCCAAACTCAACTAAAGTCCCACCTTCTGCAGTAAGCCATTCCTGTTCCTCTTAGAGTCTTCCCTCTGAGACTACTCTCAATTTATTCTGCACATATCATGTTTGAACATAGCTGTTTGCATATTGTCCCCCTCCCTCAGCTATTCCCACTCACACACACATTTCAGGGGCCCGATATTTGCATTATATTTCCCAATTGTTGCGTTCTTTATTTGTTATCCGTAATGTGTGATATTTGCAGGTGTGGGAATAGGGTAATTGTCTCCCTCATTAGACTGAGCTCCTTGAGAACAGGGATTTGTTTTGCCTTTTTTTGTATACCTAGCATTCTCCAGGACCACTGTAAAGCACACAGTAGGTACTCAGTAAATCTGGTTGACTGACAATTGAAAGATTCCTCTGCCCCCAAAGTGTCTGTGCCACCTGCAGATGCTGCCCACCCATCTTAAAGTCTGCCATTATCACTGTCACTCTTTCTGGACAAGGAATTTTCCTGCCCAAGCATAGTCCTTTAAAAAATGTAAATAACCTTCCAAGGAAGAAATCAACAACCATTAATTTAACACTGTATAAGGTCCTGTACTGAGTGCAGAGGAGAGATAAAGATGAAAAATACAAGATTGCTGAAAGACAAGGTATGAAAACATAAGAAGTTAAGTAATACTAAGGACAAAAATATACGACATTAACTTCCCAAACGAATGGTACAGACAAGGAGGGATGGTAATTCGAGGAAGAAATCACTTTGAAATGTGTTAACTGGCAAGGCTTCATGAAGAACTTGAACTATAGTCATTCTTAAAGAATAGGGAGCATTTTGACAGAAATGGATAAGTAAGAACATTCTAGTGTGAGAGATAATAGCAAAAGCCCAGAATCAGGGAAACCGACCTCTTCAGGGAACAGAGACTAGTTCAGATTGACTAGAACAGTGGTTGAGTAGAGAAGCAGGTCATAAGGTTAGAAAACTAGCCACTTAGAGTGTTGGGGTAGCCTCCTAACAGGCTAGATCCTCCCTCCTCTAATCTCTGTTACCCCCAAACTCTTCATATTCTGACAAACTTATTTTCCTTATTCATAGTAACCTATTTGCCTAGACCTTTCTTTTTTTTAAATTAAATTAATTTTATTCTGTGCTTAAGAAATAAAACAAATACCTCCACAACAGTAGAAAAGAAAAAAAAAGAGAGTTGCCCAAACCTTTCAATGGTTCCCTATTGTCACTGTGTTACACAAACCCTTTGATTTGGCACTAAACAGCCTCCATAGTCTGGAGACATTCTACCCTTCTAACACTGTCTAATTCTAGCCATCTCTGAGTTCTCTAGTCAAATAAGACTGCTAATTAAGAACACTGCAGACTTTTCAAGGATTATGGACCCTAGAATATGGGACTTAGGAAACAGAAGTACAGGCCATGAACCCTGAATTATCTACTTAACAAAATTCAGTGTTCTTTATGAAGACTCAAGGTAGATATTTGAAACACTGCCCCCCAAAAAACTTTGAAGACTTTTCAGAAACAGTAATAAATTATTAATTGTGGTATTTGGTATAATGAGAAAGGCAGAAGGAGAGAGAGGATAGACAACCATCTTCAGTCATAGGAAGCCCTAGAAACAAGCCCAGAATCTGTTAAAATGCTGGTGATTTACTTAAAATTTCAGCACCTTACACAACTTTCTAAAACCAGTTTGCATGGCAGCTGCCATCTGCATCAGGAGAGGAAGTTTCTTTATCAGGAGTTCCTTATACCAGTAAAATCATAGGTCTAGTAAAAAAAAAGGGGGGGGGAAATGCCTTAAAAAGAGACATTTAACAATATGCTCCTCACAGAAAATAACCTGAATTCAGAAAGATCTAAATAGGTTCAAAATGAAAGGTCAATTTATAATTTACTACGCTGCTTCCAAATCACTAAAAATGGGAATGACAATAATGATTCTGGACAAACTGGAAATTACTGAAAGGATAAGGAAGGACATAATATTATACCAAAAGATTCCATACCAAATGAGTATATCAGGCTTAAATATGTATGTACATCATCATTTTGCAGCAAAATCACAGATTCACGGAAGAAAATCTCATAGACCCATCTAAGAAGAAATAATTTTTAAAACCCACTACAAAATAAGGAATGGACACATGGTTATAAAACTAGAAATACAGTTTTTTTCTCAATGGCAAAAGAGAGAGGAGAAGGAGATACAAACTGTTAATGATAACATGAAAGAGACACAAACTCTTGAATAATCAAAAACATAAAGACAACCTGAAGAAGCTGACTTATAGCCACTAAAATGACCTCCAAATTCTCTTCCCCTCCCCCTCCCCCAGTCTCCAAATATAGATCCACTGTTCAATGCAATGTGGGGAAATAGATTCTCTAACATATTGTTGGTGAGACCACCGATGGTGAAAACATTTTGTGAAGCAATATGGCAATACACAGTCATAAAACTGATCATATCTTTCAACAGTGTGATTCCATTGTTAGAATTCTATCCCCAAGACATAAAAAGATCTATCTATATGGAAACTATTCTAGCTACTCTATTTGTAATAGCCAAAAATTGGAAATAACCCATATATCCAATAATGAGAGAATGGCTGAATAAATAACGCCACATGAGAGGCAACATGGTATAGTGGATGCAGAACTAGGGACACAGAAGAGAATGAAACACAGTCTGCCCTCAAGAGGCTTATATCCCACACGCAAATTAGCATGCATCAAACATATAAAGAAAATAAATGCAAGGTAGTTATTTGGGTGGGGGGAAGATACCAGCAGCTAGGGGTGACCAGGAAAGGCTCAATATGGTGCTTGAGGAGAAGAGTCATCTTGGGGACTTGCGAATCACAGAATTATAGAATTATAATTCCCTTTAGTCCCTTTATGACAGAGATAACAAATGAGCATTACTGAAAGTTGTATGTTGTGGGATATATCATGTCCATTTAGTTTTCTTTTAATAGGCCTTTCCTCTGAAAGAAATAATAGCTAGCATTTATATACCACTTTAAAGTTTTCAAAATTTACAAGTTTACAAGTTTTTTTAATTTAAAAGTTTAATTTATTTTTATTATTTAGTAATATTATTATTTCATTTAATTTAAAAGTAAAATTTAAAAGTTTACACGTATCTGATTTTATTCTAACAACAACCCTGGGACATAGGTGCTATTATAGTCCCCACTTTACCAATGAGGAAACTGAGGCAGATAGAGGTTAAGTAACTTGCTGGAGGTCAAACAGTGACTGTCAGTGCCTGAGGCTGATTTTGATCTCTAGTCCTCTGAGTCAAGGTCCAGATCCATGCAGCGAGTGGCGCAATGGATTGAGCACTGGGTCTAGAGTCAGGAAGACCAGAGTTCAAATCTGTCCTCAGACACTCACTAGATTCAAGATACTGGGCAGGCCATTTAACCTCTGTTTGCCTAAGTTTTCTCATAAGAACAGCATCTACCTGTCAAAGTGGCTGCGAGGGCCTGATGAGATAATAATTGTAAAGTGCTTAGTCTAGTATCTGGCACTCAGCAACACCGTATAAATATTATCTATTATTGTCACTCTGGCCACACAACGGATTTAATGCGCATAGATAAACAATAACCCTTATTACCGCTGACGTTATGATTTATCCCCGGCTCCGTCCCATCCGTCAATGGCCTGAAATATTGATCACAGACTCCAGTGGTAAGTACTGTACGCTGAGAATAATTAAAGAGTGAGACACAACTAGAATCACAGAATTACATTGTCGGAATTGACTTTAGATACAATGTAGTCCATTTTGAAGATGAGTCCCAGAGAGAGTAAATGACATTCAAAACTATACAGTTTGTTGTCACTGCTCAGCAGTTTTTCATAGCGTTCAACTCTTTGCGACCCCATTTGGGGTGTTCTCGGCAAAGATATGTGAGTAGTTTGCCATTTCTTTCTCCAGCTCATTTTAAAGATGAAGAAACTGAGGCAAATAGGGTTAAATGACTTACCCAAGGTCACACAGCTAGTAAGTACCTGAGACTAGATTTGAACTCAGCAAGACGAGTCTTCCTGACTCTAGGCTTAGCACGCTGTTATTCTCTGCACCACCCATCTCACCTAAATAGTGAGAGTTAAAACTTGTACCCAGAATTTCAGTATTTTTTTTACTACATCACACTGGTTCAATAATCACAATTATTAATATTAGTAAGACCAACATTAGTGGCTAATTATTGAGGTTGAAGAGCTTCCCCAGACTGAGTAGTGTAACTAGGGAAATGATAGTAATTATTCTTTATTTTAAAAATAAGTAGATTATTTGTTAAGCTCATAGAAGTCATACACAAATATTTTGTTAGCTAAAAAGCAGGTTATGTTAAGTGACAAGTTAGGGGCTGATTACACATTCAAGTAGTGTGGTTATGTGACAATAATGTAAATCTGTTTCACATGAATGTTCTTCAGTAAATAAGGCTTAGCTAATTATTTTCCAGGCTCCTTTGTAGAATAACAACAACAAAACAGTTTTTTTTTCCATTTATAAGATCAAGAGAAATTTGCTTCAATCGACTGTTTCATGAATTTGAACCCTCCAGAAATGAAAAGTCAGTTCAATGCAGTAGTTTAGACTGTTAACTCCACGTGAGCACATACTTGCCTTGTACTGTGTCTTTGTATGCCCGTTAATACCCCATACAATATATGAACCCAATAAATGTTGAATGAATGAATGAATGGCCTGTAATAGTAATGCTCTGGGTGAGAGAGGTTTTGTTGCATGATGGATAGTGCACTGAGCATGGAGTCAGTCAGGCCTTGTGTTCAAATATGGCCTCAGACTTTTACTTGTTGTGTGACCCTTACCAAGCCACTTAACCCTGTTTCCCTCAGTTTCCTCATCGGTAAAGTGAGCTGGAGAAGGAAATGGCAAACCACTGCAGTATCTTTGTGAAGAAAATGCTAAAATGGGGTCAGGAAGAGTCGGACATGACTGAACAAGGAATAACAAATGATTAAAATAGTCTACAACGTGTGATCCCACTACGAACTGACTTACAAAAGAGACCTTCAGTATCATTAAGATCACATGACATGGGGGCGGCTAGGTGGCGCAGTGAGTAGAGCACCGGCCCTGGAGTCAGGAGTACCTGAGTTCAAATCCGGCCTCAGACACTTAACACAAAAAGCTAGCCGTGTGACCTTGGGCAAGTCACTTAACCCCAACTGCCCTCAAAAAAAAAATCACATGGCATAGTAGAATGAGCAACTGGGCTAACATTGCTCACACTACCTACTGCTCAGGGTTGTTATGAGGAAAGCCCTCTGTAAGCTCTAAAATGATTTCTGGATTTGAGGTATCCTTAGTCACACAAGGCATAACCTCTATCATGGAGTTAAGCAACTTGGAGAAATATGTCAAAAATGTCAAAAACAAGGACAGACTGACCTCAAGCGTCTATAGCCAAATAGCATCATTGTCCTTCCATTCTCATTGAGCACATAAGGGAAACTGAAGGCAAACCCTCTGGTTCAGGAGCTGACTCTTCTGTAGGCCAGCAAAGGAATTTCCAGTGAGAAAATACAGCAAGATTTGGGATTTTTCTCTACCAGACAGGCATTTTCTCATCCTGGCTACCAAAGAAAGAGCTCTGATGTGACTTTTGGGAAAATGGTACCAAATGTAAACTTATTTTCTCTGCTTCTCCTTTTAAATTGCCCAAGACTGTCTGTTATTATTATCAACTGTCTGTTGAGTATCTAATTACTCAACAAGCATCTACTAGGCTCTTAGCTATGGAAAGAACAAAAAGAAAAACAAAAGCATTAGTCTTCTCCCTCATGGAGCACTGATGGGGAAAGAGTATGAACACAGATAAATAAGTACAAAAATGCAAAGTGAACACAAAGTAATTTCACAGAAGAGCACACTCCTACCTGGGGAAGTCCTAGAGATACATGCTGGCTTCTACCAGAATAACTCTATTGCTGAATGTCTTTCTGACCTGTGATTGGCTATAAAATTGCATGTCTATTGTTTGCTGACTGTGTGCTTTGAGATCTTTGGGCCCATAATGTTAAATTAGAATCTGTCTAAAGTAGTGGTTCTCAACCTTCCTAATGCTGCTACCCTTGAATACTCGTATGTGGGCATATCTGCATGTGGGGAGACCTGCCTGGAGATGGATAGAAGAGCAGTGTCTTGGTTCCTAAGACCATCAGAAATATGTGTTTTCTGATGGTCTTAAGTGACCCCTGTTACCCCTGTGAAAGGGTCGTTTGACTCCCAAAGGGGTCTTGACCCACAGGTTGAGAGTTTGGACTGAACCATTTTGGCAACCATAAATTCTTTGCATCTGTTCTGGTTCCTCAATTCCATGGGGTCATATGGGACCAGTACGTCTTTAAGAGTGCTATTTTCTGACTTATTTCTCATATTCTATGATGGGAAATGATATCAGGTAATAACATTATTGAGCACATCTAGGGATATGCTAGAGGCAGCTCTAATAGATGGGGAGGCTTTATTGTTAAGCTTTCAGTGACAGCAAAAGAAAATCAATTATTGGACGTTTACTAGCACATGCCTATGTACATCTGATTTGGGGATTGATAGTTTCCTTAGAACTGATTTATACAAAGTTGAGAATTTAGAGATGATGTAGTTCAATCTCCTCATTTTACAGCTGGGGAAACTGAGTACCAGAGGAGTTGTAACCCTCTGAAGGTCATATAGCTATTTAGAAGTAGTTCTGTTAGAGTTTCAGTCTCCTGATTCCTGATCCACCATGGCAAATACTAAAAAATAGGACTTTGATTTATTGATTTTTTTTTTACTTTTAAACTTAAGAAAATTATGGAGAAAATGGAATATGGAAAATAATGAAGATCTATCTTAAAAGTGTGTCATAGTTACATTTTTTTTTTGGAAAGCCAAATTTTTAAAAATTCTTTTTCCCTTTACTTTTAAAGTTTTACATTCTTTCTTCATTCAACAAGTAAGCAATGTGGTCTAAGGAAAGTTAACATTATATTTAATAAACAAATGGCCTGGATTCTAAAATTCAGAAGTCATTTCCTGATCCTTCCATTCTCAACCACTCATCTTCCATCTCTAGGTCCCAAATTCCTCATCTATGAGATCAGTGGGTTGGATCAGTTATCTCTAAGGTTCATCCAGCTATTTAGGATAGTCCAGAAAAGCTGGCTTCTCCTCCACACGCCTAAAAAGAAAAAAAAAATCCTGACCCTCAACAACACTAAGAACTTAGTAATTGGCTTTTTAAAGGATACACTATTAAGGAGTTATGTCTATTATCCTTAGATTGCGACTTACAATGGTCATATAGATTCACATAAGGTCAGTTGGAAACATGCTTTTCTTTAGGTGAATAGAAGTATAAAGTGTTGTACCCTTCTGGCTCAGTAAGCAGGTGACAAGATCCACTTTTGTTCCATCCAAAGGATTGTTTCTTCTAGTTAGATGCTGAATGACATTTAAGAATTTTTTTAAAAATTAAATTAAAATTTTTTTTCTACATTTTAAATTTTGAATTATCTCTCTTCATCTCTCCCTCCTTACTCTGTACTAGAGGTCACCATTTGCACCGATATATAGATATAGATATGGATATAGATACAGATGTACATATACACATGGACATTCACACATAAACAACACACAAAACATACTAATACATTGTGTAAAACCATACTATGCATACTTCTACCTATCAGTTCCTTTGGTGGAGGTAGATAGCATCTTTCACCGTAGTCCTTTGTAGTTGATTTGAATATTTATAATATTCAGAATAGTTTCATTGTTTACAGCTGCTTTTCTAAGAATAATGCTGTCACTGTGTGCAACATTCTCTTGGTTCTGCTCATTTCACTCTTCATTATTTCATGCAAGTCTTTGCATGTTTTTCTAAAATTAATCAGCTCATCACTTCTTAAAGCACAGTAATATTTCATCACAATTATATACTACAGATTGTTCAGCCATTCTCCAGTTGATGAGTATCTCCATAGTTTCCAGTTCTTCGCTAAAATTATATGCACACATTCATATATATATTTATATTTTTCCCTGGGCTCCTTGGGAAACAGACCTAATAGTGCAGTGTACACTAGAACCATGACGTGTCAGATCTGGGTGGATTCTTAAAAATAGTTCATCAACTGATTCAAAGTGAAGTGAACAGAACCAGTGGAACATTGTACACAGTAACAGCAACATGATATGATGATCAGTTTTCAATGACTTAGCTATTCTCAGCAATACAACGATCCAGGACAATTCTGAAGGACACCAGCGAGAATCTAAAGGATCTTAAGAGATAGAATTGATGGAGTCTGAATGCTGATTTTTTAAACTTTTTCTTTTGGGGGGGGTGTCTATGTGTTCTATTACAACATGGCTGATATAGAAATCTATCTTGCATGACTGCACAAGTAGAATCTATATCAAACTGCTTGCCTTCTCAAGAAGGGAGGAGGAGAGTGAGGTAGGGAGAGAATTTGGAACTCAATATTTTCAGAAATGAATGTTTAAAATTGTTTTTATATGTAATTGGGAAAAATAAAATAAAGTGAATTAAACTAAAAAGCATAGTTTATCATGTCCAATCCTTTAATCTTAGAGGTAGCTAGGTGGTACAGTGAATAGAATGTTGTGCCTGGAGTCAATAAATGATTATTGAGCCCGAATTCAAATCCATATTCAGGTATTTACTAGCTGTGTGATTCTTGATGTGTCACTTAATCTCTGTCTGCCTCAGTTTCTTCAACTGTAAATGGGGATAATAACAGTATCTGCCTTAAACAGTTGTTACAAGGATCCAATGGGATATTCATAAAGCACTCAGCCTGAAAAATCGTTATTATGGCTGGTTAGTCATTATCATTATGTGACTTGTCCAAGTAAAGTTACACAATGACTTAAAGAAGAGCTGGGACTGGAATCCAGCTGGATCTTCAGCCTCCAAATCCCTTGCTTTTCCCAGTATAGCTGCTTATTTCCCAGGGTGGGCCATTAATGTCGTTGTCTTGGACTGTTTTTCATGGTCAGAATGAAAAAGGAGAAGACCTGTTACTGTCCTTAGACTTCCATTTACTATCATAGAAGATAAACCTTAAAAAAAATGAAAAACAAAACAAACCCAAAAAGCCAGATGTGCCTAATTCTGGCTGTTTTCACTGGTAGCTGTGAGGGAGCAGAGAGCCTGAGATGATAAATGAGACACTGTAGTGTATGTGATGGGACTCAGCAAGCTGATACAGGCTGCTTGGTGACCAAAGGAGGGAAAATCTGAGCCCTGTAAGCTCAACCTTCTCTCTGTCTTCTTTAACTGAGTCTCTATGTGGCAGTGACAAAGAGGAGCCTTCCAGGTTTCTAGTCTGAGAGGTGTTTTCTCTATGACCGTCTCTCTCTAATCAGTTGACTTTGCGGATTAACTTCAGCTGCTTTTTAAACCCACTAGCTGCCTCCTGCAGAAAGCTTTCTGTTCTGTCTTAAGCTTGGTCTTTGAAATATGTCAGCATAGAAGCATAGATTTAGAGTTGGAAGAAGCCTTAGAGGTTGTTGAGTTCAACCCTCTCATTTTATTTAATTTTCACTTAAAGGAGGTAACTGGGTATGTTAGTGAATGGAGTGCTGGGCCTGGAGTCAGGAAGACCTGAGTTCAAATGTGATCTAAGATGCTTAGTAATTGTGTGATCCTGGGCAATTCACTTAACAATTTGCCTTAATCCACTTGAGAAGGAAATGGCGAACCACTCTAGTATCTTTGCCAAGAAAATGTTGTGGATCGTATGATCCACTCGGTCATGAAGAGTTGGAAAACAACAAACTTATTTAAATTAATTTGTATTTTTTCCTAATGATCAGTGATTATTTTTTTCTCCTTCCTATCCACCCTCACTGGAAAAGAAAAGGAAAAACCCAACAAAGCCCTTGTAATAAATATGCATTGTGAATCAATACAAATGTCCACATGGGCCACATCAAAAAATGTGTATCATGCTGTATACTTTGTCAATCACCACTACCCCAGGAGAAGGGTAGCCTAGCCCCCTCATTTTATAAATGAGGGAACTAAGGCACTGAGAAGTTAGGTGATGGCCAATGTCTGAGGCAGGATTTGAACCTATTTCCTCTTGACCCCAAGTCCGGCAGATTCCATTATGTCATGCTGCCTCTTATACATAATTTGTTTCTGTCAATTGCAAAGCTCAAAGTAATAGATTGTGGACAATTAACCACTGCTGTGTTTTGGGGCAAAACTTCATCAGTCCATAGCATCATAAGGTCATAGATTCAGAGCTGGAAGGGGCCTCTGAGGATAGTCCAAACATGTTATTTTACATATGAGGAGACCAAGATCCAAGAAGGTTAAATGACTTTGCTGAATATCACCTAGGTATTAAACATCAGAAGTGGGAGCCAAGCCTGGGCCCTCTAACTCAACAGCCAATAGAATATTCTTTTCACTGGACCATACTGCCCCCCACTTCAAGAAGCATTAATTACATACCTACACATACCTAGCATGTGCTGGGCACCTCTCTCATTGCTAGGTATGCAAAGACAGAAATGGAAGTATTGTTCTCTGTTTGCTAGTGTTTTAGGGTAAGGCAGAAAAAGGGCAGTGTGGATGACTGGATGCTGCCATCACTACACCATATTTCCTTTGGGATGGCAGTGGGTTGAAATGCTAATGAGATGTAGTGACCAGCCTTTCTAAACAACCTCTTCCTCACTCAGGGTCTGGTCCACAGATATCTATCTAATCACCCCTTCTGACGTTCAAGGCTTAAGCTACTGAGCATAGCGCTTCTTAATTAAAAAAAAAAGTAAACTGTAGGTCATTTGGGTGAAGTATGGATCCCTACAATAGAAGCCATAGTGAGTTTCATTTGCCTTTGGCAGTGTGATATGGTAGAAACTGTGTCATCTAAGTCACTGAAAAGGGAAGACCTGACTTCAATTCACTACTTTAAACCTGGCAAGGTGACAATAAGCCTTTAATCTTTTTGAGTCTCAGTTTCCTTACCAGTAAAATGGGGACAAAAATACTTGTACTAATTGTGCTTCAGGGGCATTTTGTGTGCTCTAAGGGGTTGTCTAAATGTTATGTGTTATGGGCCAAAAACAAACAAGTAGAGGATATATTCAAATATAAATGGATCTCAAAGCCAAATTGAATTAGATTTCTTGGAATTTTTTAGATTCTGTTTCTTAGCTCTCTTAAATTCATAGATCTCCAGTTCTTAGATTCTGTTCCTACCCATTTTTTTTGGCATAGATCAGTAATTCTTAACCTTTTGGAATTTGTCATACCCTATTATTGTCACTACCAGAAATAATCAGTAATTACCTGTAGTTTATATAGCTCTGAGTTACAGAAAGGTTTTTGCTAGAAACACCTTTTGTTAAAAGATTGGAAATATGGTCACCAAACTTCAGAGCATAAAAATGACGACAGCAAAAGCACAAAAGGAGGACAAAGAAGGACAAATTTATGATAGGGAATCTAATTATAACAGGCAAGTTAACTTTGGGCTTTAGTAGTTTAGGGATGCAAACTCCTCCTTCTATTTCCCCATCTGCCCTCAGCCAGTTTATTGCAATATGACCGTGGACAAGCCCCCTCAGCTTTTCTGCTTTATTTTCCAGCTAAAAATAATATTGACCAATTTTCAGAAGTAATGATCACTTACATTTATAATACTTTGTGGTTTGAAATAGCATTTTCATTATATTATCTCATTTGTTCCAATATAGCAAGCATGATTATCTCAATTTTACCAGAAACTGGGCCTCCAAGAAGTTATCACTTGCCCAAAGTTGCATAGTTAGTGAGGGGCTGTTTCACAAATAATGCACAGGAGGTACTGGAGTTTTGGGATTCAAGCCTTTAACAGGTTAACTCTTGATCTGGTCAGACAGGAAGGACTGGGAGCTTCGGAGCTTCGGAGGGGTAAACAATCTTATTTCATTCTAATCTAGTCTTCTCAATGGGTTCCTGATAATGGGAGCACCAACCCCTACAGCATTCCCTAATTACTCTTCTTGCAGGAGCTGACAAGAAGGGGAGGCAATTACCCCTATGTCTCAATGGGGTCAATCGAGAGAGGCACAGCATTCCAGCTTGTGCACTCCCCTAAATCCCCTCAAGCCTCAATGGGGGCTGGTTGAAGCAGGTATATGCATTCCTTTATGCATTACCCAAATCCCAAATGGGTTCCCCACTCACTGACCAGTACCCACTTGTTTTATAGGACAACAGACAAAGAAGGCATCTTGCCAACATTAAGCTCACAGGTTAACTTTAGCAATATCATCATTTGGTGCAAGCACAGTAATATCAATTATGTGACCCTTATATCTCACTGAACAGTTTCAGTAGGACTGTCTGTCACTATGATTCTAGAAATTACTATCTAGGATCCTTGGAGCTAATCTGAGAATTATTATCTAACACCTGGAAACTAGACATTACCATGGACGTGGATCCTTGAAACTAAACTCTAAAAAGGAGAATAAAATCCTTCTTACTTACAAGGGCTGATTCAGCAGACCAGAGTCCATCCCTCTCTTAGTCTAGTTGTTCAGCGTTATTTCTATTCTAACCAAAGATCTGGGAAAACGGGTGAAATGGTCAGTTTCTCTTTGCTGTTGTGATAAAAGGCCCAGGTAGGAGGAAGTATAATATATATAGCAAAAAGACACTGCCTAGGAATAACAAGGCCTGCTGCATTCAAGTTCTTGTCCACCATCCTGTGTGATCTTCAGGAAGGTCACTTATGTAGATTTCAATTCCCTAATGCACAAAAATGAGAAACTTAGACTAGCTGATCCTTTAGGTGTCTTCTGTCTTTAAATCCAATGTCTCATGACTTCTGCTGTCATCACAGAGGAGTGATGTTTGAAATCTTAACATTGCAGTTTTACGATATCACAGTACTTAAGAATAAACACTAACAACAACACAGACAAATCCAATTAAGCTCTAAAACCCCATGATTTTCTAAATCATAGAATGTCAGAATGGGAAGGACATTTAGAGATCGTGCAATTCCCCTCTGCCTTGATCAATTTAACAGAGGAGGAAACCAAGTCACAGTGAAAATTTGCTTTATGAAAAGCCAAATAATAGATTCTGGATATGTTCTGTTAAAATTGTTTCCCCACATCTTCTCCTACCCAGATCTTCCACTTCAGTCTGCTTTCCTTTGTGCCCTGGAATATCTCTTCCCCCTGGGAAATATGCTGTATTTTGAGGGTTCAAATCTTGCCTCTACCAATTACTATCTCTGTGACCTTGGTGGGTCACTTTGCTATCTTAGGTTCAGTTTTCTTATTTGTAAAAATGGGAGAATGAACTAGATAATCTTTGAACTCTCATCAGCTCTAAATCCTATCCTCTGCCTTGTAGCCAAAACCTGCTCTCAGTTTCTTGGTTTTTGGAAAGGCTCTAATGTTCTAACACATGAGAAGAGAAATAACTGACAAAGATTTGACAGACAAACTCTTCCAGGAACATTTTCATTTTGAATAGAGAACCAAACCTTAACCTTAAAAGCAATGACTTTCTAGTAGTGGAACTTCAGGCTTACATGCCAGACTCGGGGGAATGAAAGGAAGAAGGCCTTCCTATGGCCCCGCATAACACCCGACATGGGTAACCATCTATTCAGCTTAGTTATAAGGCTCATTTTTCTCCAAATTGCTCAGGCTAACAAAAAAGTCATGGAAGAAAATGATGTGGATTTCTCTGGGAGTAATTAATCTTTCTGTAATTAACAGCCTTTCATATTGAGGCTATAATTGTCTGAAATTCAAGACTAATTTGCATCTCACAAGAGCTACTTCTTATTGATAAAGAAAACATACCAAGTTGTCTGACCTTTATCCATTGGGATTGAGAGAACGGGCCTAAATGATTCTGTAAGTAATCAAAGAACCAATGCTCATTTTAGCTGAACTCCAAACCCATCCGGGAAGGGATGGAAAATGTCATTCCCTTAGAAACTGAACGGCCACCACTAACTTGCTATGTATGTGACCTTGAATAAATTGCATAAGCTCTCTGGGACTGGTTCTTCAGCTGAAAATAAGGGCTTTGGATTTACTCATCTCTAAGGTCCCTTCCAATTCTGACTGCTCTTGAAAATAAAATCTTCCATGCCCTCTAGTAGAAGGGGCCTATCCAAATATCTGATAGAACCTTGCCGGGTTCTCTCCTTTGTCCTTATCACGTCCTGCCCTGCCTTATAGCTATAGGCTTGTGTACATGTCTTTTACCCCGTTGTATGTAGATTCTTTGGGCAAGGGCCATATTTTATGTTACTTTTGTATCCCCTAGCACTCAGCGATGCTTTGCACATAGTAGGGCAGATACTTCCTCCCCAAAGAATTGAGTTCCCACTTCTTGACCTTAGTAATGTTCAAATAAACAAGTATGAATTGTTTGACGAGAAGTACTCTGATAATACTTACTCCCCAAGTTAATATGGGGCCATATACTTTGGCTCTGAAAGAAATTAGGTTGGACCTAAATGTAGTTGTAGACTCAGCATTGGAAGAGACCTCAGAAATAATCTAATCCAACTCAACCTCTTGTCCAAAGAAGCAATCTATGAATGATGGTCTTTGCTGGACTGTCTTTAGTGAAAGGAAACTCACTGACTCATGGTCAATCAATCAAAGAGCATTTATTAAGTATATACTATGGCATAGGCACTGTGCCTAGAGTTGGGGATATAAAAGAGGCAAAAATAATCCCTGCCCTCAAGGAGTTTATATTCTAATGGGGGGAGATAACATAAATAACTAGGTACTTACAAGATACATGAAGTGGATGCGAGCATAATCTCATAAGGAAGCCTATCTCTTTGCTTGCTCTAGGCAAGAAACCTTCATGTAAAGGCTGTTTCCAGTTGCTTCCAGTGACTGATTCTAGTTCTGCCTTCTGTAGCAACACAGGATATGTCTATTTGTCTTTCAGATGCTCTGTAGTATAGTGAATCCAGAGTTGAACTTGGAGTTGGGAAGGCCTGGGTTCAAATCCTGTTTTGGACACTTCCTAGCTGTGTAATCAAAAGCAAGTCACCCTGAGCCTCAGTTTTCTTAATTGTAAAAATGATACCTGCAGTGCTTTCCTCAAAGGTTGAGATTCTCAAATTAAATAATGTATTCAAAGCCCTTCACAAATCTTAAAGCATTAAAGAACTCTAGTTTTCATTCTTCCACCTCATTGATCTTTACATGATTGGAGGTAGTTATGTCTCTCCCTTAGTCTTTCCTTCCCTAGACTAAACATTCCAAGTTTTTTCAGTCATTTATTACATGGCAGGATTCTCATCATTCTCTTTTGGACCTTCCCTAGTTTTACAAGCTCCTTAAAATGAATTTATTTGGGGCTAACTGTGATGTTCTATGCATAATCTGACCAGTACATAGTTATTGTGTTCCTGACTTGGATGTTATATTTCTGTTGGAGCAGACCCAGACTGGAGTGTCACATAGTAGAAGTCATGGAGCGGTCAAAGCAAGGACACAAGGAGTTAAACTCCAAGTCTGCCACTAACTTCCTGTGCTACCTTAGGTAATCCTGTTTGGAGTCCTTATTTTCCTCTGCTAAAGGACTGAACAAAATGATTTCTAAGATCCTTTCCAACTCTACAATATATCTGTATGTAAATATTTATGTAGCCATATTTATGTATATGGGTACATATGGATGAATGTGTACACACACATATATACATACACACGCACACACAGATACACATACACATACATGCATGCAGGGAAGGCTGGAGCCAGGTTATACTGGCTCATGAGAGTTGCTTATTAAATTTTCAGTGTGAGCAACTACATATCAGAAATGGGCAAATACTACAATTCAGGGTTTCATGTAGTGCTTGGTTGATTGTCTAGACCTGGGGTGGGGAACCTGTGGCCTCTAGGTCCTCGGGTGCAGCCCTTTGAATCCAAATTTCACGGAACAAATCCCCTTAATAAAAAAGACTTGTTCTGTAAAACTTGGATTCAGTCAGAAGGCTGCACCCAAGGACCCAGAAGGCCACATGTGTCTTTGAGGCTATAGCTTCCCTACCCTGATCTAGACTTAAGAAAGTGATGGAGAAAAAGTTGTGAATGTAGATTAAACTTAAAAGTGTGTTAAGTGTACTTTTTAAAGAAGAGAGCCAATTTTTAAGCATTGACCAGTACAAACACATATAATACATATTTATGCTCACATGAATATAAATCTACATATATAGGAACTCAGATATGTCTTTATATATACATATATGTGTGTGTGTTTAAATGTTCTGTGATATGTTATGTCATTCATTAGATGTCAACTTAGATGGTAAGTTCCTTGAGGGCAGGGATTGCTTTTACTTAAAAAAAAATTACTAGCTTTTAGTATAGTGGCTGGTGTGCACACAGACACATACCCCCTCTATAACATATGTATGTATACAATATATTTCTAAATATGCATGTCTTTACATAGATACTTATAGGAAGACACCTTATATCAAACTTGTGGTTAACTAAGATCCTCAGATTTTTTTTCATATTAACTACTGAAAAGAGGCCCCTCCCCCCAATTTTCATTTGTTTGATTGTAATACTTTTTTTTTTAGTTTAAATGTAGGTGTTTATATTTCTCACTATTTAATTTCATCCAGTTAGTTTTAGTCATACATTTACCCAATCAAGGAATATTTCCTGATACTGTAATACCATATATTAAGTACCCCTTTGTTCTGAAAATTCCCTAACCATTCATTTTTATGTCTTTATTCAAATTAGTGCAAAGCAAGGACAGAACCTTGTGACATTCCACTAGAAAGCTCCAATCAGTTTTCATATCAGGACCTTCCTTCCTTCCCTCCTTCTTTCCTTCCCTCCTTCCTTCCTTCCTTCCTTCCTTCCTTCCTTCCTTCCTTCCTTCCTTCCTTCCTTCCTTCCTTCCTTCCTTCTTTCCTTGC
>CM053598.1:96121530-96150201 GCA_028646575.1 Pseudocheirus occidentalis | reverse complement strand
TGTCATTTTCCTGTTTTGTCATCTTAGCCAATCTGACTGGTAAGATGTGGTACCTCAAAGCTGTTTTGATTTGCATTTCTCAAATCAATAGTGATTTAGAGCATTTTTCCATATGTTTAAAAAGATATGATTGATTTTCAAGATGAGTAATAGATGTATGTATTTATGTATGTATGTATGTATAGCCATCACTTGAGGCTTAACGGTGCCTCTTCATTGGGTTGTAATCTAGAGACTAACATTTCTACAGTGTCTTTATTTTGATGACAAGCCTCCATCCCTTAGTGCTTTACCAATCATCTTTCCTGCTCTGACTGCTCTCTTCTCCCTTTGCATTCTTGACCATTCAACAAATCAGTTCAGCTCTATGCTATCCTTGACTCACAAGTTCCTTGTTCCCTTGCCCTATAAATTGCCTCACCAAACTATAGTCTTGGACTACTCTTAACATCTGACTCCTTTACTCTTACTCATGTATTGCTAAACAGAGCTGCAGGAAGTCACAAAATCATGCCGACTACATTTTCTACAAATTTATATCGTCAAATAACATATGGACCCTCATTTTAAGAAGGTAATCATATTCCTCCATAATTGATTCTCTATCCAACTCATCACAGAGATTGTTCCAAACTTAATTCTCTACTCAAGCTGCCCATGACATCCCTGCCCCAACTGAGGAACTCACCTTATTTTTTTCCTGAAAAAAATTGAGGCCATTTATCAAGAGCTCCTTCTTCCATTCTCACATCCCTTTGACACCTCCCCTTCCCACTGCTTGATTTACCTTCATCTCTGATAAAGAAGCGGCCTTTCCCCTTGCCTTCACCCTCCCTCCCTCCTGGCATGTAACTTGATCCTATTAATCCTCCTCCTCTCTAAGAGATTGCTCCTATTATCATTTCCATTTTTTGGTAATCTTCAATATCTCCATAGGTGCTGTTTTTCCCCCCCAAACACCGCCGCGCACCACCCACCCCCAATCCCACCCCCCCTTCCAAAACAGACACACCTAGGTGGCTCCCAGCCTAAAAAAAAGTCAAACTAAACCACTAGATCCTGCTATCTTCACTATCATTCTATAATTTTCTTCCCCTTCTTGAAGAAGCTTATGATTTCCTCAGTGTGGGGGACTCCTAGTATGGAAATTCCCTTCACTGATACACACTGACAAGCCATCTCTAACTTACAACCTTAGAGAGTGCCTGGAACATAAAGAAGTTAAGTGGCTTGTATGTATATACATAATATGTATCAAAAGCAAGATTCTAGTCTTGCCAAGTCTTCCTGACTCCAAAACTGGCCATTTATTCAATATGCCAGGCTACCTCTCAATTATTTTGCTAAACAGTTACTAAGTTATGGTGCCTCCACTTCTCTTTTTACTTCCTACGAAACCTTTGTAATCTGGCTTCTGACCTTTCCATTCAATTTAAACTACACTCTTCAAAGTCACAAAGGATCCCCTTAGTCATGTTTAATGAATGGCCTCTTCTCAATCCCTGTCATCTTCAACCTTTATTCAACATTTAATGCTATTGACTACTCTCTCTCCTCTGTATATTCTCATTCTCTCTCACCCTCCCTCCCTCTCACTCTCTCTCTCTCTCTCTCTCTCTCTCTCTCTCTCTCTCTCTTTCTCTGTCTCTCTCTCTCTCTTTTGTGACATTCCTCTTTTGCCTGTCCCCCTTTTTATCCAACTTCTCCTTCCCAGTCTTCTTTGCTGAATCTTTTTGTGTGTGTGTGTGTGATTTTTGGAGGGGGGAAGGCAGGGCAATTGGGGTTAAGTGACTTGCCCAAGGTCACATGGCTAGTTTTGTGTTAAGTGTCTGAGGCTGGATTTGAACTCAGGTCCCCTTAACTCCAGGACCAGTGCTCTATTCACTGCACCACCTAGCCGTCCCTTTTGCTGAATCTTTATCTATCATGGTCCACAACTGTGGATGTCCACCACTGCTCTACCCTAGGCCTTCTCTTTTCTCTCTAAACTCACTTGGTGATTTCATTAGCTCCCATGGATTCAATGATATTTCTATGCAGATGACTCCCAGATAAATCTATGTATTTGCGTATCTATCTATCCAACTATGTATCTATCTATCCAACTCTAGTTTGTTTCCTGAACTATTCTCATACTTTAGACATCTCAGAATGAATATCACCTAAGCATCTCAAACACAACAATTCCAAAGCAGAACTTATGATCTTTCCCCACAAAGCTACCCATCTTCTGAACTTCTCTACCACAGTGAGGCACCATATTTCCACTTGGCCAGGTTCATAACCTCAGTGTCATCCTCCACTCCTCATTCTCCCTTACCCTATGCATCCAATTGGTTGCTGAAGTTGTAAGCTTCTAGAGGGGAAGGACTGTTTTTGTTTTTTCTTTGTATCCTCAGCACTTAGCACAGGGATTGACTACACTAAACACTTAATGGAAGCTTTTTTTTTTAACTAATTCTTTTTTCAATTAACAATCTTTTCTTTCTCTCCCTCCAACCTCCCACCCCCCCCCATATACACACTGAAAACACCCTTCCTCTCTCCCATAACAAATATGCATGGTCAAGCAAAAATAAATTCCCACATTGGCCATGTCTGAAAATGTATGTTTTCTTCTTCATATTGAGTTCATCACCTCCCTGTCAGGAGTCGGTCATTGTTATTCTGGACGGATGCTTATTGATTTGACTAATCAGATCAGATGATGACTCAGAGTCTGACTGATGTCTTCCTCATTCAAGGAGCATATACATATTCAAGAACTGCCCCAGAATAGACAAATTTGTGAGCTTTCATTTGTAACTTTAAAGGTTTCAGTATAGATGTCAACTTTCTCTCTAAACCACTCCCTTTCTCAAGGCTTATTCAGTTCTCCTGATTCCATTTGGGAGAAAGCTGACCATTTGCTAATGTGGAAAGTATGCCCTAGGACTCAAAACAAGAAGGCAAGAGATTTGTGGATTCAAAGAATTTAAAAGCTAGAAGGGAACTGAGAAATAAACTATGGCAATCCCTTTATTTTAGAGATGAGAGACCTAATACCCAGAGAAAGGAAGTGACCTACCCCCAGGTAGATAGCTGACTCTGCCTGGGGACACACAGTGAGTAATAAATACCATTAATCCCAATGGCTCAAATTTTGAGTTGTGTTTATGGAAAGAAAGGACAGGCAGTTCTAACCTCTTCAACTAGTACACTATGATATTTGAAGACTTAAAAAAAAATGTTGGACTTAAAAAAAAAAAGCTCTGTGATCTCTTTATCCCAGTTCAAGTATTTCATATATTTTTATAAGAAGTCCTGAAGAATCCCCAGGGATGAATCCTATATTCATTTAAATCTTAAAGTAATCACCTACCAGACATCTCCTAGTTTATATATATGAGGCAGATTGTTTTGCTAAATATAATAGTTTGTATAGAGATTTTGTTACAAAATATTTCTCTTTTCTGAAAGGGAAGAATTACAAGGTAGAATATGGCAGCCACACTTGGAATGAGGGAGAAAACCATGACACCAGATTAGATATAGGCAAACTCCATACTGTTTTTGCTGTTCATTTTTTCCTTCCTTCTCTAACAACCATAAGAGGGCAAACAGGGAATAGGCAAGCAGAAAGTAAAGGCATAATAATACATGACTAATATGGAAACGTTTTCCATAGCTTTACATATATAATGGGTATCATATTGCTTGCCTTCTCAACAGGAAGGAGCATAACTTGAGGGAGGGAGAGATTTGGAACTCAGAATTTAAAAAAATAATAATTTAATAAATAAAACTCCCCCAAAAATATTTTTAATTTTTTTTAAAGAGTAAAGGTACTACTAACAAAGTCCAACAGCAGGAGAAAGAAAGAGAAATTCCATTTAAAGTTACTGAAGACACAATAAAATATTTGGGAGTCTACCTACCAAAACAAACCCAGGTACTAAATGAACACAATTACAAAACACTTTTTACACAAATAAAGTTAGGACTAAATTACTAGAAAAAAATCAGCTGCTCATGGGTAGTCAAGCTAATATAATGAAAATGACAGTTCTACCTAAATTACTTATTCAGTGCCATACCCACCAAACTACCAAAAAAATTATTTTGTAGAGCTAGAAAAAAACTAGTAACAAAATTAATCTAGAAGAGCAAAAGGTCCAGAATAACAAGGGAATTAATTAAAAGAAATGCTATGGAAGGTGGCCTAGCCATTCAGATCTTAAATTGTATTATAAAACATAAATCATCAAAACTATTTGGTACAACTAAGAAATAAAGAGGTAGATCAGTGGAAAAGGTTAGGTACACAAGATACAGCAATCAATGACTATAATAATCTACTGTTTGATAAACACAAAGACCCCAGTTTCTGGAATAAGAACTCACTATTTGATTTAAAAAAAACTGCTGAGAACACTGGAAAATAGTATGGGAGAAAATGAGCATAGACCAATGTCTGACATCATAAATCAAAATAAAGTCCAAATGAGTACATGGTTTAGATATAAAGGCTGACACTATAAGCAAATTAGGGGAGCAAGGAATTGTTTATCTGTCAAATTTATGGAGAATGGAGGAATTTATGACAAAACAAGGAATAGAGAACATTATGGAATGCAAAATAGATAATTGTGATTACATTGAATTGAACAGTTTTTGCACAAAGCCAATGCAACTAAGACTAGGAGGGAATCAGAAAACTGGGAAAGAATTTTATAATCAATGTCTCTTATAAAGGCCTCATTTCTAAAATATATAGAGAACAGAGTAAAATTTATAAGAATGCAAGTTATTCCCCAATTGATAGATGGTCAAAGGATATAACAGGCAGTTTTCAGAGGAAGAAATTAAAGCTATCTGTATTCATATGAAAAAAATGCTCTAAATCACTATAGATTATAGAAATGCAAATCAAAATAACTCTAAGGTACCACATCACACCTATTATATTGGCTAACATGACAAAACAGGAAAACAATAAATGTTGGAGAAGATATGGGAAAATTGGAACACTAATGCACTATTGGCAGAGTTGTGAGCCAATCCAACCATTCTGGAGAGTAATTTGGAACTATGCCCAAAGGGCTATAAAAATGTGCAGACCCTTTGACCCACTTCTAGGGGTTCTAGCAACTCCACTTCTAGGGCTGTATCCCAAAGAAATCATAAAATTGGGGAAAGGACCCACATGTACAAAAATATTTATAGCAGCTCTTTCTGTGATGGCTAAGAAATGGAAATTGAGGTGATGCCCATCAATTGCAAAATGGCTTAACAAGTTATGGTATATGAAAGTAATGGAATACTATTGTTCTCTAAGAAATGATGAACAGGCAGACTTCAGAGAAACTTGGAGAGACTTATATGAACTGATGCTGAGTGAGGGGAGTAGAACTAGGAGAACATTGTGCACAGTAACAGCTACAGCAAACAAGGACTGATTTTGATATACTTAGCCCTTCTCAGTAATGCAAGGACCTGAAACAATTCCAAATGACACATGATGGAAAATGTCAGCCCACATCCAGAGAAAGAACCGTGGAGTTGGAATGCAGAACAAAACAGAACATTTTCTGTTTTGTTTTGCTTTTGTTTTTTCTTTCCCATGGTTTTTCCCATTCATTATAATTCTTCTATGCAACATGACTAATGTGAAAATGTGTTTAATAGGAATGTGCATATAGAGCTCATGTTAGATTGCAAATTGTCTTGGGGAAGAAGGAGGGAGAGAGGGGGAGAAAATTTAAAACTTACAAAAGTGAATATTGAAAACTAAAAATTAATTAATTAACATATTTTTAAAAAGAGTAAAGGTACATGCATGTTGGCTCTTGGCTCTGGCACATAGATAATTTCAAGAAGACAATGAACTTCAATGTGTGGACATCACATTGTTCCAAACAGCATAAATGGGATGACAAGGTATAGGGAGAAAGAGCACTTAAATACTAGCTTGTTCCTGTAAGGAAGTCACAGCCCTTGTGACTCAATTTCCTCATCTGTAAAACTGGGATGATAATAGAGGGTTATTGTGGGGAACAAACAAGATAATGTGCATAAATTGCTTTGCAAGACATAAATGTTTATATACGTGTTAGCTATTATCATTTTTAATAGGAGTCAAAAGATATAGGTTTGAGTCTTATGGAGGTAACACTGAATAAATCTTTTTCATGCCTCAGTTTCCTTATATGTAAAATGAAGTAACTGGTCTGAATAATCTCTTCCAACTTCAGCATTCTATTAATAAATCCATCTGACAAGGAGTTTTTCACTCAAGAATCTGTCACCAGCTCTCACATCTCAAATGAAACATTGATCATCTGAGAAAAACAGTAAATGGGCTCAAACCAGAACTTTCTCTGTGCTGCATTTATAGTTTCTACCTGACAAAGTAAATTGAGACTGAAGTTGTGAGGAATGATATGTTGTGCTAATGCAATGAAATTGATGTGCTAACATCATGGGGCATGCTGTGTCATTGAGTTGAGGCAGGAAGCCCAGAAAAAGAAGAATGAACAGTGGTATGCTGAAAACAAGAGCTCAATATTTTGGAGATTGTCCAAGAAGAAATTTACATATTTCCTTAAAAAAGAGAATAAAAAGAAATAGAGAGAAGAGAGAAAGGGAAGAGGAAAATGGCAAAAAATGAAGGAGAGGTGAAGGTAGAGAGAAATGATTAGTTTACCCAGGGATCTCAACTCCTTTCAGCATCCTCAGGGAACAATGTGTTGTTTTGTTTTGTTTTGTTTTTAGCAGATTTCACTTTATAATTGCATTTCATTTTTTCAGCTGGGATAAAACAAAGCATTCTCAGACCATAAACACAAAAGTTGTTCTCTTAAGTGGACAAAACATGTGATGAGAATGAATGACAAACCGAGTGTGGAGGTACATACCTATTATCCCTGCTAGGGATAGCTGGTGGATCTCTTGAATTTAGGTCTGAGTTGCAGTAGGCTAAGCCAGTGGATATATGCATTAAGTTTGACATTAATATGGTGATTCTCTCCTCCCCCAGGAGAGGGGGAGGGGTTGCTTAAGGAGGGATTGGAAATGGAGCAGGTCAAAGCTCCTGAGCTGAAGAGGAGAAAGAGAAGGAAGAAGGAAAGGAGGAAGAAGAAAAGAAAGAAGGAGAAGTAGGAGGAGGAAGGGAGAGGAGGAGGAGGAGATGAAGATGAAGAAGAAGATGAAGAAGAAGATGAAGAAGAAGAAGAAGAAGAAGAAGAAGAAGAAATGACATAAGAATTTTCAAAGTATTTACTGTTCAACCAACATAAAGAACTGAATTTTCCATTCCCCTGAGGTACTCTTTGGGAGTAAGGTCATGTCTATGTGAACACCATTGAATCTGATCAGCAAGATGGATTTGGTGTCACACAAGAATACTTTGAGGGTGCTGGGATTGGCCTTTTTATATCCTCTCAATTCAGGGGGGTCTATAAGTGAACCAGACTAAGTTATTTTTATTCACAATCAATTTAATATAACTTTATTTCCATCTCACAAAATGATAAAGAGCAAGAAAATCCTAGAATCTTTCAATCTGAAGTAACCTTAAAGGATGTTTAGTCATTGACACACACCCCTTCCTTACCCACCCAATGCAGGAATCCTTTCTGATGCATCTCTGACAGATGGTCTTCCAGCTTCTGTGTGAATACCTCCTAAGGCAATCAGCCGATTCTGCTGTTGGACAGCTCTAATGATTAGAAGGTTGTTTCTCACAACCTTATTTCTTATTGGTCTCTTGTAAGTTCCACCCACTGAAATAATGCACTTGCCTCAGCTTTTTAGTTGCAATATCTTTCAGGTGAGATCCTACTGTAAGTAACTGGAATACTTTTCTCACTAAAAACCATTTTACTTAGTACATTTCTACCATGTTGAATTACTGCTATTTATTCAGAGATGATTTATGGAGACCACTTGGAAGTTTCTTCAGGTGCAGAAAACAGCAAACTGCATTTTGTGTGCTGTTTTAAAAATCCATATCACTGTTCTGCAGTCTATGTAATCTTCCTATTTTTTAATTGATTCAAGATGTTTCTTTAAGTTTCTCTGAGGTTTGCACTGTATTTTAAGATCTTCGAAGAGAAGGGGACATTGTATCATCTCCACACTACCTAGAATCATTGAATGGATGAATAACCTTATACCTTATCATGACATAATCAACTGGATCATTGTTGACCCAGTTGCCATCCAAATAACTGTTTGCAAACACAGTGAAGTATTGTTGCAATATAAAATATTCTGGGTTTGGAATCAAAGGACTTAAATTCAAATTTCAATTTTGCCTTAAAGTTAAATTGTAACTCAATCTCAATTTTAAATTTAAGATTAAACAATGGCTCTAAGAAAGTCACTTAACCTCTCTGGAACTCCTCAGTTTCTTTATCTGAAGTGATGATCTCTAAGATCTCTTCCAGCTCCAATTATGAGCTCTAACTAAGAGTAAAAACCAAAATTTCAAAATTTATTTACTCTATTTTATCAGAGAGGAGCTGATGAGTCATGTGAGTGGGAAAGGGCTCATGATCTTAATAAGTATAGCACCTCTATCTACCACAAGTGAACAAAAATCAGAGTTCTAAAAGGCAGACAGAACAAGGTAGCTACCAAGGCTAGGAACATCTTTCTCAGGGACCTGTCCAGTTACCTGTGTGCAAGGAAAGAACAAATCAGAGGAAAAAAGCTGGGTCTCACTCAGACTCACCTAGACAAGCACAAGCCATGTATTTCATAGATGTTGCTAAGAACTGGGAAAAGGAAGATAAATCCCTTGGGGAGGCTAGGTGGCACAATGAACAGAGCACCGGCCCTGGAGTCAGGAGAACCTGAGTTCAAATCTGACCTCAGACACTTAACACAAAAAATCTAGCCATGTGACCTTGGGCAAGTCACTTAACCCCAAATGCCTTCCAAAAAAACAAAAAAAGAAAAAAGAAAGATAAATCCCTTTCCCCCTAAAAAGTTTAAGGCTGTTATAGCTCTGAGCTGCACATTCAAAAGGGGAAAAGGAGGGAAGGAAAAAGAAAGATGCTATTGCTTTAAAGCCTCTTGAGTAAGTGGGTCCTCCAACTCAGTAAGGCATCATTTTTGCCCTGTCTCCAGGTATAGGGACCAGTAAGCTATTCTTGTACATCATCCCAAAATTCAAATCTACAGGTGCCAACAAAAAGTGTGCTGTGTCATCCCCAAATTCAAGTCCTTCAGCACTAAGCCAGAACATATGTCACTCCCCTCAGACCAAGAGTATATATGGTCAGCTCCATGATGGGAAGTTCTCCATTCCAGGAGCATTCTATTATACATGGAAAACTGAAAGTAACTAGAATTCCAGAAACATGGAAGTCAAGAGTGGGGTGGGATAATGAGTCTCCTATCTTACTGTTGGATTCCTAGCATTTGAAAATCAAATCTAGATGGATTTACTAGAGCTTAGAATTCCAAATTTAGTGTGATCACTTCCAATGTAAACAAAGCACTAGCACTAGTACAGGATTTATGTCAATGGAAGCAGGATATAGCACTCCCACCACTTCTATTTACCCCTCAGCTGTGACACTGAACTTAGCAATACTTAATGAATGCCTACCAAAAATAAGGCACTGCACTGCATGATAATGGAAGACACAAAGAAGAATAAGACATGGTCTCTGAAATCTAGCAGAAGAGAATAAAGAAGTACAGTAGATTGGGTCCAGAGCATATTTTGTATGTCTGACTTAAGAGTTTGAACCTTATTTTATAGGAAATAGAGAGGTACTAAAGGTTTTGGACAGGAAAAGCACATTATCATAGCTATGCTTCTTCTTTTTTTTTTTGGCTTTTTGGAGGGAGGAAGACAGGATAATTGGGGTTAAGTGACTTGCCCAAGGTCACACAGCTATTAAGTGTTAAGTGTCTGAGGCCAGATTTGAACTCAGATCTTCCTCTCCAGGGCTAGTGCTCTATTCACTATACCACCTAGCTGCCCCTCATAGTTATGCTTCTTTAGAGAAGTAATGGAAATAAAGTCAAAGGACCTAGGTTCAAATCTAAGCCCTGTCATTCATTACCTGCATCAAGGTAATTACCCAGACAAGCCACTTAACCTTTCTGGGCCTCAGTCTTCTCATCTGTTATATGGGAGGGTGGAACAAGATATCCCCTAAAGTCCTTTCTGTTTTTAAAACCTATTATTATCTAAGATTATTCTAACAGTAATACATAGAATGGATTGTAGAAGAAAAAGAATGGAAGGAGACTAACTAGGAACTACTATAAAAGTCCTAGGAGGAACTCAATGAGGATGAGGGCAGAAGAAATAGAAAGAAGGCTCATTTTCAGGTGATATTACTGAGTTCATATCAACAGAATTTAATAATTGATGGAATGTGGTATCATGGTGAAGAGGGAGAAATCAGAGATAGTTCCAAGGTTTTAATCCTAGCTGACTGGGTGTCTTTAGCAGAAACAGGGAAATCTTAAGGAAACATTGAGGATTTGGGAGATGAACTCGGTTTTGTTTTGAACATCTTGAATTTGGGGGGTCAGCATGACATCTAGGAGAAGATACCTAACAGGCAGATGAAAATCACAAATTCATTGAATTCTAGAGCTAGAAGTGGTTTTGACACTAAGGAGTGAAGCTGGCAACTGTGATTGAAGAGTCAACAGCAGAGGTGAGAGTGACTGATTCCACCAATGGAAAGTATAAAGAGTAAAAAAGCATTACCCAATGGTGCATGTCAGTGGGCAGATGGTCCTATACCCTGTAGGAGAGTCTAACCCTTGTTGTCTTCACACAGTGGGATAGATTCTTTTGCTTTGGAGTTTACTTCTTTTCTGAGCTGTAGACAAGAAGAAATCACTGTGAAGCACCCACCCTAGCTTTAGTGACTCCTAACCACTACCAAATTGGAAGTGGAAATCATTTCATCAAAAGATAACATCCTAGTTGTTAAAGGCAATTATTCTCCAATTATAATTAGACCCTGGTGATGCAGAGGCACATTACCCAGAATTTTAGGATCTGTGACTGAGAGGAAGAGATAAGCCCCCATTCCATTTGGGTTAGCATTCAAAACATAAGCCCAGAGAACTACTGTTTTCCTTCTCCATTAGCTGGGGCTTAAAAAAATAGTTTACCACAGTTGAAATAATAACTCAGCTACATATTGTATAGTTTATGAAACTCACTCATGAAATTCTGGACAAGGAGTTGAAAAAAACTGTCCACACAGAAATGTCACAGGGGAAGAGGGTATAGAAAGCCCATGTGGAAATGTCCTAAGTCTGGGAAATTCCACCGACTTATACTTAATGTCCCAGACCCACTCCCCAAAGGGCAAAATTTTGAAAGTAAGAACTAAAGTATAACTCTTTGACTGATTTTTCAAAATGCTGTCAGGTAATTCCCAAATAATATTTTTCAAAAATTGTTTCTGCCACTCATGCCCTTCAGTTTCTTAAGGGATTGAGCCAAGCAACACATTGTGAGAGGAATATAGCTTCTTTACCTTTAAAATGTTATGGATGCTGTGGCTATTGATAGAAAACCTTCTTATCTGGTCTCCAAAGCTGTGCCTCCTCTCTTTCTTTCATTATGAAGACCCAGTGGATTGCTTACTTAGCATCCACCAGAGGCTATGGATAGGGTGAGCAGTCACTGCAGCCAGAATTTCTCAGTCAAGATCGCATGCAATTATACTCAACATGCAGATCCTTTGGAGCTGAATTGTGCTGGATCCAGCAACTCGCCAGCTGACAGAGCCATGTGGGGCTTGGGAGAAGAGCCACTTACACACAGCTAAGAAAGCATTGCAGTAAGTGACTGGGATACTGCAGCAGGCACCGGCTGTTTCCTTGGGTTGGCTAGGGATGGATGCCTTACAGCTTTGGGGGAATAGCCAGGCAGGGACTAGAGGAGAGTGAAGTTGAGCAAAGGGGGCATCTTCAGCCAGAGCTCTCGGCATTTCTCCTTGATCTGAATTTGGGGAAAGAACTGTGCTGAGGTTCAGGGAACCTTGGGCATCTCCAGCTACATTTGCCTGTGTATTGCAGAGGAAGGGTTGTGCTGGCTGGTCCTGTTCTGAACAAGAACTGTTAGGTCTGTAGCTTTCTCTAGTTATTTCTCTTGGTCTCTCTGGTAGTTAACTATTATGTATGTATATGTGTGTGCATGCGCGTGTGTGTATATGTTTGTGTACATGCACATGTGCTGGGCAGAATTGTTTGCTGTGATAAGATGACCAGACTGTCCACTGATACTAATTATTTACTCTGCGTTATAATCCATTGCAAACTATTTTTCATACCAGTAGTCTGACACTGAAATATACTCCATACACTGCAAATGAAAAGCCGTAGGCAGTTAGCTTAGCTATCTGTAGTATGAATAACTCAGTATAGGTACTAGACAGGTAACAAATGCTATCTGTACTCACTTGGCTAAACTAGAACCAGATTTAGCTTTCTAGCTTTCTGTGGGAAGGGGTCTAGGCTGCCTCTATGGTAGCACTTGTTCTAAGGGTTAAATGTTTGAAAGAAACACTTTTTTTTTTTGCACCAGTCCTGTATTGACACTTTGGTAAGCTGTTCTGATTGGACACTTCAGAAACAAAGATGGAACTTTGTTAAAGCTCTCATTTATTTGCAATTAACATAAGGCACTTGGAGTTTGCCCTATAACAGATGCAAGATCATTCCTTTTTGAAAATCTGTAGACTTCACCTAGTTTTCAGAATGTAGTGCCCCTTCCTTCAGTATAAATGACTCCATCTCTAAAACAAAGTTTTCAAGGTGCTGGGAGGACCAGTGGTCTATTGCATTTGCATAGTAAATGTAGTCTGTGGATGTGGACAGCTTATCATTGTCTTGACTGACCATTAACTTTGGTGCCTTCAACATGGCTGCCATTTTGGGTTTATAAGCATGGAAGTGTAACAAAAGTTGAATATTTTTCCTACTCTAGTAGAGGTTTTGAACTTTTTATCTTATCTTACTGCTTTTAATAATATAAGGCAGGGTGGTTTTTTTCCCTTGGAATTTCCACCAAAGGTCATAATTGCTTTAGCTTTTGCAATAAACTTAAAGTGAAGAGTACGATTTGTATAATTGTATTCTCCCTAAGTGGAAATTTCTTTTAGCTGAAAAACTATTCTTGCTTTGTAATCTATACCAAACCTATTCATCTTGGTTCAAGTTTTTTGTGGGAGAAAGTTCACATGATTTTAGACTTCTTCTTCTGGACCCTCGAAGGTAAAGTTAGGACCAGTAGGTATAAGGTGTAGGGAAGTACATTTCAGCTCAACTTAAGGGAAAATTTCTTAACAATGACAGTTGTACCACGTGAAATAGGTTGCTGCATTAAGTAAGTACTTGACTGTCACTAGAAGTCTTCAAACAGAAGCTAGATAACCATTTCCTGGAAATAAGAGATTCATGCTTTGAGTATGGGTTGCTCTAAATGACCTCTGAGATACCTTCCTATTCAAAAAATTCTCAATTCTATGATGGTATTCTTTTGAGTATGGGATGAAAGTGAACCTCTGAGTACATTGGTTTTCTCTAGTGTCCTGGCTAAAATGGAATGTTTTAAGACATGGAAAGAAAACGAGACCAAGAGAAATAAAAAAAAATCAGAAGAATCAGAGCTTTCCCTTCATGGCCCTGCCTCCAATTCTGGCTTAGTGGTCATGGTGATTCACCCCCACAACACCAAGGAAAGGGAGAAAACTTTTCCTTTGTTTTTCTCCCTAATTTTCCCCTGGCTAGTTATCATCACCATTGGCCCCACCACTTTTCTGCATGCTGTTTCTAAGGACATCATAGAGTGATAGACTTATTGCTTCTTATCTGAGGGGAGACTTGGACATAGGCACAAGCCCTGAGTAATTTGAAGGGTATGTAAGAGAATTAGTCTTGGGGAACACAATCTTTTTCTTTCCATCTCTGTAGGATGATATTACTTTCAGGAGTGTACATTTGCTAATAAAACAACAATGGTAATATATCATATTCATATAGGGGTTTACAATTATGAAGCACTTTATAAATGTGTCCTCACTTAATTCTCACCAACACCTTGGGAGATAGATAGAAAAGTATGGACTAACTCCATTTTACAAATGAGAAAACTGAGGCTCAGAAACTTTATGTTTCTCACCCAAAGTCAAACAGCTAGTAAGTGTCCAAGAATGAGAAGCTGAATCCCGATCTTCTTATTCCTGGGCCAGTGTTCTTACCACTGCACCAAATAAACTAACTGGTGATAGGCTCCAATTCAATGTTAGCTAACCCTTCTGGTTTTAATTTGATTTATTATAGTGATATATCTGTTATAGTGTTATTTGTTATAGTGTTGACTCTATTGTTTGAGAATTTTTTTCTAAAGTTCCTACTCTCCCTTCCCCCTCTTCATTTTTTTCTTTCTTATTTAAGCAGCCATCGGAAAGCTATCAGAAAGTGATTTGTTTGTCCTTCTAGAAAATTCACTTAGAGTCTGGAGCATCATAAGTTTAAAAATCGAGTAGCCATGAATATGATTTATCATTTTAGTTTTGATTAAGGCTGTTTGTAAAGATGCCTCAGTGAACTTATTCAAGATATATGACTCTTATAGAACAAATAGAGGAAGAAAAGAAATGTACACAGGACAAGATTATGTTGAGAACTGACTACAGAGCAAATGAATTTTTATTTGATTTGAGATGAAAATTTTGGTTAAACCTTTTTATTATTTTAAGTGGGACCTGAATTAGTATTGACTTGTACTGAACTGTAAATTCGCCAATCATGATTTCTAATCCAGTTCTAATTATTACCTTTATGTGATTAAATATAAAATCAGAGATTTGGAGCTAGAAATTGCTTTAGAGATCATTTTGCCCACATACTCATTCCACCCCCCTCATTTTACAGATTTGGAAACCCAATATCCAAGAGAAAGCAATTGGCAGAGAATAGATTGAAACCAAAATCCCCTGGCCCCTAACGCAGCCATTTTCCCACTCTACCACCACATTGCATTCTAACAGAGACACAAAACAAAGAGGACTGATCCAAGAGTCAGGAAAACCTGAATTCAAGTCCTGTTTCTGACACATAATAGCTGTGTGATCACGGCTTGATCATTTAACCTCTCTGTGCTCCCAGGCCACTCTCTAATATAGATTACAAAGGAGTTGTAGATCTGCATGGGTAAAGAATTTCCTACACCAATGAAATCACAGGATCATTGGTCTGAGCCTATGTGTGTATATAAATAGAAGTGTATACATATATATTTAAGATGGAACTTCCTTTACTGAGAAGTTAAATGATTTCTCCAATGTCCCACAGTTGGTATGTGTCAGAGGCAGAACAGAACTCAGGTTTCCTGACTTTAAGTCAGGCTCTTTATCTACTTTGCCTTATACACTTATACACTGCCTTATACATGTTGGGCTGAACTTGAGATTTCACTGGTGTGAGGTGCTCGCAGTGAGGAGATGCCTTTTATTAAGGGACATTCACAACAGTTTTACAATTCTCAGTCTTGGAGAATTGCCCAGGGTACTGAGAAGTGAAATATAACTTGCCCAGAGTCAGGCTGCCATGCACTCATGTCATTTTTATATCATTAAATATGCAAAAGGACAGTTCTAGGTGGCACAGTGACTACTACTAGACTACTACTAGACTACTCGGCCTAGAGTCATGAAGACTTATATTTCTGAGTTCAAATCTGGCCACAGACACTCCCTAGTTTGGTGACCCTGAGGAAGTCACTTTACCCTATTTATCTCAGTTTCCTCAACCTGCAGAATGAACTGGAGAAGGAAATGGCAAACCACTTTAGTATCTTTGTCAAGAAAATGCCAAATAGGGTCATGAAGAGTTGGACATGACTGAAAAGACTAAAGAACAACAAAATATGCAAAAGCCATAATTTAGTATGTAAAATAGTAAGTTTAGACATGATGTAAAATTTTATTATCTGTAGATAATGAAAACACTTCTCTGAGCTCAAAATACAGCTAATCATGGCACATTCCTGTCATTTGGGCTTTAAAGGATGTTATATAGACTTACAATTATGAAAAAAATAAAAATTTGTAGCTTTAACCCTAATTATTTAGAAAAAGAAATATTGATCAAAGCAAACTAAGTCACAGACAGAATAATTGCAAATAAAAGAGTATACATCCCTGGGGCATTTCAGCAATGTTAATAGAAAGAGACATTTCCTTTGAACAAGCTGGCTTGTTGTTCCCACTCTATCTCTAACCAGTATCTCTACTATCAAACATTCAGACAATACAAAGAATAATTAAATCCACAGGAGCTATATGTTTGACAAAGTAATGGTCAAGTTTGGTATTATTTCCATGACTAAAATGGAAACTGGGGGCACTGCAGTGATCTCCAAGAAGAATGAGCTTGAGTTCATCTGTCCTGCCATAATAAAAGGACACTGTTTATGAAATTGTCATTGTTCCAAGAAGCTGTGCTTAATTATTCCAACAAAAATTTGAGGCCAATAAAGTATAGTAATGCCTCATTTTTCTGTCTTGATTGAGGAATGAGCTGCTGTATGTGAGTGAATGTTCTAGATAACTGAAGCTTATCCTTTTAATTGACAAAACAGGGTTTTTAAAAAAGTATTTTGCAATGGAAATTTTCCTTAAAATACAATAGTCTTCCTTGGATTCTTAACATTAGCAATGAATATATATGTGTATGTATGTGTATAGTACAGTACAGGTACTATACTATTAGTACAGCATATGATGTCTTCAAAGTTCATTGACCAGTCCGTGTAAGGTTATTTGCTTTCTATTCTAAATAACCCTACTCATAAATTTTTCAAGTTTTCCTATTTATTTTTTTAAAAGAATAATTCTCCTGTCTCTTGCTTTTTTTTTTTGAGGCAGTCATTTGCTTCTAGCTTCTTTTGGAATTTATTCTGAATCCCCAAATGTTTCCTTCCCCAATCATCTCGTGTAATAGGAAATCTGATAAGTTTGTTATAATTGTGTATAAAAGAAAAGTATGCATTCCTTATAAGAAAAAGACCATGCAAGGAATCTATAGCATCTCTTTTGGATACTTTAGGGCCCTTTTTTCCAGTTGTTTGCTTGCTTATTTCCTGGTTCTTGATCACTTTAAACAATAAGGGTTACCTGTCTTATAAATGGTCTTTGAATAAGTAAGGTGTATGCAAGACCTCAAAATACTCCTTTGTTAGAAAATAATGATCTCTTTCACACTTTCCTACAATGAAGAGGGGGGGGGGAAAGGGGGCTAACCATCTTTTCTTTTCAGACACTGAAAATTCAAACACTTTGGGGGAAAAATGTATATAGCTATGTATGCTAGTGCAAAACTATCTGTGTGTATACATATATACAGATGCATTTTTGTTGTTGCTCATCATTTCAATCGTGTTTGACTCTTCATGACTCCATTTGAGGCTTTCTTGGCAAAGATACGGGAGTAGTTTGCCATTTCCTTCCCCAGCTCATTTTACAGATGAGGAAACTAAAGCAAACAGGGTGAAGTGACTTGCCCAGGGTCACCCAGCTAAAGTGTCTAAGGTCAGATTTAAACTCAGGTCTTCTTGACTCCAGGTTGGGCACTCTATCTTGCTCACTTGGTGCCCCCTTGGTGCCACCTTGCTGCCCTCTAAATACATACATATACACTCATTTATATACAGTGGATAGATAGATAGATAGATAGATAGATAGACAGGTAGATAGATAGATAGATAGATAGATAGATAGATAGATAGATAGATAGATAGATAGATGATAGATAGATATATAGGTGGATGGATGGATGGATGGATGGATGGATGGATGGATGATAGATAGGTAGATATTTAGTGCTGGTGCTATGGTATAGGACTGATGATCTCTTGTGTAATGTAGCTCCTATGTAAGTTATTATTTCTGAGAATGTGAGTTGACCTGTATTGTTTCAATGTACCATGCCATCCAAAAGCAGTTATATAATGGGGTGCCATTAGATCCAGTAATGACTCATGACCTACAAAGAAGACTAGGATTTAAAAGTAGCCTCAGAAAAGGGGTAAACAGAAAACACCTTCTAATAAAGAAGGCAACGCACAAGGAGTACTGGTCTGATAGCACTTGGCTTCATTTTTCCTCTCAAAGGATGACAATCCAATTACAAACCTATTTTACTAGATGATGTTTGGAAAGGATTCTCTTCTTCCCAGAGTTAATTTATAGTGTTTGGCAAATTAACCATTCTGACCAAACTTAAATGGAATCACTAAATTTCTAGTGTTTTTAAACATTAGTGCAGTAATAGTCAATGATGGTGACAGCATTTAATTAGATAATCCCTCCGTTCCTTAAAAAAAAAAAGACAATAGATCAAAGTTGAGAGGCATCATATTAGTCCAGACATGTGCCCTATTTTCCCCCCTCAAAATCTGATCTAAGAGAAGCTTATAATAAGTGTTATTTTTCAAAATGTCTATCCATACTTTTTTTTTCTTTCAAAGAGATGTGATTTTATGGGTGTGATCAATATTTGAACCAATAGGGGGCATTGGGCTTTATAGTTACAAAGGACTTTAGTATATATTTTCACATTTCTTTACAACCTTTGAGGTAGTTTGTATGAGATTTATTGTCCTCATTTTTTTGAAGAAGAAAATGAAACTCATAAAGGCCAAGTGAATAAGAGGTAGAGTTAGAGCACACCTTTTAACTCCAGGTACCCTGTTCTCTTCTCCTTTACATGATGCTCATATTCAAGGCTAGCCCTGAGCAAGATATGGAAGCATATGAAGCTTGGTTCTGGTGGCAGTAATTTCACTTCTCTGTAACTTTGCAGGGGCCTCTTCCCACATTGCTTACTCTTAAACTGGTATCCCTCCTGTGATGAAGAAAAGGACTGGATTCCATTTTTTTGTTGTTGTTCAGTCATGTCTGACTCTTTGTGACCCCGTTCGGGGTTTTCTTGGCAAAGATCCTAGAGTGGTTTGCTATCTCCTTCTCCAGTTCATTTTACAGATGAGGAAACTAAGGCAAACAGAGTTAAGTGACTTGCCCAGGGTCACCCTGCTAGTAAGTGTCTGAGGCCCGACTTGAACCCAGAAAGATGAGTCTTCCTGACTTGAGGTCGGGTACTCTACCCACTGAGCCACCTAACTGCCCTGGTTTTGTTTAGTCATTTACTGTTCAGTGTCAATTACTTCAGTGTTACCCCTCTCAGAAGCACGTTCATCTTAAAATGGAATAGAATTTTTTTTTAAATCAAGGAATTAATGCAATTTCAGACATTTCAGACACTATGGTACCTAAGTTGAGGAAATATCTGGGATTAGTGTTAATACCTATTGATTACCACCAACTCTTATAATAAAGAAATCTAGCCATTACTAAGCTATCAGGATATGGAGATATTAAAGAGGTAAGTGACACACAATTTGCTGAGAGGACATGAAAAGTTTTGCATGTGAAGATCTCATACTTATTCCATACATAAGCAAAGGAAAGCAGGAAGCCAGGTGATGCAACAGATACAACACTGGGCCTGGAATCAGGGAGACCTGAGTTCAGATCCAAGTCTTAGACAGTTACTAGTTAGATGACTCAAACAAATCTGTTTTTTCAGTATTTTCAGCTGTGAAATGGGAATAATAACAGCACCGGCCACCCTGGGGTTATTGTGGAGATCAAATGAGGTAATATTTATAAAGTGCTGAGCGCTGTGACTGGTACATAATAGGTGCTGTACAAATGTTAATTATCATCATCATCATCATCATCATTATCATCATCATTATCATTATCATCATTATTATTATTATTATTAAAAAACCAACAAAGTGATCCATAAAGTAGATATTTAAAGCACTCTGGGTTAGCTCCAACAGTGGCATTGTCAAGGAAATATCCTGAAAGGATTATCGGAAAAGTTTAAGGGTTAAATGGTGATGACGGAGTAAAAAGAAAAAGAAACAGTCTAAACAAAAAGGAGACAGAAAAGGAAGTAGACTTCAGATGAGACAAAGTACAATGCATAGCAAAGGCCGCTGGACTGAGAGTCAGGAAAATTGGGTTTGAATTCCGGTTCTCCCATTAATTAAGTCTTGCCATCACTTGCTAATGCATTTTCCAAAACTGCAAGTTGACCGATAACAGTCTCCTACTCAATATACTCCAATGGTTCCCTATTACCTTCAGGATCAAATATAAAATGTTCTGTTTAACATTTAAAGTTCTTCACTTCTGGAACCTTTATTACCTTTTCAATTTTCTTGTACTTTGCTCCTTTCTTTGTACAATTCAGATACCAGGGCTTACTTGTTGTTCCCATCAGTTCTAATCTCTATGCTTTTTTACCGCTGTCTTCCATGCTCAAAATGCTTTCCCTCCTCGCCTCTGCCTACTGGCTTCCTTGGCTCCCTTCTAGAGCAGTGGTTCTCAACTTGTGGGTCACGACCCCTTTGGGAGTCAAATGACCCTTTTACAGGGGTCGCCTAAGACCATCAGAAAACACACATTTTCAGTGGTCTTAGGAATCAAGACACCGCTCCTCTACCTGTCTCCAGGAGGGTCTGCCCACATGCAGATACATCCACATACGAGTATTAAAGGGTATTAAAGTATTAAATAGGAAGGTTGAGAACTGCTGTTCTGGAGTCAGCCCAGATTCCCATCTTCTACAGGGGCTTTTTCCAGCTGTTAGTGCCTTCCTCCTGAGATCACCTATTTTACACTATATGTGTATGTCTACATAGGGTATCATAAGTTTACCTGAGGGTGCTCTATTAACTGAAACCTCTTAAGATATCTTGGGGTTTACAGGCTAGATTTCTCTCTTAAGGACCACACCTTATACCCAAATCGCCTTAGTTCTCACTGATCTGGCCAACAATAATAGGTCCCAGGCCCCGCCCCACTTGGTCATTGTTTGGACCCTGATTGTCTCAGAGCGAACGTAAATTCTGTTTCTTGTGTTTGTGTTTTGGTCAGAAACTCTGGGTCTTCCCCTCCTAGAGTAAGACTTTTTTTTTTGACTACGAAAGAGGCCATTCTTGGCCTCATTCCTTACCTATCCTTAATCTCTGAATGGGCGTTTCAAGGGTAAAACTGAGAGCAGTCAAAAACCTTAGCTTAAAAAGGCCAAGGTCTCTCAGTATCCAGGGCCAAGTCCGGTCATCCTTATCTATATCTGGCCACTGGACCCAGATGGCTCTGGAGGAGAAAGTGAGGCTGGTGACTTTGCACAGCCCTCTCTGACTCAAATACAATTCACTTGCTTGTCATGGTATCACCTCCCTGATGTCATGGTCCTCTTCAAGAAAGAAGGACAAACAATGTGTGTGTGTGTGTGTGTGTGTGTGTATCTTATAGACACATGTACATACATAGAGTTCTTTGCTTGTTATCTCTCCCATTATAATGTAAACTCTTTGAAGTCAAGAACTATGGTTTTTTTTTGCTTGTCTTAAAAAGGGGGAACAAAGGAAGCAAAGGCAATAAGCACTTATTAAGTACCTACTTTGTGTCCAGCACTGTGCTAAGAGCTTTCCAAATATTATTTCACTGGATCCCCACAACAACCTTGGCAGGTAGTTTCTACTATTATCTCACACAGAGAGGTATGGTTGAGAAAACTGAGGCAGACAGAGATTACAAAGAAAGTGCCTGAAACTGGATTTCAATTTAGTTCTTCCAGACTCTTCTCATTGCCAATGCTTAGCACGGTGCTTGGGACACAGAAAACACTTAATAAATGCTTCTTGATCGGTCGATCGACTTATACTCCTTGGACCTCGGTTTCCCCATATGTAAAACAAACCACCTCTACAGTCCCTTCCCAAACATTCTTTTCGATTATGACTCAGGTTTCCATAGAACTCTAAGGTTCAGGAATTCTAGGAAACGTATTAAAAATATTGGCATCTAATAATAATTAATGCAGTAGCATTCTGAAAGGATGAATAAGTCCCCTTATGTATCTAATTACTAGCAGGGGTCAACACTGGGTGGAACAAGACTCCGTGTTTCCCCAAGATTCTGGAAACCTGGCTTAGGCGGGAGCTCTGAAGGCCAGTAAGGCGTCCATCATCCAGCTCTCACTGATCTCTTTGCCTCAGCCCTTCCGGTCAGGCTTGTTTCAGACTGACACACAGCCTGTTTGAAAGCATTAGGATTTCCATCCTTGTGGAAGGGGAGGTTTTGTCTCCCTATGGGAACCAAGGAGATGCTCCCACAGAGCGCATTGCTTTCAAGTTATTGGTCCTTTCTGTGAAATGTTAACTAATACACTCTGGAGGCTGTAATATCTACTGTATGGATGTCATAGGATTTATAGCTAGAAGGGCCCTTGGAGATTCTCTTGTCATAAAATCACAGATTTAGGTCTGGAAGGAATCTTACAGCTAACGTAGATCAACCCTCTCACTTTACAGATGAAGAAGCTAAGGCCTCAAGAGCTCCAGGGATTTCCCCAAGGGTCAATTGTTTCCCCTAGCAAGTAGCTGAGTCAGAATTCGAACCAAGGTCCCCTAATTCCCAATATAGAACTCTTTCTACTATACTATGCTTTGTCCATATAATCTGACCATTTTACAGATAGAGAAATTGAGGCCTAAAGAGGAGTTGGTGCTATAGTGGAGAGAGTGCCAGGACAGAAGTCAGGAAGACTAGAGTTCAGATCCAGCCTCAGATACTTACTTGATCCTGGACAAGTGACTGTACCCTGTTTGCCTCAGTTTCCTTATTTGTAAAATGATCTGGAGAAGGAAATGGCAAATACTCCAGTATCTTTGCCAAGAAACCCCCAAATGGGGTCACAAGGGGTCAGACACGAATGAAACAACTGAACAACAAAAAGAGAGAAGGGACTTACCTGAGGTCACACAGACAATAGGTAGTACCACACGAGCAATGATTTTAATTCTAAAACATTCTCCAGGGAACAAAACACCATGTGAACAAAACACCAGGTGATCTGAGTAACAGTGGGTCATCGTGGACAGAGGGCTGCCCCAAGACTACAGACAAAGGCATTTAATCTCTCTGATTCTCTTTTTCCTCATTTCTAAAATGAGGAAAATAATACGTGTGGAGTCTACTTCACAGCACTGTTGTGAAACACAAATCAAGTGACCTATTTAATTCACAATATAAATATCTAGATGGAGACCAGACCTGGGATTTCACTGATTTTGGAAACTCCTTCTACCAATGTTGGGTGACACTTTCTCTGCAATTTAGAGTCTGAATGAAGAGAATGGCTTTGATTGACCACTGAGGTAAAACTTGGTGCCCAGATCTGGTATGTGTCAGAGGCGAGGCTCTTGGGCCACCTCTGTATTCACTGCCTTACATAAATATATATTACTATTATTATTATTATTATTATTATTATTACATAATAATCTTATAATTGCTATTATTATCCTTTAAATATTTATATAGAGAATATGTTTTGTACTGTCTTGTGATAGCATTGGTGTGGAAATCTCCTTCATCAATGCAGAGCAGTCTTAGAGAATTGCCTGGGTGAAAATTTACCCCAAACAAATATATGATAAGAAGGATTTAAAATCAGGTTTTCCTGCTTCCAAGGCCAGTTTTCTATCTACTGTGCCACATTGCCTTTCACAATTCATAAATTTTTTAAGTATAAATATTATTTAACCTACAAATCAAGCGTCATCAACTAGCTACTCCACATAGAAAATGGTGGCAAGTCCCCATGAAAGAAAGAATCTTTAAGACATAGATGCTGAACCTTTTTTGTTTCTTGGTCCCTTTTGGCAGTCTGGTAAAACCTATGGACCCCTTCTTGGAAGGTTTTAAATGCATAAAATAAAATACATGGGATTACAAAGAAAACCAATCATATTGGAATACAGTTATCAAAATATGTTTAAAATTCACAGACACTAAGCTAATAACTTTTGCTTTATAAGGATATGAACAGGATTAGAATAAATTCAGTTGGAAGCAATCAAACCTTTCCAAGAAGTCTGTATAAAAGATTAGTTAATGAAGGAGATCCAGAGAGGACTTTCTCTATTCTATGGCATTTGTTATCTCCTATGATTCTCTCTGAAGGTCAGTTTCTTTTCTTTTTCTTTTAGCTTTTTGGAGGAGGAATGTAGGGCAATTGGGGTTAAGGGATTTGTCTAAGGTCACATGGCTAGTTTTTGTGTTCAGTTTCTGGGGCCACATTTGAACTCAGGTCCTCCTGATTCCAGGGCAGGTGCTCTATTCACTATGCCACCTAGCTGCCCCAGAAGACCAGTTTCTTAATCTGTAAAACCAAAGCAACTAGATTAGATGATTTCTAAACGGCCTGCTATCTCTAAGACTCTAGGTCCAAAACTATGAAGAAAACCAGCTTGGTTTCCATTTCAGCATGGAAGTTTGCATCAGAGTAGGAGGGAATGAGAATGATCTCATCTGGTTCAGACATCTGAGCAACAGTGGAGGGGACCCTGGGGTGAACAGAGCCAGATGAATGATATCAGCTCTGAATTTGTCCTTGATTTAATCTGAGACATACTCTATATCAAAAGTCTAACCTTTTTTATTCCAGCTCATGCAGCCACTCAGCCTAACTCCAACACTCCCTGTACTTCCTCTCAAGACCTGATAGGAAGCATATTCCTTTAGTGACCAGAAATGTACATTTTTGTAGCTGGCATCTCCCTGTAGCCTTGTTCTTATCTTACCCCACTCCCACCCACCTGATTCCCCCCCCCCCGCAAAAAAGATCATTATTAAGTAAATGAGCATTTTGTTGTGACTACAGAGTACATCTGGTACCTTTGAAAAGAGTTTTCACTGAGGTCTTTCAGGGTCATTTATTGGTTTCTATAATATTATACTCTTTCCCCACCCTTTTCCACTTCCACCCCTCCCTTGCAGTCCCCCAATGTCCTGGTGTACTGTTACCTGTGCCAAGGAAGCAAGGACTTGAGTGAATACCTGACTACTATGATCTTGGGACCAATTCGTATCACCTAGGGGTGAGAGCCATGTTTAGTTTCAACAACCACTTATTAAACCTGGCCACAGGAGAATTACAAATCTTAGCTAAGGCAATGTCCCTGTCTCTATGGAGTTTATAATTTCTGATAGGCAGACAAGGCACAAACAGAAAACTATAAGATACAATATTATGTAATAAATGCCTTCGAGAGTTAGGACAAAGTTACATGAGGTATAAAGGAGAAGGTCACTACTAACAAGGGGGCTCAGGGAATGCCTTGGGGAAGAGGTAACATTTAAGTTGGGTTTTAAAGGCTGGATCAGAATTCATCAGATGGATCAGCTTGGGCAAAGTCATTCAGTTGGTTGATGGATAGAGAAGAGTATAATTTGACTGGAGTGGAGGAGAGTAGTATCAGATAAAGGTAGAGTGGTGCCAGATTATGAAAGACATAAATGCTGGCCAAAGGAATTTGAACCTTATTCAATGGGCAATATGGAGTCACTGAAGATGTTTGAGTAGAAGGGTGGCATGACTAGATTCCTTCCCTTTTCAGCAAGAGGATCAGAACCTCAGAGAAGTTCCATCAAAGAGAAGGCCAAGTTAGAATGGCTAAGCTTGCCACACCCTGCATTCACATCCCTGGAAAAGAGTCCCTGGTGGTCTAAGGAAGACAGAATTAGAGTACAGTAGAAAGTAGAGTAGGAAGGCCGGAAGACAGAGTAGGCAGTGGAGACAAGGTCAATTATTTAGCATTTGCATTTGGCAACAAGCCAAGGAGCACTGTCTACTGTGTCCTATGGCAACAGCATACAGGAAAAAAAGAAAAAGAGTCTATGTACTTGCCAATAGGGGTTAGGAGGACACATTTCAGTTTTTATATTTAAAGGTCAAAGCCTGTTACAACAAATAAAATGCGAAGGGAAATATGAGTATCAGTAGAAAGATGCCTAAGAACTAACTAATGAACCTTATTTCAAGTCATGCCCAAAACAGTAAACTTCCAGTACAACCAAATAATTTAGGTAGTGTCTTCAGATTCATTGAAATATGGAATTTGTCCTGTGGTACATTAAAGCCCTAATTCAGACAAGGACTCTGTGGTATCTAATCTACCTATATAATCTAAAGAGTGTTCTGTGGGCCCTGGGGAAATCTGATTCCCTTCAACCAAGTGAAGGTTCTCTCTCTCTCTCTCTCTCTCTCTCTCTCTCTCTCTCTCTCTCTCTCTCTCTCATTTTTGAAAATGAAGACTGGGTGGGGAAAAGAACTGAGATTAGATTCTAGAACTCAGCTTCAATCTTCTCTCCTTAGAGTAGGCATATCTATACCTAGTAATCACCCCACAACGCATGAGAGCCAATCCAGAATTTAGCAACTCATCAACTTCCCTAGGACTCATCCACAATGGGTATACCTTACTCTAACGCATGGGAATTCATTTCCACTCAAGCCGATTCAAATATACAGTAATTTTACATTCATTTTGAAGCAGTTCAAGGCTAGGTATGTTCCACTCCACAAAACTTCCTCATAATATGGTATAGCACTGTCCCCATTTGCAGTGTTACAAATTGGAAAGATATCTCACTCCTAGGGGGCTCGTCCAAGTCCATCAGCCAATATTGATTTCTCACCGACTAAATCTATGACGATGTACCTAGGCACAGAAGGCTAAGGACAGTACACACAGAAATTGACTTTCCTTTCAGGAGTCCGTTTCCAGGCAGAAATTAGTCCCTCCCATCCCCTCAGCTTCTGATGGAATCATGTAGTAGAAAGAGAATGAATCTTATCTGGTATTTACAAATTATATAACCCGTCTAGGTGGTACAGTGGAGAGAGCACCAGGCCTGGAGTCTGGTAGACCTAAGTTTAAATCCAGTCTCAGATATGTACTGACTGTGTGACCCTGGGCAAGTCATTTAACCTCTGTTTGCCTCAGTTTCCTCATTTTTTAAATGGGATAAGAATAACACCTATATCCCAGTGCTGTTGTGAGGTTCAAATAAGATAATCATTGTAAAGTACTTATTATAGTGCCTTATACATAGTAAGAGTGCTAATAAATGGTAGCTATTATTAACTTTTGACACTTTAATTTATAGCTCAACCCGTTGACTTGACATGCATTATTTTTCGGCCTTTTGACTTAGGTCTATGTGAAATGGACAACTTTAAGCTCTGAGTGGGCAGGGGCTTTGTCTCCTTAGCTTGCTACCCCAGTATCACCCCGCTGCTCTTCTCCTCCTATACTACCTCCTTTGTTCTCACCAGCTCCCATGAATTTCATTATTAGTTCTATCCTGAGGGACGACAACCTAGGGCAGGTTTTCATCACTTCTTACCTGGACCATTGTAATGGCCTGCTGGGGGGGTCAGCCTGCCTCAAGTCTCTCTCCGCTCCAGTGTATCCTCCATTCGGCCACAAAAAATGATTTCCCTATAAAGCATAAATCCAGCTACATCACTCTCCTATTCAGTACTCTAGTGGCTTCCTATTGCCTCTGAGATCAAATACAAAACCCTCTGTTTGGAGTTTAAAGTCCTTCATAGCCTAGCCTTGGCCCCTCCTACCTTTCCAGTCTATTATACCACACTCCCTGCCATGTACTCTTCTGTCCAGTGACAACAGCCTCCTGGCTATCCCACAAACAAGGCTCCACCCCTCAGTTCTGGGCACTTTCTCTGGCTGTCTCCCATGCCTGGAATGTTCTTGCTCCTCAGCTCTGCCTACTGGTTTCCCTGGCTTCCTTCAAATCCCAACTAAAATCTCATCTTCCAGAGGAAGTCCCAACCCCTCTTAATGTTAGTGCCTTCTCTCCTTTAATTATTTCTTATTTATCCTATATAAAGCTTGTTTGTACATATTTGTTTGCTTGTCATCTTTCTGTAAGCTCTATGAAGGCAGGGGCTGTCTTTTGTTTTTGTTGTTTTCATGCCCAGTGCTTAGCACAGTGCCTGGCTCATATCAGATATTTAACAAATGTTTATTTGCCATTGAATAAACACCCTGTATTCAAATCACTTCATTGTAGAAATTAAACCTGAGGTTTAAAAGGACCTAGTGACATGTATCCATTTATATAGAGCTAGAACTAGATTCTCTACTCCACCCGCAGTCCTGAGCTCATCCCACTACAACACAAAGACTCTCAATATATGCTTTTGTTGTTTGACAGCAAGGTGATGCCATGACAAACAAGTGAACTGCATTTAAGTGAGGGAGGGCTGCGCAAAGTTACCAGCCTCACTTTCTCCTCTGTAGCCATCTGGGTTCAGCAGCAAGATGGTCAGGATGACTAGAGATGGTCAGTCTTTGTGTGTGCATATATAAATAAATGTTTATTTACTGTATATGCATATACACACTCACACACACTCACCAATCTGGGAGGTGACCCTCAGGGTTTTGGGGCAAAACAGAAAAATTGCTATTTACACTCATTTTGAGTTAATTAGGGCCCAACCAATCACCAAGTGAGACTTGATCAGGAACCTATTTATTGCTGGCCAATCAATGAGAGCCTGAGTGATTTGGCTTTAAGGTGTGGTCCCTAAGGGAAAAAAAAGATTTCAGTTAGAGCTCCTGCAGATAAGGGTATGATGCTCTATGTGAGGAAAGAAAGAAAGAAAGAAAGAAAGAAAGAAAGAAAGAAAGAAAGAAAGAAAGAAAGAAAGAAAGAAAGAAAGAAAGAGAGAAAGAGAGAA
>CM053598.1:96093784-96112579 GCA_028646575.1 Pseudocheirus occidentalis | reverse complement strand
TAGAAGTGGGAAAAGGACCTATATGTAGAAAAATATTTATTGCAGCTCTCTTTGTGGTGGCAAAAAACTGGAAACTTAGGGGATGCCCATCAATTGGGGAATGACTGAACAAGTTATGGTATATGAATGTAATGGAATACTATTGTGCTATAAGAAATGGGAAGGAGATGGACTTCATATTTACCTGGAGAGGCTTATATGAACTGATACTAAATGAGAAGAGCAGAACCAGGAAAAATTTGTATACAGTCACACATGCATCATATGTGTGATGACCAACCTTGATAAACTGGACTCTTCTCAGCAATGCACAGTTAAAAGACAACTCTACAAGTCTCAGAATGGAAGGAGATACCTACATTCAGAAAAAGATCTAGAAAGACCAGAGTTTAAATGGAGACTGAAGCAACACATGCTATTGTTCTTTTCCATGTTTGGTTTTGTTTCTTTTTTTTTCTCTTTTCCTATTATTCTTTCCATTGGTTACAACGCTTCTATACAACCAGACTATTGTACAATGCGAAAGTGTTTGTAGATCCCATACATGATTGTACGCTACCATGGTGGGGGTGGGGGAAGAGAGGGGAGAAAAATCTGAAACTCAAGTGATTCTGTAACTGAATCTCGTAAACTAAAAGTAAATAAACAAGTCAATAAATTTAAAAAAAAGAAAAAAAAAGAAAATCAATCATACCCAACCTCTATATAGTGTTCTTTTGATTCCTGGTGTCCTTGAATTTTCAACCAGTCCTAAGTTTCCATCCCTTCTCCTTTGCAGGTAACTCCTAATGACCTTGGTAAGTTAGTTTACTCTGGATCCCATCTTCCTTAGTTGCAAAGTGAGGCTTGGCAGGAGTAAAGGATGGACTAGTGTAGATAGAAGTACACTTTTAGTTCTAGAATTCTAGGATTTGACAAGACCATAAGGGGAACAGCGTGTGTGTACATACATATGAAAAAAAATAAATTCAATTCAACAAGTAATTTTTAAGAGCTCACCATATGCAAGATCCTATTCTAGGTGCTGGTGATATAAAGACAAAATGAAAAAGAGCCCCTGTCCTCAAGAAGCTTATATTCTATATTGTTGGGAATAGTGGGATATAACATTTAAATAGATAAATAAAAAATATTACTTGAAAGAAGTTGAGAGCAGAAGACAAACAGGAGACAATTGGAGCTCAGTAAGAGTTACTGAGCCCCAATAGCTGGAGTTCAGAGGCTGAACATGAATCTTTGAAAAACCAAGGTAGAGGGGAGTAAGGCTCAGCCTTAATTTCTCCAGTGCCAAGCAGGAATTAGAAAGGATTTCTTATAAGTGGTAGACCTGATTTGAGACTTGCAGAAGCCTAAAGATATGTGACAGTGATGAAGGAATGCATTTGAGGCATGGCAGACAGCCAGTGCAAAGGCAGGTAATGGAGTATTGAGTTCAAGGAATGGCAAGTGAGCCAGTTTGATGGGAAGTAGAACTGGTGAAGGGAAGTAATATGAAGTGAGTAGGGAAAGGCAGGCTAGAACCAGACTGTGAATATCCTTAAGAGCAAAGCAGAACAGTTTCTACTTTAGTCTACAGATAATAGTGAGCCCCTGAATATGCTTGAGCATAGTAGTGACATGGAGAAACCTGTGCTTTAGGAAAACTATTTTGGCAAGTAGATGAATTGGAGGGGAGAGAGATTAGAAATAGGGAATCCAGTTAGGGGGCTATCGCAATTGTCCAGAAAAAGTGTTGAGAGTATGAACCTTGGGTAGAGATTGTAAAGAGGGCTTCATGAGTGGAGAGAAGTGTGAATGTATGAATACACACATATGTATGTGTATACATACATACATATATATATGCTCATTTAAGGAGATGGGGACTGGACCTGTGTTTTCATTAGTACTATATCGGGCACTCCCAAGTGAGGATACCTCCTCTGCCAATGCAGGTTGGTACCTTCTCTCCATATAGCCTTAGAGAGATGTCTAGGTGACTCAGCTGCTAAATGACTTGCCTGTCTGCTACATACACAGTCAGTATGAATCAGAAGCAGGATTTGAAACCAGGTTTTCCTGGCTCTGAAGTCAACTCTAACTCCTCTGATCATATATATAATTCATATATATTGTGATTTCTTTTAAGGGCAGGTAGGTGGCACTGTGGATAGAACACCTGGCTCTGAGTGAGGAAGATCTGAGTTCAGATGTGGCCTCAGATACTAGCTGTGTGACCCTGGGCAAGTCATTTAACCCTATTTGCCTCAATTTCCTCATCTGTAAAATGAGCTGGAAAAGGAAATGGCAAGCCACTCTAGTATCTTTGCCAGGAAACCTCAAATGGGGTCACAGAAAGTCAGACACAACTGAACAACATGAAATTTCTTTGTAATCTTTTAAGTGATAAAGAGCTAGTTCCTTGGCAAGTCTGTAGACCTGTATGTGTTTTCCAAAGTCCTGATTATCCAAAATACATCACTTAGCTCTGCTGTAAATGCCCATTATAATGCCGATGTAAGATGATGAGGGTAGCAGTTATACTTTAGACTGTCACTGCCTTGTCCCCTTTTTGGGAAATCTATAAAGGGTTTCATTTTAGGTCTTAAACTAGGAATAACAATTCTCAATTCTACATGGTATTAGGAAAATTATGATTAATGGGAAAATCTGTTGGTTAATGCATCCCACAGCATATTCTGCTTCAGAAACCAAGCACTAATATGCATTTCAATCATGTGTTGTACATAATAATATTTCATTGTAAGACTACATTTGCATATGAGCAGAACAAAACCATTCTCCTTTTTAAAAACAAATCCAATTTTGAGAAAAAGGATCCAAGAGGTGTTGGCTAACCCACAGTTTCTGATCTTAGCCAAGAAACTGACTTTAACAGAGCACGGGAATAAGTGATGTTCCTTTAATCAGTGCATAAAGAACTTTTAGGTGACAATCACATCTCCTTCTTTAAGCACTAATTCTAGTAGCTTAAAAATTTTAACAGGACTGGTAAATAGATCATTAAAGTTTGCACAGTGGATTGGGAAGTAAGGTACCATGCTTCACAATTACCTCTCTCTTAAAAAAAAAGTTTTATCACTGTCTTCGGTTGGAATTTTTTGGTCACAGGAATTTTCATCTTTCACCTTCACCCTGCAGAATTAAACCTTTCCAAATGACAAAGAAAAATAGTTAAGTGTAAACAATTATCCCATTGAATATATGTAGCAATGTATGCAACATTCTTCCTAAGATGTCCTTCCTCTGGGCAGTGGGAGGTTAGGTTGCATTATCTATTTTCCAGGACCATTATTACTTGCTTGTTTTTTTTTTTAAATTATTATCCTGATTCAACTTCCTTTTACTATTCTTTCATGTTGCTTTGTTGTAATTGCATATTATTCTTCTGGTCCTGCTCATTTTATTCTTCATCAGTCTATACTAATCTTCTCATGCTTTTCTACATTCCTCACATTTATCATTTCTTATTATGCAATTAATGGATCAAAATACCTTTTTAGCTGTTCTCCAATTGATGTTCACTCATATTGTTTCTAGTTCTTTGTTGTGCAAGAAGTGCTGTCATCAACATTTTGGTATACACTGATATTTGTTTCTGTCTTTAAACCTCCTTGAGGTATTCTAGTGTTGAAAGTTAGGTCCCATTCCCATATATTTAGACTTTTAACAATAGGCTCATAAACTAGAATGTAACATAGAAGTTATCCAGTTCAACCCCATCATTTTACAGATAAAGAAATTGAGCACCAGAGAGATGAAATGACTTTCTCAAAGTGACACAGGTAGTAAAGAAAAGATCTAGGATTTGAACTCAGGTCATCCGACTGAAGACTCAAACTTGCTTTCTTCTATATCATGAATCCCCTTCTCCCTAAATGTTCAGGTGCCCGTGTCTATCAACACACCTCTGTCCAAGCTCTCTATTCCTCAAAGGTTTTCTTTTTTAGGTATATTTGCATATGAGTAAAACAGAACTTATGTACTATTATATCATCAGAGAAACCCTTCAATTTCTTAATCATTGATCAAGAGACCATTATGTACAATATCATTGTTACTGGCTCTGAGCATACAAAGATAAAATCCAAAGCAGTCTTATACTGAAAACTTGTGCTCTGGGTTTTCATGTAAGAAGTTAGATTTGGCATGATCGATGGATAGTGTCAGTTTTGTTTTGTATCTAAGAGATGCAAGAGGAAAAAGCTAGATGTGCCTCAGATTACACTAGTTGTTTATTATTAAATGTCTAACCCTGTTTGGTTGCAAAGTATTTCTCCAAGTGCACATGGAGATAAGTCTCTCTCAAAGGATGCTATTGGACTGACATTAGGATTTACTTTTTAAAGGTGATTGGAAATTAAACTAATTAGTGAGGCAGCTTCTCCTTTTCCTGCACCAAAGGCCAGATCTACAAAGGCTAAGAAAATGCAGGCAAATATTCAGATAACTAGGGCTAATTTTCTTCACTTCCTTTTCCCCACTCCACTTAATCCATATGCCTTTGCCTTACATATCTGGATATTTCAGGAAAAAGCAATTTTTACTTGACCTACTGACTTCTTCCTTTAAAATTCATTTTCAAAATTTTATTTTCAGCCTACTGCTATGATTAATCTATGCTGGTTCTTGCTTTACTCCATAAATGATTTTCTTATCTATATCTGTCTTTCTGCTACTCATCCAGGTCTAAAATCTTAAGACCATTTTGATTCCTCCCTTCTCTTAGTCTTATAAGTCCTGCAGATTATGTCTTTAAAATATGACTTATCTTCTATCCATTTGACATTTCCAACTGGATGTCCTAGTAGTATCTCAAACTCAATATATCCCAAACAAAATTCATCACCTTTCCTCAAAACCCTTTTCTCTTCTAAAGTTCTCTCCTGCTGTCCCTACTGTCCAGGGGACCACCCTCATTCCAGCAACATAGATTCTCAACCCTTCAGTTATCCTCAACTCTTCATTCTGACTTACCCTGCATTCCTAATTAGTTACCAGTAGTGTTTTTTATACCTTTCTATCTTATTTTAATATCCACTTCTCTCCACTGACATTGACTGCTGCCCCAGTTCAGACCCTTATTATGCCTTTTCTGAATTATTGTGATAGTGTACTGATTGATCTCTCTATATCAATATTCTTCCCCATGTGAATCTATCTTCCACTCAGCTGCCAAGACAATTTTCTTAAAGCATAAGTATGACCTTGTCACCCTTACTCAACAAACATCAATAGCTCCCTATTGCCTTTACGATCAAATGTAATTTTCTTTTCTTTTCTTTTCTTTTTTAAACTTTTAAAACCCTTTACAACCTGGCCCCAATCTTGAAACATATTACTCCTATTCTTGAACTCGAGAGTCCAGTCTGGTGGCTCTTTATGTCACACACACACACGTGCACATGTGTATATACATACATTATGCATGCATACAATATACAAATACACATAAACATATATATGCATATATATATAATCATCCATTTAGAATATATTACGAAAAATAATGGGCATCTAGGTGGTACAATGCATAGAACACTGGACCTGGAGTCAGGAGGACCTGAATTCAGATCTGGTCTCTGATACTTACTAGCTGTGTGACCCTGGACAAGTCACTCAACCCTGTTTGCCCCAGTTTTTTCATCTCTAAAAATGAGTTAGAGAAGGACATGGCAAATCACTCCAGTATCTTTGCCAAGAAAACCCAAATGGGGTCACAAAGAATCAGACACAACAGAAAATGACTAAACAATGCAAAACAATGTTTAATGGAAAAGAGAATATATTCCCAAGACAAATTTCATTGCCAAAAGTTTTATTACTTGAGGTATAAATAAATCATTGGCTAAGGGATGGATCCCACAACACGGATTCTTTCTGTACTACCCAGACAGGTTTTAATATCCTAGTTACTTTGGCCCATGCAGAGATGATTCTCATGCCTCTGAGGATAGTCGCTTCCTCAGTGATAAGGAAGTCACACATGGTTATAAGTCCAAAGCATCTACCCAGTTCCTAGTTGACAGGGCTGTGTGGGCGCAGGGCTCTATGACACATAAAGACGTTAATAACCTGCCTTAGATGGAGTATCAGCTGCAGTCCGCCTCCTGAATCCTTATGTGCTCTTTTGGATCCTGTGCTGGGGAGACCAGCATTCCCCCCAGTAGCCTTGATCTCCGTGCTCACCTTTAGGGAGGAACTTTGTCCCCAGAGGATTTGTTAAGTTGGTTATCATCCTATTGCTTTGTACACATTGTTGACCCTCTCTGTTTGTATGTATGCATGCATCGATGTGTATATACAGACATATGTACAATACATATTTTCTATGGATCTTGTCTTCTTTATGATACTCTGAGCTTCTTGAGGGCCGGGACCTTGTCATAACTCTTTGTCTCCTCCTGCCAAAAGCTTGCGCAGGGTAGTTGCTTGTGGATTTGATTTGGTTTGAGGGAAATGAAAGGGATTGAGGAGTTAATGGAGCAGACAAACATTAGCACCATTTGCAGAAGCAATAGCAAATTTAGTGCAACTTAACAACAGGTAGTACCATCTGAAGACAGATAATTCAAAATAAAAACATTTTCACTTCTGCCTCAGTTATCCATTGAGGATGCAGGCAGGTCTACAGATGCCACTTTGCCTATGGCCACTAAAGGAAAACCTGACCATTCTGAGCAGTTGGTTACAAAGATTACATTCTTTAATTAATTTACACTTTGTATATGCAAATACTGGACCAATCTGCTAGAGAAAAGAAAGAAGGTATAAGGCCTCAGTAAGAAAACAATGTTTCATTAATATAGCAAAACACAAAACCTGAAGAGGCTACGATGATGGCATTTACTAGAGATTTTTGCCTTTTTCATGGAATCACACAGTGCTATAACTGGAAGAAGCCATAGAGAGCACTTAGTCCAGCCTACTAACTTTTACAGGTAAGAAAGCTCAGTAACTCACCCCATGTCTCCTGTTAAGTTAGTTGAAGGATCTGGACTAGAACCCATGGGTCTGATCTCTTAGTATAGTGCTCTACCGCATCATACATTGGCTGTTCATTGGACAGCTTAGCTCTATAATTGCCATTTTGACAATGGCAGGCTGCTTTAATTCTATGGAATGCAGAAGAACAGAGTATACAGCAGAGAGGACCTCAGCAGTCTTGTTTCTGTCCTTCCTCTGTTTACTTTCTTGGCTCTTGGTCTGGCTCAGCTGTCCTTTCTTGGCTTCCAGGCTGCTACTCTATCTTTGTCGCTTTGCTCTCCTCTTGGCTTGTCTTTCAATGACCTCTTCTTGGTCCCCTCCCACAGTTTCTCTTCTTCCATTTCCTACCATCTGGAGCAAGCTCCTGCATCTCTTCTCCTCATCAATTCTCCATGTGCTATTTTTGATGCTTTCAGAGACACATGGATTCTCTCTTGTCTCCCTATGTTTCTTTCTGTCCTTCCTTCTTCTGTTCTGTAGTTTATTAAAATTTTATAAATGATCTTTAAGCTATTAGGGATTGACTTGGGGAGAAAGGCACCTGAGTAAAGTAAAAAGAGGGGGAGATCTGGGGGATGGGGTGGAGGTATATAGCACAGTTGTATCAAACTCAATTAGAAATGAGGGCCACTGATCCTTACATAGGGATTCCTGCAGGTTGTACATTAACTTCATCCTAAAATGTAGTATTATGTATGTTTTATTGCATTTGTATTTGTTTTGTTAAATGTTAGCTTCCATGACTACCTTGAGAGGATCAGATCTGATAGTCAATGTGAAAGTGCTTTTAAAGGTTCCACAAATGTAAGGGACTGGTATGATTCTCACAATTATATTCTAAAGGTAACTGTCATTGGTGGTTGGTCACTAAAATGGATCCTTTTAAGCTTGAGCAATTAAGATGAATGGATTTACACAGATGGAGTTAAAATAAATGTTTACCATCCCTTGATGTTTACATTAACACTCTATATAATAGGATTTGCAATTTTTTATTAATTAAATTAGCATACTCTTTCAATACAGCTGACCTCTTTTCTTCAAATCACAAGGAAGAATGAAGGAAAAAACCAAATGATGCTGGTATTTCATTGAATCCCTTTCTAAATTCTCTAATGTGCCAGCCCCCTTTGCAACCAGGTTTCAAAGACCAGCTGGTTGGTCTCTGGCAGAAGTCACAGCCTCCTCATTGATCTTTGGTAGTTGGTAGTCAATAAATAAACAAGCATTTACTTAATATTTACTACGTGCTAAGGGCTGGGTCTACAAAGAAAGTCGACACAGTCCCTGACCACGAAGGAGCTCTCTTTCTAGTGGAGAGCAAGATGCAAAAAATTGTTCATTTGTGAATGGAAGGTATCTTGCCTCTTCTCAGAGGTAAGGCCCTAGCAACTGAGAGGACCTGGAAGGCCTCCTACTGAAGGTGGGATTTGAACTGAGTTTTGAAGGTAGCAAGGGAATGTAGGAGGTGGGAGTGCGGTGAGAGAGTAGAGAACAATGAAGGACAGTCAGGAGAAAAGCAGAGTCATGAAATAGAGTGTGAAACACAGCAAAAAAGCTAATGTTGTTAGCTTCTAGAGAATATAGAGTGAGAAATAATAAGATTGAGAAAGTAGGAAGAGAATGCTAACAGGCTAGTCTTGAGGGAGAAAGGCCATAGAACTAGAAGCTGTCACTAATACCAGGCCCTTCTCTCCATTTGGCAGCTTCTCTTATCCCCTTAGGGGGCAGCTAGGTAGTTCAGCGGATAAGGTACCAAGCTTGGAGTTAGGAAGACTCATTTTCCTGGATTCAAATATGACTTCAGACACTTACTAGCTCTGTGACATGGGGCAAGTCCCTTAACCCTGTTTGCCTCAGTTTCCTCACCTGTAAAATGAGCTGGAGTAGTAAACAGCAAACCACTCCAGTAACTCTGCCAAGAACACTCCAAATGGGGTCATGAAGAGTTGTCCAAAACTGAAATGATTGAACAAGGACAACTTATCTCCTTAATTGAATTACCTCCCAGGGATCGATGGTGTCCCCTTTTAGCTTTGCCCACACACTGTGATGGAGTTTCATCATCTCTTCTCTTCCAATGGACCAATAGGACTCTCTCCACCTCTGACACAAAAACACAAACTCCCAAGTACTGTCTGCACTCTTCCCATTCCTCTACTTCTGACCAGTCTTAAAACTCCTATTGATTATATCGCCTTTGAGATTGTCAGCACCTTCATATTCCTTTCAGTCAGAAATCCTTCTTCCCTACCTCTTTACTCCCTACTTTTCCTCAAGTTATTTGCGTGATTATGAGTAAGAACTAAACAGCTCCTCAACAAAAAAGGGTGGAGGACCTCTGTCCTGCCTTGTTTTTCAGACCTTGGACTCAAGTTATCAAAGAGACTTTGGTTCAGACTCCAACTTGTGTAACACCAAGGGAGCAACTGTCTAATTCTCAGTTCTTCAACTGTGAAAAGAGATGCTAGACCCAGATGACCTCTAAAGACCTTTCTAGAGTTCAGTTCTAGAGCAGTGTTTCTCAACCTTCCTAATGCCAGACCCTTTAATACAGCTCCTCATGTTGCGGTGAGCCCCAACCATAAAATTATTTTCGTTGCTACTTCATAACTGTAATTTTCCTACTGTTATGAATCTATCTGATATGCAGGATGTATTTTCATCGTTACAAATTGAACATAACCCACATGTTGAGAACCGCTGTTCTAGAGTCTATTATTTTATGATTCTATAACAATTCCAGTTTTGGTGGACTCTATTCTCTCTCTTCCTTCCAATCTCCAACTTGGCGCTTACCCTTTGGTATACACTCTTTCTGGGTCAAATGCTTTGAAGACTCAGAACTGGGAGGGACATGAGAGATCTTTTAGACCAATTCCCTCATATTTTACTGATGAAAAAATTGAGATCCAGAGAGTTCAAAGGACTTGCCAATGCTTGGTCAAGGCATGTAAATCCAATTACAAGGTTCTTCTTTTATATGGGTATCAGCTTCAACCTCGGCAATATGAAGTTCTTTAAGATTCATTGTAGGTCTAAATCTTATGATCCTATGGTGAGAGAAGGCCCCCTTACTGTGGCTCTCCCTCCTCTATTGGGTAACATTTGTATTCTAAAATTAGCTTTCTGGAGACAATGTTCCTACTTTTCAATCAATCAGCCAACAACCAGTTCTTGTGTTAGGCAGGGGAGTGCCAAATAAAAATCAATGTTCCCTGGTGTCCCAGGAGCTTACATGCTCTCAGACCTGGGAAGGATCTTTTCTTTTCTGACCCTAAGACTCTGATGATGGGAGGAGAGGAAGGGCAGTGTTACGACCAGCTAATGGGGTTGATATTCTGAGCTCAGTGGGGCCTAGGATCACACCTGTTTGCTGACTGACCAGCCACTAAGAAGTCATGCCCAGCCTTCCTCCGTCCCAGGTTCTTTCCTTTCTTCTAATTCACTATCAGTAAGTAATTAGTCCTGGGCCGTCTGTGTTCTAACTCTAATATTTCTTCTCCCTGGAGAAAACAGATCATATTTATATGGCAGAGGAAAATTCTATATGCTTTAAGGTTTTAATTAGAAATTCTGTGCTAACAGCTCCCAGGTTGGTATCTGTGTCCTGCCCCCTCCATATTGTTTAGTCTTTTCTCTTCCTTAGCAGCCCCCATGTTTATTTTGCTACTGCTTCAAAATAGACATAGTGAAGATGAAGTTCACCTTTCCCTCAAACTCTTCCTTTGTCTAATTTCTCCTACTCTATGGCAAAAATACCATTGAGCCTTTCTCCTCATAATAGTTGCTATTTCTAGAGCAAAGCCATATATTAATATTAGCATATGCTGACATTTATAATAGACTCTGGCAGGAATTTTCTCTCTAAATTGAAAAGTGAAATTGACTCCTGGGTGCAACAACAGCAGTTGTGGGGTGCTGTGGGTATAAGAACATGGTGCCACTATAATTCCCACCCACTCTCTCGATTTAGATGGCTGGTTTATCCTTTTGTGTGCCTTTGCCTCCCTTCACCACATGATCATAGACTAAAAGTACTTGAAAGGAAGAAGGATTTGGAACCAGAGGATCAAGTTTTGAATCTCAGGTCCACAAGTTACTAACCTTAGGCCAGTCACTTTAGCCCAAGAGTTCTCAACCTGTGGGTCACAACTCCTTTGGGGGTCAAATGATCCTTTCACAGGGAAAACACATATTTCCGATGGTCTTAGGAACCAAGACACCGCTCCTCTGTCTCCAGGCGGGTCCACCCACATGCAGATAATGCCCACAAACGAGTATTAAAGGGTTGCAGCATTAGGAAGGTTGAGAACCACTGCTTAGCCTCTCTGGTCTTAGCTTCATTTGTCAAATGATGGCCTGGGCTAAAAGATTTCTAAGAGTCCCTTTCTTCTCTAAATCCTCCATCCTTTCTAGTTCCTGTCTTTTGTGGAATAAGTTGTGTGTGCAGACTGGGGTTGAATTGAGTAACACAATACTTTGTAGCTTTAGAGTCTTTCTTCAAGACTTGTGAGATTGGTTGGGCTACTGTCAGTCATAGGGAGACTCAATTACTGAGCAGACTCTTCTTTTCATGGGGAATAGGTTCTCGTGATTTCCAAGAGACAAAATCCTTGCTCTTCCCAACACAATGTTTAGGCCATCTGCTCCTTCTCTCTCCTTAACTTCAATGCTTTTTTTCCATTCTGATGATCACCCCCAGGGAGAAAACCTTAATTAACCTTTCTAATCTCCATTTTAACAAGGAAGGCAGGGGATTCTGGGTACACTTCAGCAGCAGCAAGCAGCTGTGGGATATAGGTGGAGGTGAGAATGCATGAAACCAAAGCCCATACTAAAGGCAGGAGTCATTAAATATTCAAAACCTCAAATTTTAAGCACAGGAGACAGTCCTCTATGCTGGACCTAGATAAACACAAAGAGGAATCAGGCTTGTTCTGCTTGGTTCTAGAGTAGAGGTTCCCAAAATTATTTGGCCTACCACCCCCTTAAAAATTTACTCATCACCCCTGGAAATATACTTTCTTTAACCCTTAAATTTTTTTTAACTTTGTGTCATTTCTTTTTTCCTTTTTGTAGGAAGAAGGCAAGGCAATTGGGGTTAAGGGACTTGCCCAAGACCACACAGCTAGTAAGTGTGTCAAGTGTCTGAGCCCAAATTTGAACTCAGGTCCTCCTGACTCCAGGGCCTGTGCTCTATTCACTGTGTCACCTAGCTGCCCTCAACTTTGTGTCACTTAAAAAAAATGAAATTTTACAAAATGATGCATCTTAAATTTAATAATTTATTGTAAATTTGTGGGTTTTTTTCTTCTATCAAAAGTTTGATGATGCAATATTGCATCATCTAACCATATAGTGTCATATTGTAAACAAGTCATTATATACATGTATTCTTGTTGGATGCATGCTAGATTTCATGACAATTTCATGACAATGCCTGTCTAGGCTTGTTAAGACCTGCCTGAGGACTTGGCCACTGATCAATTATAACTTGCATTTTGTGTGTTTATTTGGAGAATAATGTAATCACTACAACTTTTAACTCTGTTACTCAACAAATGAAACATGTATGAAGAGTTTTACAGAATTTTCGTCTCTTCTTTCCCTATACTTCCAGTATCTTCTTAGTTTTATTCAATCACCCTCAATTGCATCCAAGGCTACAACTGTCCCCCCCCCCCATTGCTCCAGCACCCCTAGGGAGTGCTATCACCCACTTTGGGAACCTATGAAATCTCAAGGGTCGACCCTGGAGCCTTGGGTGGTAACTATGAAGTGGTCAATTGAGGCCTGATTTCAGAAAAAACACAACTGCCTAACAATGAGAGGTCTCCTAAAGTGGAAATGGGCTGCCTCCAGAGAGGCTGGATTCTCCTTCCTGGAAGGTCTTCAAGCAGAGGCTGGATGCCATAATGTACACAGCTCCCCAGTAGAACATGAGATCTTTTAAGGCAAGAATTCCTTCACTTTTATCTTTCTACTCCCAGAGCCTAGCATGGTGCCTTATACAAAGGAAGGACCTACTAATGGCCTGGAAAGCAGAGTCTCATTCCTCACACATGATATTCCATCTCCTGTCTTTTTCCCTTTGCTCAGGCTGATCCCACGTCTAGAACACACCCCTCCTTCGCCTCCACCTCTTGGAATCTCTGGTTTCCTTCAAGACTCAGTTCAAAGGCCACTTTTAGAATAAGACTTTTCCTGGTCCCCAAAGCTGCTAGAGCCTCCTGTCTAACTTTACGTTGGCTGTTCCTTTATGTGGGGATATTGTCTCACCCGGTTGACTGCAAACTCCTTGAGGGCAGGGACTTCTTCATTTTTGTCAACATATTTCCAGAGCCTAGAAGAGCACTTGGCATGTAGAGGTTTAATAAATGATGTTTGATTAATAAACTTAACACAAAATAAATACATCCTCACCCCAGGGAGGAGAATTTCTGACATTAAAATAGGTTCATTTATAAAAAAATATTTTCAAACATCCCTTATTATAGCCACCTTTGTTTCATCCTAGGTGGCTACCGATCTTACCTATTCCTCTTCCTGGATATGCATAAACAAATATTCTTAAAATAAAATAGAATATTAAAAGTATATAAGTCCAAACAAAGTGTTACATAGCACTGGCCTTATTATGACCCTCCCTCATTCATTAAGCTTTGGTAGCTCCTTATTTACTCTATTAAAGTGCTTAGCACAATGTCCCATAGTAAGTGCTATATAAGGACTAACAATGATAATGGTGATCATGATAAAATAGAAAGTTCTCTGGCATTTTAAAATCCTCACAGTTTGATTTTAGCTTCTTTCTTTTGTCTGATTGCTGAGAGATCATTTACCACGAACCTACTTGCCATTCCCTGGACATAACATTCCATATCCTGTGTGTGTGCCTTAGCATAAGTACTTTCCCCCATGCTTGTGATGATTCCCCTTTTCACTTGGAGCCTTTTGGAGCCCCTACTTCTTTCAAGGCTCATTTCATGTATCACCGCCTTCAAGAGACTCTTCCCTATGCCCCCCAATTGTTAGTACCAGCCTTACCTTGAACTAGCCTTATTTTTATTTTATATTTATCCTGTTTACTGATTTGTGAACTATTCAATCTCTCCAGTATGCTTGGAGAACAGGCACTGTTTTGCTTTCATATTTGTATTCTCATTGTTGCCTATCACCACACAGGACATGTCGTAGGCAGTTAATAAATGTTTTTCAATTGATCATTTGATTCAAGGTCTGAGGAAAGAAAAGTCATCATTTCCCTTGTGCCTGGAACAAAATTATTCATTCACAGCAAGGGTTCTTAACCTGAGGCTTTCACAGATTTCATGAACTTGGATGGGGAAAAAAATGCATCTTTATTTTTACTAACCTCTAACTAAAATTTAGCATTTCCTTCAATTATGAATGTAGGCAATAATATGCAGTGATCCATGGACTTCACTGCACTGCCAAAGAGGTCCATGACACAATAAAGTTTAAGAACCCCTGATTTTGAGTACCTTTTAATCTGATCTTTGGATACTTATTAATTATCTAGAAGAAACTTCTCATGTTCACCACTCATTTAAGAGGTGCTGGGTATGTAGAAAGGACTCAATAAATACTGGGTCATGGGAAAGAACTTAACCAAAAGGTAGGTCATGTTCATGAACAAAAGTATAGAGATGGGAAATACAATAAAAATTTGGGCAAGGACTAGTATTCCAGATGGGTTACAAGTGCAGTATGGGTAGGGAAACAGAAGGAAACAAATGCATTGCATATAGTACACACTTAAAAATATATTGAATGAATAAATTATAATTAGTGAGGGAGATTACCACAAGGCAGAAATGAGATTTACTGAGGATCACATTTTGTTCTTTTATAGAGGACATAAGTCATTGGAGACACTTAATAATAGTAATAATAATAATAAATAACATCCTCAGCCTCAGAGTATATTTATATGCATCTGTAATTTCCTTGGTTACTCCTTCCACCAGTAAAGATTGTAACCCATCTGCAACCTATTGCCTATGTCCTTTTAGAAGTAGTTCATAGAGGATTTATGTGGAAGACTTTCTTCTGTTGTGTTGTCTTGGATCATATTTTATTTTATTTTATTTTAAATTTCAAAATGTGTTTTATTGATACCTTTTGTTTTAACAACACGGCCATTTTGGAAAATGGTACTCCTTCCCTCTTCCCCTAATCTTTATACACTCCTTTCACCTCTACAGGAATCGAACCACCCCTTATAACAAAGAAAAGCAAAGCAATTGAACAAAAATTCCTTGTGTAGTGACCTCATCTGACAATGCATATAACATTTTGCTTGAATAGCTTCCTACCTCTCTTCTAAGAGAAGAGAAGTATGTTTCATTATCTATACTTCAAGGCAATTATTATTTATTTAGAATTTGGCTTCCTTTTTTCTGAATCCTTCATTTTCATTGTAATATAGTGACCTTCCAGCTCTTTTGCTCTGTATTAGCTCATACAAACCTTACAAAGTTTCTCTTCATTTCTTATATTCCTTGTTTCTTTTAGCATGATCATGTTCAAGTAAATTCATAAACCATAGTTTGCTCAGTTAATCCCAAACTGATAGATTCTTTCTTAATTTCCACTTCTTTGCTCCCATGGAAGTGCTGCTGTTAATATTTTGGTATATATTATACTGTGCCTTAGTTTCTTTTTTTTTTTTTTACCTCTTTCTAGTACAAGCCCAGAAGTGAGATCACTGGATCAAAGTTCATGGTTACTGCTATTGCATGCTTCCAAACTGAAATGGTTGGACAAGATCTCAGCTCCATCAGCAACATATTAGTCAGCTTATCTTTGTATGTAGTCTCCAATATCTACTGTATTTTTGTTAATTTGTCAATTTGCAGAGTGAGAGGGAAAACGCAAAGGCTGTTTCAATTTATGTTTATCTTATTTGTGATTTGGAAGAGATTTTCACATTGTCATTTATAATTTATAAATTAAAACTCTAGTTTATATCTTTTGTGGTGTGTATATGATCATTTTAATATTCTGTGGACATTAAATCTGTTCAGATATTCATAGAAATCATAGCTTTAAAGGATAAAAAGGACCTCAGAGGTCATCTAGTCCAACTTTTTCATTTTATAAGTGATGAAACTGCCTGAGGTCACATAGCAAACTATATTTAACAACTAATTAGATGGCATTCTGCTGGAAGCTGTCTCACCAACCAATTAATCCTGCCTCACTACATGTCCAGTCTAATTCATTTTTTTGGTGATACTTGTCTTGATTTCTTTGGTGCTACTTCTCTCATGCAGATCATCATTCAAAATGCATGTATAGAATTGTCTGCCTGTGTTTGGTACAACCTGAAGATCTTCAGAAATAAGCATTGATTTAGGAATGTTTCTTATCTGGTCACCCTTATTCTTATCTGGGAAAACTGTTTATTTTACAGATTAAAAGTCCAAATTTGGAAACTCACCTTAATACTCAACTATACCGAAGGCTGTAGAAGGAAAATTTTCCTATATGGTAGTGTGAGTGACGAAACTGGGATTCTAGTCCTGGTTCTACCAACACTTTGTTATCTTGGTCAAGTCACAATGTCTGTGGATCTCGGTTTTGTGGAATTTCTCAACCCAAAGGTCCTAATATCCTCCTGAAGAGTAACTCCCCTCCTCTCAGTTCATTTGCTGGAAGTGAATAAATCTGGAAACATGGCTAGAAGATCAAAAGTTAATTAGCATCAGCTAATAACAGTCTCCCGGTGGATAACAACACATCAACTCGGGAAGATATATACTAGGAAGATTTTATACAGCCTTTGGGGAATGTTATAGGAGACAAAAGCAACTTATCAGGTGAAGCTACTCAACCACTTCCTTATTTGCCAGGTTGAGTAATAGGGACGGGATGTCAGATTTGAGTGAGAATGTGTTAACCTTAGGATTTCAGAAGTGGCCAAAAATCAGGCTTGCTCCAGAGTGACTTTTCTCTGTAGTTAATCTTATCAGATATCCTGACAAGAACTTTGTAAGATAATAGAGGCCTTTTTCAAGGTGGAATTCAGTAAGGTTCACCCAGTCACTGCTAGCCTTCAGAACTGTCGCTATTTATACAACCCTCTAATTCTGTTTCTTTGATTTCTAAGGTTAATTTTTTCTAGAGTGAAGATGTTTCCCCTACATGCACAGGTCATCTCATCAGCATCCTTATCTGGGAGTGATCTCTGAAGGAGAGCCAATATGGTACGGTGAGAAGACTTAGAATCAGGAGAATTGAGAATTCTAGCTATGTAATCTTGGGTAAGGCATTTTCTCTCCCTGAAACTGTTCTTTCTCTGTGTAATGGAAATAATATTCTCATTAACTCTCCTCATGAGATTTGTAGTCTCAAATAAGATAATGCACATAAAGTATATAAATGTGAGGTACTATGAACTAAAATCCCTATCAGTTCTATGAATAGGTGAGCTGTGATCTCTAGGGTGGGTGTAGGAAGGTAGAATGTGCTTTATATTTTTATTGAGTTACCTTGAAACTTCTTAATAGCATTTGGGTCAGTTGGATACTGCTTTTGAAACTAACCAAATGCTAATGATATACTTTGGGAAGAGTGGAAGCAAGTTCATTAATAAATTTCTAAAAAATAACAAAACCAGTCTGCCATGCTTTGAAAAAATAAAAGCCTACTTAGTATTTTAGTTTCTTGATTTTAGCTCCATAAATGCTGAATCTATTCCTACACAGTAGTCATTACCAATAAACTGCAATTGAAATACATTCTACTCACCAGGAGCTGTCAGTCCCAATCTGTGTGGAGGTAGCATAATGTTTAATGCCTCCATGACTACTCACTGACTAAAAGTATTTTCCTATATGTAGAGAAAGAATGTGTTCTCCCATTCAAACCATGAGGGAATTGAGTCATAAATTGTATTACACCCTATTTAGTATCCTGCCTTTCATATACAAAAATATTGCCTACAGTCTTGAGGAAATCACCTTCTTCTCAGTTTCCTTACTCTACTCTTTCCAGTGGAGAAGAGGTCGAATCAGACTTTTAGAAAGACTAATTTGGCAGCAGTGTTCAATGTGGATTAGGGGGAGTGGGACTAGCTAGACGTTCTCAACCTGAGATCTCTGAATTCGTTTTTGTTTTAAAATTTAAGAATTGAACTTGAATATTGCTTTGTTTTGTAATCAAACGGTTTATTTTATTCATTTAAAAATATTATTCTGAGAAGGGATTCATAGACTTGAGCAGACTACCAAAGGGGTCCAGGACACAAACAAAAAAGATTAAAAGTCTTGGATTAGAAGCAGAGAAACCAAGCTTTGTAACCAGGGTCATACGTTTGCAAAGTGCCTAGCAAAGGATCATGGATGAAAAAGAATGACTAATTAGAACAAAACTAATTAGGCAACATAGAGATTATATGGATGACCTTGAACTCAACAGCACAATGAAACTCTTGTAGAAAAGACTTCCTGAACCCTGGAAAAATGATTTGCCAACTTCGCATTCACAGGCCATCCCACCCCTTTCCTTCTGCTCTTCACTGTAAGATGGGCTTAAAAAGAGCTATAAGACATTTAATTAGTTATTCTTTCCCACTGTCCATGAAAGCTACAGAATTCTCTTCCCATCATACATGTCAGGAATGACAAACAGATTGAAGAATGCTAAGGACAGACATTAGCTCAGAATTGCACAGGACCTGGAAGAGAATTATTATTATTTTTTTATTCATTTTCTTGTTTACATCATTCATTGTCATTACATTTTTGAATTACAAATTTTCTCCCCGTCTTGCCCCCA
>CM053598.1:96034560-96093284 GCA_028646575.1 Pseudocheirus occidentalis | reverse complement strand
CAACTTTTTAAGGCATTCTTCTCCTCATTGGCTTTCTGGGGCTCTTTTGCCATTTGAGTTAATCTATTCTTTAAAGTGTTGTTTTCTTCGGTCGGGTTGTTGACTCTCTTTTCACGGTTTTCTCGCATCATTCTCATTTCTCTTCCCAATTTTTCCTCCACGTCTCTTATTTGGTTTTCAAAGTCCTTTTTCAGTTGATGTATAGCTTCTAGGCATTCTTCAAGTGTCTTGGAAGCATTTAGTGTGGGTGTTGGGACTGGGTTGTCTTCCTCCCGTTCCATACTTTGATCCTTTTTGTCCACAAAAAAGGATTCTAGAGTTTTATTGCAGTTCCTATTTTGCTTCCTTTTCCTCATGTTGGCCAGTCAATTGGTTGTTTTTTTTTTGTTTTTTTTTTTTTAGGTCTGTGAAACTCTGCTTCCGGGGGGAAAACTCTGTTCCAAATTGCTAGGGTTTTCCCAGCTGCTGGAGCTATTAGAGGGGTGTTGCAAGTTCCTCCAGCTTTGGCTTGCTGAAAGTACACCCCAGGAGCTACGATCCGGGTCCAGGCCGCTCAATGCAAGAGCACTTGGCCCTGATCAATCGATTCAGCCCCCCTGTGGAGTCCGCAGGCCAGGGGCTCTGAAGCAGCCTGGTGGGGGCCGCTGCCACTGGTCCAGTAGTTCCCCTCCCCCACTGCTTCCTTGCCCCAGGTAGATTGGCCAAACTGCTTTTCTCCCCAAATTAATTTTCAAAGTTTCACTTTCACTTTCACTGACCTTCTAATTCTGTTTTGCATGTGAAGATTCCCTCAGGTGCAATAGATCTCTGAAGTAGACTTAAGCTGCTGCTGGGGTTTTGGGCTGGGCTGGTCTCTGTTTCTGTGCGAGCTATCCCTCTCCCTTCCCCATTCTTACGCCTTGGAAGATGTGGAGGTGCTGGAGGCTGTAGCTCTTCTCCTATGAAGACTGGCTGCTGGGCAGCTCGGCTGGGCTCAGCTCAGCTCCTTCCCAAGGCCCTGGGCCTGGCTGTGATCTCGGCTTCAGGCTAGGCTGGCTTCCACTCCGGGCCTCCACTCCCGGCAGCCACGATGAGCCCCTGCTGCCGAGCTGCCTTCAGCAAGAGATGTGTTTTCTATATTTTTGTGAGTCTGAGAGTCCTAGACTTTTCTATAATTTGTCTGGGCTCATATTTTCTGGGTGTTTAGGGTGGCAGTGTGGGAGCTGTGGGACCTTGCTGCTTCTACGCAGCCATCTTGGCTCCGCCCCTCCCAATTCTGGAAGAGAATTATTCATGGTGGGGTGGTGTTGACTTAATTAATGAGTTTCCCTTTTTCATTGTGAAATTTGTATGTCACTGAAACAAATCCAAGCTAAGATTTTGTTTTTCATTTTTTCATCTGAAAAGAAAACACTTCTTAACATCATGGAACTTTTGTATTTACAGAAATATTTGTTCAAGAACTTTACAGGGGAAGGGCTACCTTGCTGAAATAAGGAACCCAGGAAATCATGAAAGGATGGCAGGGCTGGGACTAGAACCCAGGCCTTGTGGCTCCTAGTCCCATGCCCTTCCTACTATCCTCTAGTCTCCAAGTAATAATCAAAAGTTTTAGGAATCCTGTGAATCATGTCTTTCTAGAGGGAAGCATTTTGCAGGAGGGTTTTGCTAGAAGGTTCCATGTAACTGGTTCCCCACCTCCAGCGCTATTACTTTAGAGTCCATGGAAATAAAAGATTACTCTCATTCTTAGCGCCTAAATGAAATAAGGCCTAGAACTAAATGAAAATCAGCCAGCCTACTGCTCAATGGAAAAAGTCCCCTTATTCTATTTTGATTTCATTCTCCTAGGAGAATGTGCTTTTGTAGTAATTGGAGTGATCCTTCCCCCCAGCCCTCCTTATTATACAGATATTTGTACTCTCTGGCCTAATGCTACAAGGAACAGTAAATGGAATGCAGGCCAGTGAATGGATGATGCTCAGGTCAGTGCTGATGAGCCCAATGCCAATTTTGCAGATGAGTGGAATTTTGACAAGAATGGCATTAATGATTTTTAAAGATCATCCATAACACTGCTTTAGATCCTCTGTCCCTTATGAGGCATGGACACTTTTTCCTGTGTGCAGCTAAGAACTCAGTTTGCTCTTAATATCACTGTCGCCATTATACTTCATCTTTATCTCCTTTCTTCAAGGCAGAATACCTATCTGGAACTTAAAAAAGAAAGAAAAGAACCACCCCCTGTTCCATAAGTCCTTTGGCTGGGAAGTACAGCCTTTTAGGGCCTTCTATCCCTTCGGTGCTAAAGTACATTGGATTTGTCATTGATTTCACACCACAATTTTTCATACACACCCCAGCTGGTCACAGCATTGGCAAAGATATTGGGGTGACTGAGAGGCTATTCACTGATACTTCAGTAAGATGGAGAGAGAAAATAAGTTCTCAAGGGGCTATGTGAGGGAAAGTGTGCTGTCATAAAGCTTTATCTAAACTAAATTACTCATGTATTAATAACTGCCACTAATTTAAAGCTTCAAGGTTGACATAGAATTTTGCAACATTATCTCCTTTGAGCTTCACTACCACCTAAAGAATTATTAATCCCATTTTGCAGATGAGGAAGCAGAGACTGAAAGAGGTTGGCTTGTTTGTGGTCACGTAGCTTATCAGAGTCAGTCCCAGATCTACCACTAGCAATCATCCTTTTGGTAATTCTGTGGGTTCCTCACCTCAGAAACATATATAGCCCTTCCAACTTCCTCCTGTAAAGTTCTTGAACACACACACACACACACATTTGTGTAAACAGTAAAGAAGTTCAACCAAACACACTGGAGATATTTTCAGTGTAGCAGGGTAACACATGAGTTCTTCAGCATCAGTATCTCAGTGCTGAATATCGGTATCTCTGGTTAGATTTGAACCCAGGTCCAGCTGATTGCAATTTGCTATCATTATACTGCACTGTGTACACTAATGAGTAAAAAATCACAGTGAGCAATGAACATAGAGGCAATATGTATCTCAGACTCTACTGGGCTAGTGTTTGTTCTTTGGAATTTCCAAAAACTAAAGCATAAAAACAAACAAACAAACAAAAAAACCAAGCAAAAAAATGTAAGGAGGTGGCCAGATGGTACAGTGAATAGCACTAGCCCTGGAGTCAGGAGGACCTGAGTTCAAATCTGGCCTCAGACACTTATAGCTGTGTGACCTTAGGAAAGTCACTTAACCCCAATTGCCTGGTTCTCCCCCCCAAAAAAACAAAATCAAACAAGCAAACATAATGTTTATAAGATGCTTGTTCTTAGGAAACACAGATGTATTTCTACAAATGAACACAAATTATGTAAAACATAAAAATATTAGAGATGAAAGGCATCTTTGAAATTAAATCCAACTCCACTTCAGAGCTGAGGAAACCAAAACCCAGAGTAGGGAAACAACTTTCCCAAGGTCACACAGTCATTTTTGCACCAAAGTTGGTATTAGAACCGTCCTGACTTGCAGGCCAGGTCTCTCACACTGCTGTCTCTTACAGTGCCACCGTTTTTATATGTTGTCCTCCAGATGAAGCAGCTATAACTTAAAATGCTCAGTACAGCAATAAAAAATACATGAGCCCTGAGGACTCTCTATGTGAGCCTCAGCAGATGAGTCAGAGGTCAGAGATTCGGCACGTGAAGGAGACAAGAGTTCCTTCTTTATTTTCTTGGGTGCTTATTCAAGAACCATTTAAGACGGAGAGACCCATGTGGGAGACCCTGGGTACCTGCTCTTGAGAGACAGAAGAACCAGGGCTCATATGTGGACATTCAGTGTTGTCTTGCCAGGTAGTTGGCATTAGCAACTTCTTCTGGCTGGATAGGCAGAACTGTCTGTGCTTTTAAATCTACCTGACTAAGCACAATTACCCTTTTTCCTCAGTCCTCACGTTGGCTTAGATTCATTCAATCATGGCAGAAGACATTATGTGGTAAGGTGGACAGGTCTGAAGGCCACCTCCTCAGTCATCTTTAAGCCATGTGACTCTAAGGAATAGGCATAGGGTTTCGATCTGTTGGGCTTGTCCTTTTCAGTTCTAGGAATAATTCCCTGGCTTTTCCCATCGACGGATTCCTCCGTCTTGTGATCAGAGCACTCATGAGCCCCAATTACAAAAGTATAACACATTTACCCTTCCATACCCTGACCATAATCACAAGGCTTCTAAAGTCCCTTCCAGTGCTAAATCTATGATTCTCCAGTCAGTAGAACTTGGTCTCTTACTGTCATTCGTATTCAGAGCATCTCAAACGCAGAATACAATATAAAGGCCCAGACTAACCACAACCCACTCTAAAGAGAACAGATTCCTTAGCTACAGTTCCTACAATTGTACTCAGAGATTTTTGCACCCTTAACTTGGAGAAGGAATGAATAGGAGATTCTCAGAGAGAGTCAAGAAAAAGGTGGGAGAAATCATAATATTGAAAATCAGTCTCTATCTCTTACCCCACTTAGATTTATGGTTTACTTTTTCTTTTCCACAGTGGTCCTCAAGCTGTGCAATCCTCAGCAATCCATGCCCCTTCTCCTATTGGACCTCAGAGATCTAAGGCACGCATTCTTTGTCTTTTTAATCTGATTTCTCATCTTCCTCCAGGGCAGCTAAGTTTGTTTATTCAAAATACCCCAGAAGCTGCTTCATTTGTAGGAGGATGCATGTCCTAATACACCACACACACACACACACACACACACACACACACACGTCTCAAAAGATGTCAGGGCAGGAAAATGGTCCTGTTTACCTAAGCCTGGGAGAGGGAAATTTGTTTCCTTTGCTGCTTACCCTCTTGGGTACCCTTTTTTGGAGATTTTTTCCCTTTAAATATTATTTCCCCCAAATAAGCTTATTATGTAAGGCTTAGAGAGTGCAGAGACCATGCACAAAAATGGCTTACACATGCAGAAATATATTTTTAAAATACTTTATTCATGCCCTTTAAAAAAACATCATAGTCATTTGCCTTTAAGTTCCTTCCCCTTTCAATCCTCTAATATAAGAGAAAAACGGCTGAGTAAAACTACCTAATAAGGTAATTTGGCAGCCAATGCAACATTATACCTGTCAAGAGGAGGAGGGTGTGTTTCATTATCTGTGCTCCAGGACTATGTAGGTCATTGAATCTGAGTCCACCTGTATTCTGTTACCATTCATTCTCATTATCATAATGATCGTGTATATTTTTGTCCTGGTTCTGCTCTCTTTGCTTTATCAGTTCATGCAGCTCTTCCAATTTCTCATAATCATTGTTCCTCAAGGCGCTTTATTTCATTATGTTCACATGCAATATTTTATTTAGTCCTTCTCCAGTCAATGGCCACTTCTTCTATTTCCAGGTTTTGTGACCACACACACACACACACACACACACGCACACACACACACGCATGCACACACACACACGCACACACACACACACACACACACACACTACTGCTATGAACTTTTGGTATATAGGGCATCTTTCTTTCTCTTTTTGATCTTGTCTCCCACATGGGTCTCTCCATCTTAAATGGTTCTTGAATGGACTTGAAATGGACTTGTCACAGTCCAATTATGCCTAATAGTGAAACCACTTTGTTAAAGGACATGAAAAGTATAAGTGACTTATCTTGCATAATTCTAAAATGTTTCCCAGAATAGTTGGACCAATTGATAGGATTACCAATGGTACATTACAGAGTCGGCTTTCCTGTAGCTCCTCCAGCACTGATTATTTCCATCTTTCATCATCTTGGACAATTTAGTGGATAAGACACAAGGCCTCTGAATTGTTTTAATTTGTTTTTCTCTCATTATTTATGATGTGGAATAGATTTTTCTTGTGACTATTGATTATTTTCATTTCTCCTTTGAAAACTATGTCTTTTAACCACTGGAGAATGTCTCTTAGTCCATTTATGTGTTCATGTCAGTTCCTTGTATATCTTGGATATCAGACCTTTATCAGATATATTTGCTGCAAAGATTTTTTCCCCATTTATTAGCTTTTGTTTTTCTTATAGCAGTAGAATTGTGTTCATGGAAAAGCTTATTAATTTAATGTAATCAAAACAATCTGTTATTTTTATGATTAGTTAATTCTCTTCTGTTGAAATTTTTCCTTCTAGCCATAATTGTGAAAAGTAATTCCTTTGGTTCTCCTTTAATTTTTTTATGTGACTTTTAATTTTTAGGTCATACATCCATGCTGGACCTTATTCTGATAGAATGCTGATTGAATCTTAATTTCTTCCAAATTGATCTACCAAGGAACTTTGTATTATTGGATTTAGCAAACAATGGGATATTGTATTTAATTGCTTCAGGTTATTATCTAGTCTGTATTATCTAGCTTTTCTAGTCTGTCTCACTTGATTTAATTTTCTAGTTTTTAACCAATACTACTTTTTATTATTGTTTTTATAATATATTTTGAGGTCTGGAAATGCCATGACTCTCTCATTCCTATTTTTGAAAAATTATCTTGAAATTCTCATGAGATTTTGTTATTATTGTGTCTAGTTCTGTAAAGTAAACCCCTGGTGGTTTGATTGTATAGCACAAAATCTATAAATTAAATTATGACGTATCGTAATTTTCATTAAATTGTCATTATGAATTATGAATAATAGATTCTCCAGTTATTTAAGGCCTCCCTTGTCAAAAGTAGTTACATTTATGTAAATCTTGAATGTGTTTTTGGTAGCACCAAATATCTAACTAATTTTACAGTTATTGTGAGTGAAATTTCTTGTTCTTTCTCCTGGGTTTTGTTAGTAATCTACAGACAGGCTAATGATTCTATGAATTTGCTTTGTATTCTGCTAACTTACTGGAGCTGTTAATTGTTTTAATTACTTTTTTCATTGAATCACCAGGGTTCATTAAGTAAATTATTATATTTTTGACACATAGTTATCATTCTTCCTCTTCTTATGTTCATTTCCTCAATTTCTATTTCTTGTCTTATTGTAATAACTAGCTTTTCCAACACCACATCAGCTGTGGAGCATATCCTTTCTTTACCCTTGATCTTCTTGGGAAAGCATTATAAATATTTTAGCCCTCGGGTTTAGGTAGATTTTTGGGAAAATACTGAGATGTGTTTTTGAGTAGCTAAAAACCTCAGAGGGCCCGATACAGGACAGGCTAGTGAGATGGTCCCCTGGGAAAGATGCTTGAGGAGAACTGAACTAGAGATAGCAGTGAAAGTGAACTAAAGGAAGCACAAGCTATAGATAACAGAGTGAGAAGACCACCATCTGCTGGGAGTGAAGAAGAGATATGGCAAGGTGGGGGAGAGTGGATGGGAGCATCAACGGGAAGGAGTGGCCAGCAGCATCTCTGTCTCCTGGGAGCTCAGTGGAGTTGTGGGAGGTAAGCAGCATAGCTAAAACAGTATATGTGGAGAGGAGAGCCTGTGTGAGGTAATTAATCCTGTTCATGTTTCCTCCTACAGATCTACCCAGGGATATATTATGTAAATCAGGAAACTTGCATGGGTCTAAGAGAACAAGAATAGTTAACATTTCCAGAGTGCTCTAATATTTGCAAAGCATTTTACATGTATTCAATTCAATCCAATAAATTTTAATTAAGTGCTTACTATGTGCCAGGCACTGTGCTAAGTTCTGGGGATACAAAAAGAGATAAAAGACAGTCCCTGCCCTCAAGGAGCTTGCAATCTAATGGGGATTACAACATGCAAACAAATATATACAAAGCAAGCTATGTACAGGATAAATAGGAAATGATAAAAAGAGGGAAAACACTGGAATTAAGAGAAGTTAGGTAGAAAGAGTGATTTTAGTTGATCCTCACAGCAACTCTGGGAAATAGGTGCTATTATTATCCACATTTTAAAGATGAGGGAAACTGAGGTACAAAGAGGTTGAGTGACTTGCCCAGGGTCACACAGTAAGGGTGTGAGGCTAGATTTGAGCTCAAGACTTCCTAACTCCAAATTAAACACTCTCTAGAAGGATTTGCTAACTGCAGGGTATTTTACTTTCTAAGGGCTCAGAAATTGATTTTATCTGCTTCTATTAATTTGCAAACAGCATTTGATCTCTTGAGTTTTGCAAACTTGTGTGCTTGTCAGGTGTAGTTACTCTTGGGCAGTGCCAGATAAAGATAGCTCCAGATCATCAGCATGGGGGCACTGAGCCAGAGAAGGGAGAAGTCCACCAAAGTGTGCTCAGGTCATTTGCATCAGGAGGGAGTCTCTGATATAAGGTTTGTGAAAGGAAAGAGGGTACATTACATTGTAGGAATAGAACGAAGATTGTGTTCCAGGGTAAATTTCTACATAATGCAGAGAAAACTCCATGGGAGGTTGACTAACAGGTGATAAACAGCTTTTTCCCTGATGATGTCTATGTATAGCCAGAGTCCAAGGAGCCAGCAACAAAGGAAACAAGCCTATTTCTATAGCTATAAACACCAGTTAGACTAGAGGAGGAAATCTTAGGCTTGCCTGTTTGTATCTCTGGTGCCCAGCTGTGGGTACCCTGAAGGGCTGAAGAAAATGTCATCTGAGGACACCATAACCATGGGACCATCAGAGAGCAATGTAGCTGACTTTACTTCCTGAGATGAGGTCAGTGAGCTTCTTGGAAAATATTCATTGTAAATTCTTTGGGTTGCAGAGTCAGCTAACCACTTAGTAAAGAAAATATAACTTTCATTAGCTTACTTTTATTTTAATAAAAACTTTTGTCCTGTACATTGTGACTCACTGATTTGTCAGTAGGGAGTTGATGCCAGCCTTCTGGGCTCTCTACAGGAGAGATTTCTCCAAGTTTCTGAGTAGAGAGTTGAGCAAAAATAAAATTGAGACAAAGCACAAGAATATTTACAGGGTCTTTTTACCCTGGGTACAAAAGATGTCCCTGAGTGGCACAAAGGTTACTTTTGTACATTTTTGACATTTTACAAAGTGTTTTCACATCTGATAGCAACCTCATTGTCCCACTGATTTACTTATATGTTTTTTAACCAATACTAATTTTTATTGCTTTTATAATATATTTTGACATCTGGCAATGATATGACTCCTTCATTTCTGTTTTTTAAAAAATACTTACCTTTAGTGGTAGAGAGGATAGAGTTGGGTCTGAAGCCAAGAAGACTTCAGACACTTACTAGCTGTGTGACCCTGGGCAAGTCACTTAACTATTTTTTTTGCTTCTGTTTCCTCAACTGTAAAATGAGCTGGGGAAGGAATTGGCACATTTAGTATCTTTGCCAAGAAAACTCCTATAAGAGACCATGAAGAGTTGGATGTGATTGAACAACAAGAGATTTTTAGGGCAGATAGGTGGTACAGTGGATAGAGCATTGGTCCTTCAATCAGGAGATCTTTGAGTTCAGATTTGACCCCAGACATTTACTAGCTTTGTGACCCTGAGCAAATCATTTTACCCTGTTTGCTTCAATTTCTTCATCTGTAAAATTAGCTGGAGAAGGAAATGGCAAATCATTCCAGTAACTTTGCCAAGAAACCCCAACTGGAATCACAAGAGAGTCAGATCCAACTGAAATGTTTCAACAAGAGCTTTATTATCTCCATTCTACAAATGAGGATTTTGAAATGTAGGGATGTTGGTCCTTTTCTGAGGTCATACAACTAACAAATGACAGAGACCTTAGAGAACATCTAATCCACTCCCCTCATTTTACAGATGCAGAAACAGAGCCAGGGAAGTTGAGTGACTTGTTGATGGTACACACGGTAAATAGGAAAGCTGGATTAAAAAACAGGTCCTTCAACAGCATAGCCAACATTCTTTGTACTATATAATGTCCCCTTGCCCAAAATATTTAATTTTTAATTTAATTTAATTATTTAATTTAATTTATAAATTAAATTAATTAAATATTTAATTTAATAAAGGATATGTGGCTTTTAGTTATAGCTATGAGACCCTAGATGAGTCACTTTACTCATGAAGCCTCAGATACCTTATTTGCCCTCTGCTTATTTTGGGGATTTGTGAAATAAAATGATATGATGCAAACTATGTAAATTATGAATATAAGCAGCACAAATATGACATTGATTGTCATTTATACTATTGATGGAGTTTGTGTATCACATGAGAAGTTGAACTGGGAAATGTCTCAGGTTCGTTCTAATGGCAAAATTCAAAGATTCTGGGACTACTTCAGGTCCATTCTACCATCATAGCAGAGGGGAAACTGATCTGGTGAAGGAAGGGGTTGCTACAGCTGTTACTGTGTTCTTCAGGTTTCTAGACAGTCCAACGTCCCTGTGATGGTCACAGTGCTGGCCTGGCTCTTCTTGGGTTGTATCTTGGTGGCAGACAGAACAAGAAAACAAAAATAATTTGCTTGAGACCTAGTGAAGAGCCACAAAAAGATACAGAAAACTCTTTTATGTTGAATATGAAAGTTATATCATACTCAACATCTACCCAGAACTGTCTCTGGTTTTATAATCTCTCCCCCACAATAGCTAGAAACTTACTGACAAGCATATTAATGTGTCAAGAAGAAATCCCTGAAAAAACTACATTTGGCTCTGTGTGTGTGTGTGTTGTGTTGTGTAAGGCGGTGTGGGTGTGGGTGGGGGGAAAGAACAACCTTCCCTCTCTTCTTAGTCTCTTGGGGTTTGTATTTTTAATCTTTTGTTTACCTTCTGAAAAAAAGTGCAATTGAATATAAAAGTAAGCATCAGAAATCCTAATAAAGTAGTGACGTTTTCACAGAGCTTTACAACTTACAGAGTGAATACCCATTCACTCTTAATCAGTCTTCACAGTGACACTAGGATTGGATGAATGCCACCTGTGTGTGATAAATGAAGAAAATCGGGTTCAGAGAAATTGATTTGCCCAGGGTCGCACAGATATATGTGGGAGAGTCTGAATTAATAAGTTTTTCCTGATCTCTCACACTCTTAAGATTGTTCATCCTGTGATTAGTTTACTGGCTGTAGAGGAATGAAGAGAAGCCATGGGAAGCAGAGAGATATAACCCCCAGGACAGGATGTGAGCACTGAACTGGGGGTGTGTGGGGGAAGTTAGGATGGGGCTGACCAGAAAAGGAAACAAAGTGGTCATGAAAGCAGGATGACTCAGTTCCAACTGGGAGGGTGTAGGGAGTGGCCAGTGAGGGGAGACTGGATATTGAGGGGAGTTTTACCTTTATTCCATTAGAGAGAGAGAGACTAACAGACTATGTACAGTATCTCTATTTTAAAAAACCCCCAAACAAGCCCAAAACTAATTGGAATAATTTCCCTTAAACCTGCGCCCTTCCAACCATTCACATAGTCACCAAGGCTGGCAATGAAACTCATTCACACTCATTTGGCCCCATCACCCGCCTAATCCTGCCATCTCTCCCTTCACAACATCCTTCATCTGTGTCCTCACAGGACTGTCATCCTAGCTCAGGCTCATCCTCCCTCTCACCTGGACTATTGGACCATCTTTTGAAGTTGTCTGGCTGCTTAGAGAGGTAAGAGCAGGAATGTAGGGCATCTAGATGTAACAGCTTCTCTCCCTGAATTTTCAGCATTTTTTGATGGTGGTTTTCTAACTGAAGGACCTCTCAGGTACTCCAGTACTGGAGGTTGTGTAGGAGGAGGAGGAACATAGACCTGTTGAATTAAGAGGGCCCTGATTCCTCTGAGTCTCCAGGATTCTTTACCCTAAACAGAGATAGGAGGCCAAATGAGTGCAGATGACAGTTTCATTGCCAACTTTGGTGACTATGTGAATGGTGGCACCAACAACAGAAATATGGCATTTTAGAAGGGGGTAGAGGAGCATGATGAGGAACTTGCATAGGGGCTCTTGGTGTTGAAGGGCTACAGGGGTGGGAAAACTGTAGCCTCGAGGCCACATGTGACCCTCTAGGTCCTTGGGTGCAGTCTTTTGACTAAGTCCAAGTTTTATAGAACAAATCCTTTTATTAAGGGATCTGTTCTATGAAGTCAAATCACTGCACTTGAGGACCTAGAGGGCCACATGTGGCTTCGAGGCTGCAGGTTCCCCATCCCTGGTCTAAGCTGTTCTACTGTTTTTACTCCCTAGACGTTCTTTGGTCTTAGAATGATTTCCTGGTAACCACCACTACTATTTCTTGCTCTTCTTCCTCCTTTGCCTCTTTCCTCTTGCTTCCTTCTAAAGAGGTTTGGGAGAGATTGGTGTCTAAGGGATCTCATATGAATCCCTTGAGGGTTCTTGTCTGGAAAGAATTTCACAGGACCCAAGCTGTCTTTTGGCAAAGTTACAAAGTTTATTGTTATGCTGACTTAGCAACAGGCAGAAGTAGGGGGACCTGCAAAGTGCAGGGATCTAAGGTAGAGTTATAAAGTTTTACACTTTGCAGCAGGCAAGAAAAGGTTAAAGGAACCTGCAAAGAGCAGGGAATAGAGGTTCAGTTTTTATAACCATAAAACTGTCAGTCAAAGGTTAATTATGCTAACTAGGTGGGCAAAGGTGGAGTTAGGGAAGAGTTTTGGAGGAGTTTAGGAGCATTCAGTGCTTAAAGGAACATGCACTTTTTATATCAACTGTGCAGGCATATTGCCCATAATTCACTGGGACATCTCCCTGGGGGGGCTATCAGGAGGTGTGGTTTTTGGTTTGTGACATCACTATGTTACTTTTTGGTCAAGGATGAAGGGGTTATGGCCCATATGGCTGTTGGGAAGATAGGCTTGATTGTTTCAGAAGCTGCCAAGTCTGGGAGCTAGACCATATTGGGAGGGAGTTATCTCTCTGATAATGTTGTTCAATGCTTTTGGGTGCAGCTGGCCACTTAGAACAAAGGAGCTAAGTATTTCTCTAAGGGTTTGTTTATAGAATGCTTTTGAAGGATTCATAGGTGCTGTCTCTAGGCAGACTGCTAGCTCAGGGAAAAGACTTGTAGGCTGGGGGAAAGGGAAAGGCAGGGTTAACACCTTTATGGCTGGGGGAAAGTGTGGTCTTACAACTTAATTGCACAGGCTTATTACAAACTGATGTTATATACATAGGTAGCCAAACACAAGTGAGATTTTGCAAACTGAGGTTACAGACAAAAGTATCCCAGACCCCATCACTTCCTCTTGCTTTCCCTCCCACTTTTGGGCATCTAACTAAATATTTCCCTTTCCACTGGCACCCAGAATTCATATTCTCCCTGGTTCAATGTGGAATAAAACAGTTCCATGGAGTCTTCCTTAGCCTCCATCTCTAAGGCAAGGACCATCTTTCTGGGATTTTCTGAGGGTTTTTTTAATGATAGTAATAATGGGAAATAAAGGGTAATTGATTTCTTCTTAGACTCCATGAAACATTCTCTTTTTTTCCCCCACTTAGATTTTGCATGAAAAGAGTGAAGATGGAAAGTCTTCACATAGTGATAGATTCAAAATAAGAGTCATTTGAGAAGAAGAGTAGAATTGGCTGTTACAGACATTTATTGCATCACAGAGTCCATAGCAGAGAAGGGAACTTCTATGGCTGGTATTGGGTAGTGAAAACCAAGGTCTGGTAATGCTGCTAAGGAGAATGGGGCTTGGGCTGGGTTAGTAGCAACTAGGGGGTCGGAAGGGAGGTCTAATCCCTCCCCTTTCACAACCACCTCAAAACAGCCCTGTTTGTAGGTATAGGGACTGAACCTATGATTTAACTGATATAGGGAGCACTCCATGAGGTATTTCCTTTACCAAAGCAGCGTCTGCCACATTTTTTGCAACTCAGCTCAAAGTGTTGCCTATAACAACTGAGAAGTTGAGTCACTTGCCTAGAGTCACACAGCCAGTTCATGTCAGATGAAAGATTTGATCCCTGGATCTTCCTGCCTCTGAAGTCAGTCTCTATCCATTCCAACAAAATCCCTCTCTGCAAGTACTAGAACAAAGTGACAAGGGTAAAGAGACATAACATTTCCAGGCAACATAAGAATCTGTAGTATCCAAGGGAAAGGTAACAGATGAGAACAGGGACACTTCACACAGAGGAAGGCAAAAGTCCACCAAAATGAGACTGTAGAAAGCCAGAGGAAATCCTTTCCCTTCCAGAAGACTTCACATATTAGGGACATGCATAAGTCAGGAAATGCCTGCTTTTCTCAAGAAAAAAAGAAAGAAACCTTTAGTGCTTTAATTTGTTCACTGTTTTCAATAGATTTTCTTTTAACCTTGGGGTCTTTAATAGAAAAAAAAATTCTGAGCTCTAAGTTGTTCTCAGGATGGTGTGGCTTAACTGGGTCTCATGCCAAGCATTTTGCAAACTCATTTTCCCCTCCACTGCTTTTCTCCATTTTGCCAGTTGATGCTACTCATCATTTTCTGTCATCTTCCTCTGTAATGGTTTGCAGATGTGCTTATTTTCTAAACTGATATTGTCCTTGCATGCTATGCCTTTCTGCTTGGTGAGAAGCTCTCAAATTACTGACTGAAGTGGTTTCCAGATTCTTTTTGCCTTCTTATTGTGGTGACTTTCATAGTTAAAACTCCTCTAAGAAACCAAGATCACTAAAGGAAATGTCTTTACTTTCATCCATTTCCTCATTTTTCAAAGTTGAAATCTTATTTAAGTAAGCCATGTTCAGTGTATTATAATTGTGAATGGTGTTTTCTTATCTTTAGCCTTTCTTCTAATTTGATGTTGATTTTTACTTTCCCTTTAGCCAGTTGATGGTCTGATTGCACAGTGATGGACAGCTAACTGACAGGTGTCTAAGACTGAAATAATTCTGCTGTTGATAATCAGTCATCTTCTGTCTCTTAATATATTTTCAATTTCATTTCTTTTTTGATGTCCATTGTTTACCATTTCCAGTTGTACATATCTAAGATAATATCCTTTATTCCCTTTCTCCTGTGGGTAATTTGTTATAATCTACTCACATCTACCATGTACCCTTTCATTGCCTATCAGATAATCCATAATGCATTCTTTCTTTAGGAGGCAGTGGTATTCTAGAACTCAAAACCATACATTACCAGTAGGAAATTGTTGTTAAAAAGATGGACCTTTGTTTCAGGGAAAAGTTTGGGGTCATAAAAGCACTGTACAATTCCCCAAATGCCACATAACCCACTTTTCTGCTCCTCTTCAGTTCTGGGTCCCGTTTATGACACACACACACACACACACACACACACACACACTATTTCTTCCTAATATATATGTACTGTTGAACTACTTTTATGCATCGTTCAACCAACTGCAAATTTTAATCTGGTCAATAGGCATTCTTCATCCATTTGGTTTTTGATGTGTGAATAATAGGCTGAATTTTTTTTTCAGTGCTTATGGGTACCATTTAGAAAGCTCTGCAATGTTCCAAAGCTTGCTGCAATTAGTTCAATGTCACAGACAAACAGGAACATCTGGAGGACCTAATTAAGTATAGAGATCATACTTTGACTTAATCTCTTTCTTAGACATCCTCTATGACAGTGGAAAACCCATTTGGTGATTGTCTCTCTATGCCTCATTTGATGTCAGTAATCAGAGGGTGATCAAAATAATTTCTGTTTTTATAATCAAAGAGATGCACAACCGGTAGTGAGAGGAAGAGACAACTGATGGACAATGTTTGTGTTCCATTTTGTCTAGCTAGTGTCAAAAGATCTAGAAGAAGATCCCTAACATGCTGGGTGGATTCTTTTGAAAAGTTTTATTCCTTTTTTTTTTATTTTTAGGGCATCATTAATTCCCTGTTTTGCCTTCTCTCATAACAAAGAAAAATAGCTCAATGAAATTGGCAGACAAAAAAGTCATCTGGAACATACCATTCCCATAGCTTCCCATCTCTCTACCAATAGGATGAAAATCTTATTTTATCATCTGCTCTTAGAGATCAATATTAGTCACTACAGTTTATCTGAGCTAGGCTATGTTTCTGTCAGAATCCTGTCTATTCAACAGCTCTTACTTTCTTCTATCTTTCAGTACCACTCCAGAGTGGTAACAGTCAGGAAGCTGCACTTCTTTTTATTCTTCTGCTTCTCCTTAGACTGCATTTTCCTTTCCATTATGTTATAGCTTCCGAGCTTAGCACCAGTACCACATACCCAATATCCACTGTGTGCATATTTGCAAAAGGAGCTTATATTTTTATGACTGAGTAAACAGGTTAGCTGAAAGAAAGTGACTTGTCCAAAGTTCTACAGCTAATAAGTGACAGAACTGAGTATGACAATCTTGTCTTTATGAGAATTAAGAGTACTTTCTTCACTCTGCCCTGATGCTCTGAAAGAACTCTCACAGCTCTTGGCTTGTGGTGGGGAGTCAATTCCCAATATTCATACACCCACCATCTAATTTCAGAGTTTGCAGAGGGAATTGGAGAGCAGCCATACCATAGGAAGGAGAAAAAAAAATAAGACCAGCGGAAAAGGCTAATTGTGTAGACTATTTACCTAGAAAAAAGAAGGCTACTGAGGTTACTTAATCAGCTGCTATATATATATATATATATAAAGGGTTACTAGATGGAGAAGAGTGTGTGACCAGGTGCTTCTTCTCATATACAGGGAATGCTCTGGAGTTACTGTTCACCTGGATATGGGTTAGTTATAGAGAACACCATCACAACCAGCCAGTCCCCAGGCAATTGGAATCCTTTCTAAGACTTCTTAAATTTATCATGAGATCCTTGGAAATCAGGAAGATACAGTTATGAGAATCTAGTCTTATAATACAGGTCAGAATACCAACTTACCCATTGCTTCCATGTTACCCTTGAGGAAACTGAGTTCTCAAGTCCAAGGCTACAAAAATGATAAGTAGCACGGGTAAAACTGGAATCCAGGTCCTCTTCTCTCAGAGAAGCAAGAGGGTCCTCTAGTGGAAAGTGTGTGGGACTTGGAGCCAACATTTGAATCCTGCTTCCAACACTTACTAGCTGTGTTGCTGTTGAGATGAGTGAGTTACTTAAATTTTTTTGAGCCTAATGTCTTAAATTACCTTAATTAATACCTGTAGTAGCACCTATCTCCTGGGGATGGTTGTGAGGAGGTGATGCATATGGAGCATCAGGAAAGGGTCAGCCACTGTCTTCTCTCTAGCACGGGATCTGGTGCTCTCACCGCTGCATCACACTGCATGGTTTGTCCATCAAGCACGAGAAAGATACGTTAGCATGGCATTTAAAATCTGCATATGTCCTCTTATAATTAATGAGTTTCATATATAAATATAAATACACATGCATGTATCTGATTTATTTTATTTTCTTCTATCCAATTGCTCTATTTTTTGCTTTTTATTAGGGATATGAATTCGTCCCCATAATAAGTTTTTCTTCCATGTTCATTTTTGGTGTTGTTTTTTTCTTTTCCTTTCAGTGCTCCTTTCTTTGTGGGGAGTGGGGGGGGGGTGGAGAGGAAGACAAGGCAGCTGGGGTTAAGTGGCTTGCCCAAAGTCACACAGCTAGTAAGTGTGCCAAGTGTCTGAGGTAGGATTTGAACTCAGGTTCTCCTGACTCCAGGGCCAGTGCTCTGTTGATTGCACCACCTATCTGTCCCTTTTTCAGTACTTCTTACAAGAAAGTAAACACTTTTTAACTGCAAAAAAAAATATGAGTGACTTCTTATTTATTTAGTTATTTAGTTCTGCAGATCTATAGTAACAGCTTTCACATCATTTAATGTACAGCTTAAATCTTACAGCTTAAAAAAACCCCACCTTTCCTTTCCCTGATACAATGTATTATAGCCCTTCCTGAGAATCCTCTTTGCCGACCTCCTCAATTGCTTGGGTATCCTCTTTGATCTTTTCTTCTTGAAATCTTCTTTGCTGGAGTCCTCCTCTTCCATCAAAAACCATCCCAAGGCTCTCCTTCTCCCTGAAGACTTTCCTGAGCCTCCACATTAGAGTGGTCACTCCTTCCCTAGCTTTCTATCCCTCTCTTTTAGCTTAATTGTAACATGTTCCAGCACATTCTACCTCATCCTATATTTGTGTCATTATTTTGTTATCCTATTAGATTACAAACTCCTTTAGGAGAGGGATTGTGCTCTTTTATCTTCGTTCTTTCATTTTCTACCTTATCTAATTGAAATAGAGATGTAAATCTGATGCCTCATCCTGGTGTGAAGGGGATGCTCCATTTTCATAATCTTCTGCCAGTAGAATGCAAACTCTGGCTGATTCTGTCAACTGATAGAGATTTCAAGAGTGGGTCTGGGGATGGGACATACCATTCTCATCCAAGACCCAGCCTAGCTAAGCTGGAGATGCCTCATCTCCAGACTGGCTGTGCAGCTGAATTTTTCAGCCCCAACAACTCCATAAGACATATCAAGAGTTTTGTAAACTTTATGAGACTGCATACCAAACATCTCTCTACCTGTCTGTCCATCTATCTTCATTATTGTTTTTCTATTTTCTTAGTTCTGTCTTTGCTAGGTTTAAAGTTCTATTGTCTATTTCTTCCATCTTTCTAGCCACAGAATTCCAAATTCAGTGCAGAGAGTACTGGCTCTGCAGTAAGAGGGCCCAGGTTCAAATCCTTCCTCTGATAGCTCTTGTGTGGCCTTAGGCAAATTAACTTACCCTCAAAGGTAAAATGAGGGCATTAATTTTGATGGGTTCTGAGATCCCTTCCAGCTCTTTATCTTTGATCTTTATAGATACCATGATCCTATGAATTATTCTGTCTAATTGGTTGTCTCTACTACCCTCATTCATTTTTTGCTGTTTAATTCTTAATACTCCTTACCCTGGGTAGTTGATGGGGTAGTGATAAAGTCTGGGACCTGGACTCAGGAAGGCTCGTCTTCATGAGCTCAAATGTGGCTTCAGACACTTCCTAGCTATGTGACTCTGGGTAAGTCACTTAACCCTATTTGCCTCAGTTTCCTCATCTGTAAAATGAACTGAAGAAGGCAATCTCAAACCATTCCAATATCTTTGCCAAGAAAAACCCAAATGGGGTCATAAAGAATAAGATGTGACTGAATAAGAACAATCCCACTCCTTATCCAAACTGAGTATCACTTGTTCCCTTCACTTTCCTTCCTTATTTCTGCTTTGTTGCTTCTCTCATAGCTCAATGTGTCTATTTCTCCCTATATATCACAGGGATTATTGATAATGCTGTGTGAAGCTTTTTTTTTAAACAGGGAAGAGATAGGAAGGTTCTGGCTATCTTCTTCTTTCTTTTTCTTTATGTAATTTGTTCTCTGGTTTACTTATTCCATTACATTGGGAGAGATCAACCTTTCCTTCCTCACCTTCTATCCCCAATTCACTAGCCATCTTGATTCTTCCTGTATAATTGAAGTTGTACCTTCCCTCTTATCACCAAAACAAATAATTTTAACCCCCTCAAAGATAATATCAATAAACATGCCAGCATATGAACCAAATTTTGAGTTGAAATTTTTTTAACTAAATTTTTTTTAAAAGGCCTCCCTTCCCCTCCCCCCCATTGTCTTTCAATTAAACGAATCTTCCAGCTGAAGGAGATCTTAGAGGTCATCTGCTCCAGCCTCCTCATTTTATGGCTGATGAGTCTGAAATCCAGACTAGTAAAGCAACTTCATCCAAAGGGCATGGCTAATTAAATGACAGAACTCTCAGGTTTTCCCTTCTTATTCCAGGACTCTTTTCACTATTATGGTGTTTCTAACCTATTGATGCACTTAAAACCGATTATATTTTCACTCAATTATTTTTGAGTTTGCGGGAAGATATTGTTGTGAGAGCTAAAGCAGATGAATTCAAAGTATTTCCTAGCTCAATTTGCAGCTAAATACTATTGGGTTCTCTTTGAAATGGTTGTTTATTTCCAGTACAGGGACACATTTCCTCCATGTTTTATTGCTGGTCATTCATGGACACTTTCCAAAATTCAAACAATAAATTAGAAGTTTGGCTTTGAAAAACTTTCATCTCCAAGGGCCATATCTGCCCTTGATCTACAGATGCAGCTTTCATTGATATTAATAAGAATTTTTTCCAAGAACTGAGAGTAGCAAATGCTCCAGAGGTTTCCTGGGAACAGTGATGTGATTAATGCTGCCTTTACTTCCAAATACCTCTATGTGCAGCTTCCAATCCCTTCTCTTCAGCTCCACCCCTCCCTCTGTCATTTCCCCCAGTTTTCTTCATCTTCATGCACATTTGAAGTCAATGCGTGTCTTTCAGAAACTGCAAGAATCTCACAGCATTGAGTAATTTTATGTGAATCATGCAGATGTATGGGCATATAGCAATTAGCCTCAGCCAGCCAGAATAGCTGATGAAATACAATTAACAATTCTTTTGCTTCAATGCAATGTACTATCAATAATGGATGATAGCATGTCACATTGGTCTGAAAAGAATACTGATTCTGCTGCATTATAAGAAGCCATTGCTGATGTCAGTTGCTATAGAAAATAGGTGTATGTATTTTCTGGATTTTTCCCCCTCTCTGAACCATGTTTTAAAGAGCAATGAGCTTGCCAGATTTGATTTATAAGAAATCATTGATAAATTTCCAAATTTCAAAACAAAGCAGGTCAATTAATTTATCAAAGAAGCAAAGTTAAATGGGCACTTAATTAAAATGTAAATTTATTAAATAAAAATACATAGTTATTCTTCATCTCTAACAGAAACAGCAATTATGTTCTATAAAAACCATCAAATAATTAATTTATAGGTGTGAGCTATGATTGAAGGATAAGAACAGAAAATGGTATATTGGTATCATAGAATGTGATCCTTGCTTTAGCATATGTGAACAGCTATCATCTAGACCTCTAGATTCTTGAGGAAGGAGGAGATCTTCTGTGACACAATCCATGGGGTTAATTCAGGGCTGATGGGAAAAAGATCTAAGGAGACAAATTTCAATTTAATATAAGGGAAAACTTCCTTATGATTAGAAATGCCAAGGAATTCAGAACTATAGATTTAAATGAACAGGGTCAGAGAAAAAAAAACAACAGACCCCAGAGGATAATACACACAAATATTATGATAATATAAATAAAAAGATCACTAAAAAGAAGAACTCAGAGTAACTGAAAAACCATCAAAGATGTTAGAGAAAACAGAATGAAGCCCACCTTCTTTCTTATGGCCTAGAGGTGGGCAACTATGAGGATAGAATATCATATACATTGCCAGATGCAGCTTTTGTATGTTTTTGCATGACTATTACTATTTATTGAAAGGGAGGGTTCAACTAGTAGGAGAAGTGGGAAGTAACTATGATATAAAATAGGCAACAATAAAATATATTTAAAAAACAGATACCTCCACAAAATGAAATGACTGTTGCATGGTAGAGTAGCCATCCTTTTCTTGGAGTCCCTCAATCTTAGATTAGACAACCATTTATTGAGGGTATTGTAATTGGATTTCATCTTTTGGGTAAAGTTTGAATTATGTAACCTCTGACCTCCTTAGAATTTTAGTATTCTGTGACTTTGGAATTTCCTCTAATTCATGGACTTCAAGGTTTGTGGAAAAAATTGCGGATTCTCACATTTTCCAAGATCTTGCCTGTATCAGAGAAGGAATATTTTCATCCTTTATATCTCTTGGCACTTTGACCTATAAAGTCCTTTCACTAGTCATATTAACCCTGCCACCCCATGCATATGATGAAAAAGTTATAAAAAATGTTCTAAGTCACTATTGATTAGAGAAATGAAAATTAAAACAGCTCTTAGGTACTACTTCATGCCTATTAGATTGGCTAATATGACTGAAAAGGAAAATTACAAATGTTGAAGGTGATGTGGAATAATAGGGATACTAATGTAGTATTGGTGCTGTCCAACCATTCTGGGGAACAATTTGGAGCCATGCCCAAAGGGCTATAAAACTATGTATATCCTCTAAGCCAGCAATACCACTAGTAGGTCTCTATTCCAAAGAGATCAAAGAAAAGGAAAATGACATATATGCACAAAAATATTAATATGTACATTAATGTATATATAAAAATATAGCAACTCTTTTTGCAATAACAAAGCATTGGAAATAGAGGGGATGTTCATCAATTGGGGAATGACTGCGCAAGTCATGGCAGATAATTGTGATGAAATACTATTGTGCTATAAGAAATGATCATCAGGATGATTTCAGAAAAACCTGGGAAGATTCATATGAAGTGATGCAAAGTGATAGGAACAAAACCATAAGAACATTGTGCACAGTATCAGCAATTTTGTGTCATGATCAACTGTGAATGATTTAGTTATTCTGACATTTTTGAAGAACTTATGATGAGAAATGTTCTTCACCTCCAGGAATAAAACTGATAGAATCTGGTTACAGTTTGAAGCATGTATTTTTTTTTACTTTTTAGATTTTTGTATTTTTTTGGCAACATGACTAATACACATAATTTCACAATGCACAATTGATGTCATGTTTCTTGACTTCTCAGTGGGTGGTTAAAGGAGGGAAAGAATTCAAAACTCAAAATTTCAAAAAAGAATGTTAAAAATAAATAATTTTTTAAACCCAGGAGAGAAAAAAGGACAATTTATTAAGTTAGAGAAAATGAATTCAAGACTCCAGACTAAAAAATTATCAAAAGGGGTTGATCAGGTTGAGAAAACATTTCGAGAAATGTTTTGAGAATTTTGTTTTGAGAATTTTGAGAAATGTTTTGAGAAATTTGAGAAAACAACATTTTGAAAAAATTATGAACAAGCCCAAATGTGTCCAGAGAAGGGTGATTAGGATGATTAAGGACTAGAATTCAGCCTGAATTAGGGTGGTAGATGTGTTGAGTAAAGAAAATAGGATAAATACATGATATAATGTGAGGTAGAATTAATAAGACTCGACAAATGATTGAATGGATATGAGGGAAGTAAAAAGTACAAGATGACTTTAGGGGCAGGAGGTATAGATTTCTAGAGTAAGAGAGAGTCAGAAATTGTTCATGACACTGAGGTTATGACCTTATTTAATTATAAAGATATGGAAAACATTTGTGATTGGGGGAAAGATAATAAATTATATTTTGGACATCAGCCAAATGCCTTTTATAAACTGGAGATGATTGTAAAATAATAATAGCCTGCATTTATATAGCATGTTAAGGTTTGCAAAGTGTTTTACAAATATAATTTCATTTCATCCCCATGACAACCCTGGGAGGTAGATGCTATTATTATCTTTATTGATATTTAAGGAAACTGAGGCAGGCAAAGTTTAAGTGACTTGTTCAGGATCATACAACTTGTATGAGTCTGAAACCAGAGTTGAACTTGGATCTTCCTAACTCTAGGTCTTGAAGACTCTACCATCTATCTGTAGGGAAGCCCTATAGATTTGGATTTTGCAGAGAATGTCTTACATGAGAGTGGTGAATATAACTCTCCCTAGTTTGTTCTGTTTGATATTGATAATCAGAGGATCATTAAACCAAGTTTTCTTTGTGATTGTATCTATCAAGAACTCATATACTCTACATAAGCATACTACACACACATGTACACACACATATGTATAATCAAAAAATGTTGAGGGATTTTTCATTTTCTGAATATTTCAGTAAGTTCTATAACTAAGGAAATGTGATCTATTCTAGAGCATAATTTTGAAAGTATGACTGTTTGCTTATTGAATAATAGCATTATATAGTAAAGGGAGTTGTTCTTTCTTTGACTAATTCCTCCTATCTGAGAAAGCAATGGCCAGATCCAGGTAATAAAGCATTAACATTTTAATGAGATGTTTATGTATAAAAATGTGGCCATACTGGATAATACCTTTATGAAGTGCAAAAAAGTTTCTTAACTGAATTAGAAAGGAATCCTGGATCCCTAGAGGCTTTTGAAGAGCTAGACCTGCCACCCTAAGAACTGGTCAGCACAGTTTGTCAGTGCAAGTTAATCCAGACTGATCAGAGCAGCTTTATTGTATAGGACCTATGTACCTATACTAGACTACACCAGAAGGTGTGTGTCAGGGTGGGGGTGGGGTGGGGAAGAGGGAGCTTGTTTTCCCCCTTCCTCCCCCCACTCCCTTCCCCATTTGCCATAGAATTTAGCAACAATCTACTCCAACTCATGCAGCAGAAGGCACCACATTTATCAGTTTGAGAGCTCAACAGTTCAAGTAAATGCAAGCAGGAAGCAGAAATATGTACTCCCTGGGCAGGCATGGACAAACACAGAGAGACTCAAAGGAGGAAGCAGTTTTAAGAGTCATGATGCCTGGCTATAGAGAAGACAGCCAACTTGCAGATTGAAAGGACAGTCAATCCAATAAATATTTAGTGCCTACTATGTGCCAGGCACTGTGCTAAGCTTTAGAGATACAAATAAGAAAAAAAGAGTTTCTGCCCTCAAGGAGCTTATGGTATAATGAGGGAAGACAAAACACAAAAGGAGGCTGGAAAGTGAGAGTGTTAGCAGAGAATACCAGGTGCTTTCTTGTTCAGTGGAGATGAAACCAAGTAAAGCTGCAAATAGAAAGTGTAGTGAGCTGAGTTCAGTTTTTGCCCCCTATAAAGGAAAGCTTTCATAGAAATTTAGCTCCATTTCTCTAATCAGAGAGGAGAGGCTGAACATAAAGAGGTGAGCAGCAGAAAAGACTGGATTCTAGAAGCCCAGCTGAGCAATCCAAAACAAAGATATTTGTACCTGCCTAGGAGCTGAGTGAAGACTTTTCAAGTAGAAAAAGAATATTGGAGCCCTGAAATACCAGAGGTATGACTGGCCTTGGCTACATGTGTTCCCAACACATGAGCCTTACTATCATTGTAGTACAAGTTTATATCCACTCTAATCATAAGTGTTATGAATATTAATAGGAACATGTATGCCAGGCCTATGGAGAAAATGTGTTCTAGTCGGCATTCTTAATATGCCCTTTGAGTAAATACCTTTGCTTTGAGTTAATTGTGTCTAGTGGCTGATTGACAAAGGGAAACTCATTGATGGGGGCTCATGAGCTATAGTGGTAGGTATAGGTACCCAAAGGATACCCTTTGAATCCTTGAATGGTAGTCCTTTGGGACTTTGGGAAAGTAATACATTGGGGGGGGGTGTATATTTACAGTCAAAAGAATGCCAGATATAAAAACATGGGTTTAACCTATGTCTGGTTAAAAACTTGCCTTAGACACTTACTAGCTGTATGTCACTAAAGTAAGTCATTTTTCATCTTATAGTCTAAGTTTTTATATCTACAAAAAATAGAATAATGATACTTGTACTACCAGCTTCACAAGATTTTTGTGAGGAAAGTGCTTTTAAAAACACAGAATTATGCAAATGTGAGTCATTATTATTTTAATTAGATACTTTTGATATAGGTATAGACCATTATCATAAAAATTTTATAGAGCTACAAAAGTAGCCATGTTGGTGGAAGTTCCTGATGTCTTCTTGGATATATTTTGGGATAGTAGTAGAGTGATAGTATAGATTATCTATTGTTGTTGTAATTTTTCCATTTTGGGGGGATCTTCATTTCTTTAAGAAAATCAGGAAAAATCTGCTCTGAGAACCTACAAAATTGCACTGCATCTGGCATGGTTTTCTTCTGTGTATATTGGGTTAGGTCCAGATACTTTTCCTAGTTTTATCTTTTAAAGTTCCATTTCCCTTTCTTAAATAGCTTATTGGGTACTGGAAGTATTAGAGTGCAAATGACATGGTACCACGGTCTTTCAGAATGAGAATGGAACAATATATAAATGCTGGCAAATTCAAATTCATTTCTCTGTTTTTCTTTGTCTTTCTTCCAGTTTCATGCATCTTGTTCTTGGAGGTGATATGACTTTTAAGCGAGTTCTCTTGCCAAGTTTTTTGTTTATTTTTTGTTTTTAGGCTAGTTTTCCCTTCCACTACTTGAGAAAAGGGATTGTTTTATTCCTTATATTTTTATTTCTAAAACTTTTCCTAGTAATAGGTGCCTAATAGATCCTTGTGATTAATTGATTTGCTATTTTATGAATCAATGCTACATGTAATCTCCTATCATCTTTCTTTCTTTACAATTACAAATGAGATTGTATGTACTCCAAACCCTCTTTGCCTTTGGCTGCCATGTCTCTCTCTTTCTGCTTGGCAAAGAGATAAAGTATTTTCTGGCTGATGTGGTTTCTTGGCTATTCTGACCCACAAACTGCATAAGATAAAAAATCTCTGCCTGCATGGACCTTGCACTTGACTTAGAAACACATAGCCTATGAATATTAAAAAATAAATACAAGATAATATCAGTCAGGCAATAACCTGGGAGCTACTGGATAGCTTGTTTTTTTTTTAATCAACTTCTTTGAAGGCAATTAATCTGTATTCCTTTTCTTTAAGGTCTGTATTAGTGAGTTTTTCTGCAGTTCTAGGACCCTGAGACTCACAGGGTCATGTAGTCTGGCTGCTATTTATCAGAATGACTCAGTTTTTTAGCTGCTCCTTGAGTCGTGCAAGGTCAGAAAATCAAGGCTCCAAGATTCAACATTGGGAAATTGATTTTTAAAATCCCTGAGCTAGCAAAATGTATGTTTACCAGCCTGAGAAATGTTCCTCAGCCTTTTCCTGCTGTTTGTAGTTTATCAGCCATGATTCATGGAGGGCTGGAAGTCAGAACTAGTTCAGCATAGGGGTCCCTGTTTCCATTTTTTTTAAATGGTGACTAGCTCCTTGTTGTAATCTAGTTCTTTTTAGGCAAATTTTAGTTAATTTGTTTTAGAGTCTATGTTAAACTCAGATCAAGAAAAGAAAAAAAAAGTCATGAGAAGGTCTCGTTCCCAGCAAAACAACAAATCCAGGATTGTGAATTCTGTGAAGTTTGGATTCAGTCAAAGGGTTGCACTTGAGGACCTACAGGGCCACATGTGGCCTTGAGGCCGGTTCCCCACCCCTGGTTGAAAGCTTCTCATATGACTATGAAGATCACCATTTGGGATCTTAGAATCTAGAATTGAAAGGAATGTTAGAGATCATTTAGTCAAGCTCTTTCATTGTGTCAAGGAGAAAATGGAGGTTCAGAGAGATTTGTGATTTACCTAAGCAATAGAGATATTAAATACAAAAACTGGTATTTACAATTTTTTTCCTGGGACACCAAACAAAAAAGCACAAGTTTGATAACGTCCTTCTTAGCAAACCAAGAATATGAAAGACAGACCCCAAAGAGCAGTTATTGGCTTCGTGAGCTCAAGTGACCTTGATGAATAATACCTCTTAGTGCTGTATTTTTCTAGCTGTATTTAGATGGGAGTAGGAGTGAAGGATGAAACTTTCTGCTTTTCTATTTGTTATATTAATTTCATTTGGAAAGTTCTTTCATTTCATAATGTTGTTATGTAGGGAGCTTACAAACATACCTATTGGGCGATGAGACAGATTTAAGAACAATAATCACATCAGAAGTGAAGCTATTAAGTAGTACAACTCATTCACGTCCCAAAACAGAAGAGTAGATACCGTTACAATATTAACACAAGATACTAATGCCTGGACCAATGTGAGAGCTGTTGTGGATTACAAGGGATCTTTGGATCAAATGTTGAGAACCATTGTTCTAGAATGCCAGTAAGCAAGTGTCCCTGTGTGGAATCAATGGGAAATTACTCGGCAGCTTCTCTGCCCACTGTGAAGTCCAAGGAGAAAACCAGACTGGCATTCAAGTGATGCATGATGACAGGAGGGGCAGAGATGGCTGACTTATTTGTTTTATTGGATTCAAAGTTGTAGACTACTGAATATTTTGGAAAACCAATCCAAGAGTAACCCTGGAACATATACTTGAAAAGTAATTAAGATGGAAAATGTAGAAGGAATGGCTTATGCCAGAAAAGAAGTGATTCATTGAGCTCTATTTAGTCTTCAGTTTTCATCCAGCATACTGAATCTCAGATCTTGTACCATTTACTAAAATACTAAATAAAATTCCGTCAAACTCATCCCTGGTGATATTAAATAAAATAGAAAAACTCAGCAGCACATTAATTGGCTCTCAGGATGTGGTATGCAGTTTAATAAGCCTAATTTAAAAGAACACAGACAGTGACATTTATCCTTTAATTATGTAAAAGGAAAACTTACGGTGTAGTATCTTAGGCAAATAATTTTTCTTGGTCACTTAAACCTTTATGGCCCACTGCAGCTGCATCCCATCAAAATGTAGTGCTTTTTATAATTCACTCCCTTGCATTTCCTCATCAAGAAAACGAAAGAAAAAAGAGATTTATGAACTTTAGATGTCATCTTGTTCAACCTCCTCATTTTAAAGAAGAGCCTACAGAGAGTAAGTGACTTGGCCAATGTCATACAGATAGCAAATAAGAAAGAGTGGATTCTAACCCCCAGGTCCTCTGTCTCCATGTCCAATGGTTTTCCACTTTGTCCTACTGTCCTTCATTTCAAAAATTGAGTGTCCATACTACACATAAAAACAAGACCAAAGAGAATTAACCCAGAGAATTCTAGGATCTATGTGTGTATAAGTATGTATGTATGTGTATGGAGGTAAGATCATGTAACAACCCATAGTTCCATCACCTCTCAGTAATATGTTGATGAGTAACTGATAGTCTTATATTTATTTATGCTTATAATGTACTTTACCATTTATTATCTAATTCAACATTCAAAGACAATCTGTGGGATAGATGGCAAAAGCATTATTATGACTATTTTATAGATGAGGAAACTGGGGGTCAAAGATAATAGAATTTGGAGATCATCTGGTTGAAAACCCCATTTTCTTGATGACCAAACTGAGGTCCAAGGTGGTTCAGTGACTTCCCAAATGTTAAGTGAGTAATAAATAGCAAACCTAAGGTCTCCTGACTCCAAATCTAAACCCACTCCAGTCTACTAAAGCACCTCAGAAAGATTCTCTAAAAAAGCAATTCTTTCATCTGGAATAATTTTTCTTCTTAATTCTTTCAAGTTTAAATTTATATTCCTCAACTGCGAGACAAACTCTTTGCCAATTTAGGACAATATTCTGACATAAAGTATTATCATTATTTGAATGGTTTGGGTATTGAAAGAGGCAAAAGATGATCTGTTGAATAAAGAAAAAAAATTAAACTCACTTGCAATGCCTTGTAAGTTACTGCCCCTTTTGTGTGTGAACAGTTTGGTTGGGGAAAAAAAACAGAATGTGGTATATGAATGTAATGGAACTATTGTGCTGTAAGAAACAATGAGTAGGTGGATTTCAGAAAAACCTGGGAAGACTTATATGAACTGATGATGAGTAAAGTGAACAGAACCAGAAGCCCATCGTACACAGTAACAGCAACAATGTGTGCAATGATCAGCTATGATAGACTTAGCTCTTCTCAGCATTAAAATGATTCAAGACAATTCCAAAAGACTCATGATGGAAAATTCTATCCACATCCAGAGAAAGAACTGATGGAGGCTGAATACAGATTGAAGTATACTATTTCACTTTATTTTTTTGGTGTTTTTCCCTTTTATTCTGCTTTTTTTTTCTTTCACAACATGACTAATGTGGAAATATGTTTTAGATTATCACATATATATAACCTATATCAAATTGCTTGCTATTTTAGGTGGGGGAAAAGGAGGGAAAAATTTTGGAACTCAAAATTTTATAAAAAAAATGTTAAAAATGTTCTTCACATATAATTGGAAAAATAAAACACTATTAAAAAAGAAAAGAGAACAGAAAAAGAATGTTTAAGAAAACCTGATAAAAACCAATATGTGAAGAGTTTTTTTCACTAGAATTAAAGGCAGACTTTAGGAGGACTGAGTGGAAAACTGAAAAGGACCTATTTGAGAGCAGAGAAATGATTGAGACTTCACTGCAGCTGTATCCCATTGAAATCTGCTATTAAAAAAAAACAATCCACCTCCTGATGTCACCTAATCAAGGAAATTGAAAAAAAAAGATTTAGAGATGTTAGATGTCATCTTGTTCAACCTCCTCATTTTAGAGGAGAGGAAAGTAGAACCCACAGAGATTAAGTAACTTGGCCAAGGTCATGCAGATAGCAAATAAGAATGAGTGGAAAAACCCTCACAATATGGTGAGCTGAATACTTGTTTTAAGTCTATGGGATGATTAAATTAGAACTGTTGATTTTATAGCCGACAAAGGTAGATGTTGTGAGTTGTTAGTTCATAGGGGAAAGATGAGTCATTGAACATTGGAAACTCTTATCTGAGCAATTAATAGTGTCAAAGAACAAAGCTGAAGGGAAGGTAATAGGAGCCATGAAGGAGGCATCTGGATTTGATGGAAAAGATACCAGCAGATGCATTCGACTGATAGAAGGCTTCAGCTGATGTATTTTGGAATCTGCTCATTGAAGAGAATCTTAGTGTTGTAGATTGGCTGAAAAAAAAAGAACATACACACACACACACACACATAGATATAAATACCATTTCCTCCATTAGAATGTAAGCTTCTTGAGGACAAGTGCTATTTCCCTTTTGTCTTTGTGTTCCCAGCACTTGGCAAATGCCTGGCACACAGTATTTGCTTAATAGATGTCTACTGAGTGGTTGATTGTTACAGTGGAGAATTGTATGTTCCAGGCCAGGACCTATTATTTTTATCCTTTAACAACAGAATGCCCCTCCCCCCCAATTCTCTAAACTAAGGTTTTGTGCTGTGTGTAGGGGCAGATGGTGCTGGAGGAGGGGAGTGATGTGGTTAGGTCTGTGCTTTAGGAAGGTTGCTTTGGCAGGTATATGGAGTAAAGAATGGAGAGGGTGTATAGGATGATGTTCTAGAAATCAATTAGTAGGCTGTTACAGTAGTCCAAGTGAGAGGTAATGAGACAATCAATTATTTGGCTGTTTGTAAGGCAACAGTCTTCTGAATTGACTGGTATGTTGTAAGGTCAGTGATATTCAGATTGCTACCATTAGTAAGTACAAAGGGGTTCTGATCAACATGATGGCTGCAGGGGGCCAGTCAAGCTGCAGTTTTCACAGAGGACAGATAAATTGGAAATTGTTTGCTATGAGGCTCTAGATCTCATTAGGAGGCACCAAATTTTCTTAAGTCAACAAGGAGACCTCTCTTTACAAAGTTCCCCTATTTATTAACTCTGGTCATTACAAGATGTTCCTTGGGAAAGTCCAACATGACAACTGTTGAGTGCCCAGTGAAGATGCTGGTATCACAAGCCAGGATCAAATGCCCTTTGTTTATAGAGTTACTAGACTCCCGCTTTTTTGTTTTGTTTGTTTTGTATTTCAAAGTTTGAAATCAATATTAGTATAAAAGGACAGACAATTTAGAAATTGTTCTCTAAGAGGCTCTAAATCTCATTAGGAGATAACATTTCTCTATAGTTTGACCAGGTACTCCCTGCTTAGCTCTATCACTTACAAGATGATCCTTGGGCATATCTCTGTCTAGGCTTACTTGAATTACCTTCTGCTCAAGTCACCTCCTCCATGAAATCTTCCCTGATTTCCAGGTGGAAATAAGCTTAGATTTAATGTAATTCTTTGTTTTTTTTTAAATCTTCCCTCATTTCTTGACTAATGCATAAGATTCCTGAAGACAGGGACCATGTTTTAAATGACTTTATATCTCCTCTAATACTTAGGAGAGGGTCATACAAGTTAGTCAGTGTTAAGATCAACATTAGATGACAGATCCTTTAACTCCAAATATAATGCATTTTCTTCACAATGTCATAATACTACTCATTTTGGTAGATTTGTCACTTCACTAGTTTTGTGTTGGTGTTTGAGAGGCAGTGAATACTTGGTGGAGTTCTAAGTTAGGGATGGCAAATGCTTGCTTTGACATTGACTATAACCATGGACAAGTCATTCCCTAAGACTTAGCTACTGAGTAATTGATGGGTTGTGATTTGTACTGCTGGAAGGAGTTCTACCCTAGTGACAGATTCTTGATTTTTTGACATGATTTAGAGCAAGTCAATTAACTCCCAGCACTTAGCACTTTCTGATATAGAGTAGGTACTTAATAAATGCTTACTGATTGATTGCTTTGCAAAATAAGTTGGACTAAGACCAAGAATTCCTTACATTTTTGAGTATGGAAGCCCCTTTTGTGTGAAAGAGTTGAAGATTCCTACATTTTAGTTATTTTTCTAGTACTATCTAATAATTTAAAAATATTGATGAAAAACTACTGTGAATTCTGTAACAATATTAAATCAGTGTTTGTTGTTAATTACAACAACATCTAGATATATTCAAAAATAGTAAATATATGTATGAAATTTTTTTTATTCAACCTATAGAAGATACTGTTACTTTTTTGGCTCCATGGTCCCCTTGTGACAGCTCCACTCTTCCCCAAGCATCCCCAGCCACTGGAGTCAGATGACCACTAAGTTCTCTTCCTTTTTAGAATTCTATGAGTCTGATTTCTCTGCCAATCAAAAATAATGCTTGATTCAGGTGCAGAGCTCTTCCATAAAAACCTACTTCCTCTACTGATGAGTGTGCCGATACTACTGCTATTTATCCATTAATTGAGCTCTTCAGAGCTAGTGAGCAAAGCATTCAAAGCTTTCCTTCCTTTCTCCATTTATTATGCAGATGCTTGTTGATGGGCTGTTTGAAGTGATTTCCCAGATCTTCATGTTTTTAATTTCAAAAAGAAATGCTACAAAAGAGTAGGCTATGTACAAATGGAAAATCATTGCCATTATCTGCACATAAGAGCAGCACTTAATCTACCATCAATGAAAGCATAGATTAAATTTATAAGAATATTTTCTGGTGAATTAAATGTTTATTCATAACATTAGGATTGCACTAAAAAAGCATTAGTTTTGCTTTTATGGGTTTTGGGGGGGCTATGCTAGTTTTACTTTATTTGTTGGCATGGTAAAGCTACAGTAACCAAAATTAGATGGTAATAAAAAGCTATCTGGAGAACTGAGCAATTAAAGAAAGAAAATTGATGCCCCGTTATCATGGCAGTGGAGATCTGTAAGAGGATTGCTGCATTTTGGAAATCCAAATATATGAATCATAAAGCATATGGTATGGAAGCATTCATTGTGTTTAGGGCAAGTTTTGTCAATGTGAAAATTAATTATGCTGCTTTACATCATTTTAGGATCAAAATTTTTAGATGTAGTTAAATGTTAAGCCTGCTCATCAGTTCAAGAACTTAAATTTGCTGCATTAGGAAGCTAAAGTAACAGTATCTATAAAGTGATCATTGACAAGTGGGGGTTCTTCTTGAGATCACTAGGATGTTTTACTCATTCAATTTGGCATTTTCATATAGTGCCTATTGTAGAGCTAGTAACTAGACTGTTTTTTTCTTTTGTATTTCAGATTTTTGAAATGAGCATTTTATATTGGCAGTGCATGTGTTTATATTAGGATATCAAGATAAATCAGTTTTTTGTCTCTTTTCCTTAATGCTATCCCTTCTTTTACACCCCCACCCTGGGAGAGTGCCCCCCCCTTCTCTCTCTCTCTCTCTCTCTCTCTCTCTCTCTCTCAGTCAGTGTGTATGTGTGTGTGTGTATGTGTGTGTGTGTGTGTGTTTAAACAATACCACTGGGATTTTGTTTTTTAAAGTTTTGAAAGAGGGAATGATGTGTATAAATTGCAGCATGCCATAATGAGAAAAGCTCTGGACTGGAAATATGAGTTCTAGCTAAGGTTTTGCCAGGAGTTTGGGAAATCTTTTAACTTCTCTAGATTTTATTTCCTCTCATTAATTGAGGCTGTTGGGATAAATGAGGTTTAAAGTTCTTCTACAGAGGATCCAGAAATTCTCTGGTAAGGATCAAATTTCCACCTGTGTGAGTGAGAAATGTGTACTGAGAAAGAGGTAGCATAAGTGATTCTTCATGAGGACAGTAGAAAAGTAGCCAAAGATACAGAAACCCATAAGTTAATAGAATTCAAGCTCTTTGAGGGTAGGGATTTTTGTTTTGTCAGGCTTTTTTTCCTATGCTTAACACAAAGTCTGGTATACAGTGTACATATAATGCATGTTTTTTTTTCTAAATAAAAAGCAATCCAAGAAGTGGCAGAGGCTAGTGAAAGCATGATATCAGAATGTTGTACACAGTCTGACATAGACTTTAGACTCAAGGAAAGTAGAGTTCAGAAACAATTTTGAGAAAACTTAATGGAGACATTTTTAGGGCTTGCTCTGTGAAGGACTAGACCTACTGAGTGTTGTTCCAGGGGGCAGAGCCAAAACCAATGAATGGAAAGCAGAAGGAAGGAAATTTAGGATCAATGGAAGGAGCACCCTCTTAACAATTAATAGACTGTATTCTGTATCTGGTCAATGAGGTGGTACAGTGGGTAGAGCACCTGGACTGGAGTCAGGAAGTCCTGAGTTCGAATCAGACTTCAGAGACTTAGGAATTCAGGATGCTGGGCAAGTCAGTTAACCCTGTTTGCTTCAGTTTCCTCATCTGTAAAATGAGCTATAGAATGAAATGACAGACCACTCCCGTATCTTTGCCAAAGAAAACCCCAAATAAGGTCATGAATACCTAGATATGAAACAACTGAAAACAACAATTCTCTATCTACAGCATCCCAACTCAGTGGTATGTGCTCAATTTCTCCATTCTCCTTTGAAATGACACCTTTGCTATAACTTATTCTATTTAGCTGTGCAAACATGACATAGAATTATAGAATTTTAGAACTAAAATTGATATTAATAATTATCTAAGTCTCAAATTCCTCATAGCACCAAAGAGGAAACTGAGGTTTAGAGATATTAAGTGAAATATCCAGGGTCACATAGCTGGAAAACCGTGGAGAAAGAATCTGAGTCTTTTGACTTCTGGTCTAATATTGTTTCTATTACACCACAATAAATTATAATATACCCTTAGGACAATGAAAAGCATGTTTAGGAGGTTATTTACAGGTCTTGACTTTATGACCAAGCAGTTAATAATGTTCACAAAAAGGAACAAAATCATAAAACTTAGAAAATGTTAACCAATGGACATTGTATAAACTTGGGCACGCTCTAATTCTATATCATCCACAATCAATTTAGCAAGCATTTATTAAATCCCTTCTATGTGTAAGACATTGTACAAGGTGATGGGAACAAAAAAGACAAAATTTTAAAAAATTTCCTCAAGGAGATAGTATTTATTTGGAGACACACAACATTACTGTGTCTTCCTTTTGTGTTTAGAGCGTTAAGGGAATCTCATAGCAAAGGAAGAAAAAAAGTAAGCTACATACTCAAATCTCAAGGGTTAGATTTATGTGATGATGTCAGTTCTTCAATTCCTAAAATTTTTCCTACCTACAAGGTAAATAAAAGATAGAGGAGAGAATATGAAGATAAAAATTTACGTACATGCTTAGAATATTTGACCTAGTAACAGTTCATTCTCTCTGTGTCTCTCTCTGTCTCTGTTTCTCTGTCTCTGTCTCTCCCTCTCTGTCTCTCTCTCATCTGTGTCAATCAAAGACATTTATTAAGTCCTACTATTTTCCAGGCACTATGCTAAGAGTAAAGACAGAAAACAACCTCTGATCTCAAGAAGTTCACAATCGAATAGGGAAAACCACATTCAAACTAGGTATTTTCTGTCTCTCTATCTCTGTCTCTCTCTGTTCCTGTCACCATAAATACACACTTACGTATATAATATGTACATATAATATACATATGAAACACTTAATTTAGATCTCCACTTCATTTTATATGATTACTCCAAATTCAAGGGAAAATGTTAAACAGTTGATCAAGGTCATAGGCTCATTCTGTTATTGATGGAGTAGAAGCTTGAAATGTTGAGAATTTCAGAGATAAAAAGAACCATAGAAATCACATAGCTATTTTGCAGATAAAGAATCACAGGCTAACAATGAATGACTTGTCTAGGACTGGTCCAGATAGATGGTGGTGAAGCCAGAATGAGAAACCATGTCTTCTGACTCCCAATAATTTTCCAATATGTTCAATTACTACTGGTTTTACATGATAGGAGAGATTATGACTTGTCTCAAACTTCCTCTCCATCCACCTAAACTCTATCTTGTGTCTCTACCCCAGCCTGCAGCCAAGTTTTCATTCTCAAACTTGGAAAAGCAATTGACTTCACAGCAGGGGTGATGAGGAGAGGGAATTTATCCTCTTGCTTTTACTCTCTACACAGTAAAATGTAAAAACTTCAGAATTGAATCTGTGATATCAGTGAAGACTGAAGAAGAATTTCATTTTTTAGTTCTATTCTTATTGATTTATCATAACTTTCCCTGAGTCAGTTGCTCTGCAACCCCAAGGCTGCTATTTTTTAAAAAACTTAATCAGTACAACACAAAGCACTTTTACTGCTTATGGTAATTGCATTTGAAAAATATTCTTTTAGGATGTGTGAGATATTAAATAAAGTCTCTGCCAAGTTACCAGGGTAGGAGGCTTTGTGAAGATTGCATTAAGAATTTATGAAAAAAAGTATTCTGTGAGTGTCATATACAACAAACCCTTTTATTTGCAACCTCTTCTTTGGATTCTAATGTCATTTAAAATGCTATTTTCTTGGTATTGCAGCTTGCAAAAAAAAAAAAGACCAAAAGGATTTTCTCCACAACCCTTAAAACCCACTTCTAAAGCAAGGCAAATCTTTTGTGTTGGGCTGGATCCTAAGAAGCTTCCTCTAACCTCATCCTGTATTCTCTCTTTGAGGTAACCTTTTTTTCCCTGTTCAGAAAAGAAAAGGTTTCCTATATAGGATTCTGCCTCCTACATCTTTCTAGACACCTGGGAATCAGACCAGCTCTGCCTTTACTTCTCCCCTAGCCTTACCTCTAAGCAGGACTCCATAGTAAAGTGGTGGGGTCAGTAGGAGTGGAGAAAGAAGTGGGTTTTTTTTTATTATCTGTACTTGATTCACTCAACTATTTAAAATATGATGAAAAGAATGAGGTCACTCCTCTTAGAGTTGGAAGGATATTTGCTGCAGCCTCCTATTCAAACAGAGAAATATAGGACCATAGAGGTAGAGCTAGAAAGGACTTCAGAGAGCATCTAGCTCAATCCTCTCACTTTGCAGATAGGGAAACTGAGGCTCAGGGAGGTTAAGTGACTCGTCTTGAGTTTAGAACCTGTATCTTCTGGCTCTAGAGTCAGCAATATGTTCACTGCACCATGATGCTTCCCACGTCTTCTATCATGACCCTAACAAGTGTTCTATCGTTCTCTGATTGGACTCTTCCAGAGGGACAGAGCTCCCCATCTCACAAAGCAGTTCTTTCTGGTTTGGGATATCTCTTATTGTTAGAATGTTATCCTTTGCATAAAATCTGCCTTTTTTCACTTTCACACCCTTAATCTTCATTCTGCCCCTCTAGAGCTTCTCTTAAATTATTCCACAACACTTAAGCACCTACTATTTACCTGCAATTGTGCTAAATGCCGGGGATACAGAAAGAAACAGAGAATTCCTGCCCTCAAGGAACTTACAAATCTAGTTGGGGGGGAGACAACAAGCAAACAAATATATACAGATAAGCTATATGCAGGATAAATAGGAAATGACTGACAGAAGGAAGGCACTAGAACTAAAAGGGATTAGGAAAGATTTCCTGTAAAAGATGAAATTTTAGTTATAACTTAAAGAGGCTGAGAGTAGCTATGTATATGGACTTGAATTCAAGTTTGACCTCAGACACTTACTATCTGTGTGGCCTTGGGAAAATCACTTAACCCTGTTTGCCTCAGTTTCTTCATCTGTAAAATGAACTGGAGAAGGAAATGGCAAATCATTCTAGTATCTTTGACAAGAAAATTCTAAATGGGGTCATGAAGAGTTAGACAGGACTGAAATGACTGAACAGCAGCAATCACAAAAGGAGGACAGAGAAGCCAGTAGGTAGAGACGAAGAGGGAGACTATTCCAGGCATGAAGGACAGCGGGAGAAAATGCTGGAAGATAAGAGATGTGGAACAAAGAGGAGCCGGCATCACTGGGTCCAAGACTACATGCAGGGGGGTGAGGCATGAGAAGACTGTTAATGTAAGAGAGAGCTAGATTTTGAAAGACTTCAGATGCCAAATGGAGCACTTGGGTTTTGATCTTATAGGTTATAGGCAGCCACTGGAGGTTATTGATCAGGTGAGTGACCTGGTTGGACCTGTGCTTTAGGAAAATAATTTGTCTTCCATGATGTAACCATTGAGGATTAGAAGACAGGAATACTATGCTAGGATCCTAAAGCTAGAAGGGAGCTTGGAGACCATCTAGGCCAGAGGTGGGGAACCTGTGGCCTTGAGGCCACATGGGACTTTTTAGGTCCTTGAGTGTGGCTTTTTGACTGAGTCCAAGTTTTACAATTTATTAAGAGGATTTATTCTGTTATAGTTTGAGTTCAGTCAAAGGGCCTCACTTGAGGATGTAGAGGGCCATGTATGACCTCAAGGTTCCCCATCCCTGGTCTAGTCTCACCTCTCCATTTTATACGTGAGGAGATTGAGACCTGGGGCATGGTGGTGGCTTGTTCAAGGTCCCATGACCTGGGTTTTCCCTTTAACTTTCCTCATATCAAACAACTGCATGTCCTTCAGGCATGCCTCAGATGGCATAGTTCTCAGATTCCTCACCATCCTGCCTGCCTTCTTCTAGTCATTCTCTCATCTGTCAAATTCCCTCTTAAAATGTGGAGCCTTTAGTTGAACTCTATCCTTCAGATGTGGGAGGGCCAGTGTGGGGACAGTGTGGGGTGGATTGCACCACTCTCTCATAGCTGTAGACAGGATCCCAAACCCCATCCAGGAATCCCCTTAGGCTACCAGTCATATTGGAAACACAAAGGAGAACGTACCTAAACAGATTCTTCTCTCCTAATGGGAAAGCTGGTGGTGCAGTGGATGGAGTGCTGGACCTCGAGGCAGGAAGACCTGAGTTCAGATCTGCCCTCAGATGCTTATTAGTTATGCAACCTTAGCAAGTCACTTTACCCTGTCTGCCTCAGTTTCCTCATCTGTAAAATGAGCTGGAGAAGGAAATGACAAACCACTCCAGCATCTTTGCCACGAAAACCCCAAATAGGGTCATGAAGAGTCAGGCATGACTGAACAACAATAATCTTGTATATGCCAAGATATTTACTGTTGTAGTACTGTTGTGAAGCCTCATGAGGTCTAAGCTAAACAATCATTGTAGTTTAATTTATATAGTGTTTTGTGATTACAAAGGCCTTAATATACCTTACATCATTTGACCCTTGAAACAGCCTTGTGAGAATAGTAGAAGTGTTACAATTAGGGAAACTGAGGCTGAAGCCTTGCTCAAGATCCCACAGCTAGCAAGTGAGGGATTTGGGGATATTAACTAAAGTCATGCTATTTCAAGTACAGCACTCTTTACAGGGTTGTCATCTGAAGGCCCAAAGAAGAGGATGGTACAGGAAGAGAGTCCAAGAAAGGAGTGAGAGCTGAAGAGAGGGAAGGTCCTGTACAGTTTTCCCTAGGAGAAGGAAAAGAGGAGAATTTAAGATTGCACTAGACTAGAGAAGCAGTGTAACACAGTGAAAAGCTGTTGAATTTGGAGTTGGGATTGTGATGGGGTAGAAATAGGACCTGGGATTTCACTGGTTGGATGAACCCATGGTGAAGAATTTTCCACCAGTGCAACTTAGCATATTCTCTACTTATTAAAGTCTTAGAGAGAGACCTAGGGAAAAATAAGGGGTCAAATGACTCAACTGTGGTCACATAATCACTCAGTCACACAGTGTATGTTAAGGCAGGACTTGAACCCAAGTCATCTTGACTCTGAAACCACTTCTCTAGTTTTTCCCCCATTCTGCTCTCTAACTAAAACTTACATTTTGAAAATCTGACTCCACTGAACAAATGTTTGTTGTTGTTCAGTTGTTTTGGTCTGACTTTTTGTGACTCCATTTGGGGTTTTCTTGGCAGAGACACTAGAGTGGTTTGCCATTTCCTTCTCCAGCTCATTTTACAGGTGAAGAAACTGAGGCAAACCAGGTTAAGTGACTTGCCCAGGGTCACACAGTAGTAAGTATCTGAAGGTGTATTTGAACTCAAGTCTTCATGACTCCAGGACCAGTGCCACTGTACCAGAAAATCCACTCTACCACCTAACCTATGTGCCAGGTACTGGGAATATAAAGGGGGAAAAAAGCAAAGCAGGAATTTGGATTCTTTTAGAGGAAAAGAGTAAATCTGAGTCAGAAATAATTCCATTTTTTAACTTTTGAAAGAGCCAAAATAGTTTAGGGGAGCTAAAGTCCAACACTTCAGTGACTATGTGACCTTGGATGAATCTCTTGATGTCAATGGACCTTAGTTTCTTTATCTGTAAAACAGGGATAGTGATAAATTAGACGATGCTCCTTGGAGGGTTGTTGAAAGAAAGTCCTTCATAAATTTTAAAATGCTATATAAATGTTACAGTTATTATTATTCATGAGCTCACAGATATAAACTGGAAAGAACCTCAGAAATCATCTAGTTCAACTTCATCATTTTATAGAGAAGAAACTGAGGCCCAGAAACAGAAAACTCTTTTCCCCAGGTCACACATCAAGTTTGTTGTCGTTCAGCCATTTCAGTTGTGACTGACTCTTCATGACCCCATTTGGGGTTTTCTTGGCAAAGACACTGGAATGGTTTGCCATTTCCTTCTCCAGATCATTTTACAGATGAGGAAACTTGAGGCAAACAGAGTGAAGTGACCTGCCCATGGTCATGCAGTCAAGTGAGTATCTGAGGCCAGATTTGAACTCATGGAGATAAGCCTTCCTGACTCTAGGGCATATGCTCTATTCACTGAGTCACCTGGCTGCCCCACACATCAAGTTGGTAGGGGAGTAAGGCTTTTAACCCCTTGAGGCCCTAATTTAGTAAACTCCATTGACTTCCTATTGCCTTTAGCACAAATGTAAACGCTTCTTTTTGGCTTTTAAAGACTTTCATTGCCTGACCCCAATCTAACTTTCCAACCTTATTCTTCATTTCTCTCCTTCCTTTATTCTTTGATTCAGGCAGATGAATGACTGTTCCTCTCACAGTGTCTTTCATCTCTGTATCTTTTCTTTCATTGTCCCAAAGACCTAGAGTATCCTCCTTCCTCATGTTGGCCTCTTAGGATCCTTAGTTTTCTTCAAAATCCAACTTTACCCATTTGGAATTATGTCCAAAAGGCAATCAAAATGTGCATACCCTTTGGTTCAGCAATACTACTTCTAGGTCTGTATTCCAAAGAGATATTTTTAAAAAGAAAAAGGTCCTATGTCTATAAAAGTATTTATAGCAGCTCTTTCTATGGTGGGTAAGAACTGGAAATTGAGGGGATGCCCATCGGTTAGGGAATGACTGAACAAGCTATGGTAAATGATTGTGATGGAATATTACTGTGCTATAAGAAGTGACAAGCAAGACGATTTCAGAAAAACCTGAAACGACTTACATAAACTGATGCAAAATGAAGTGAGAAGAAATGGGGAAACATTGTACACAGCAACAGCAATATTGTGCAATGAATTGTGAATGACTTAACTATTCACAGCAGTACAATGATCTGAGACAATCCCAAAGGACTCATGATGAAACATACTATATCCACCTGCCAAGAGAGAACTGATATCATCTGAATACAGACTGAAGCATATTATTTTTCACTTTTTCTTTTTTCATTGTTTGAGTCTTCTTGTACAAAATGACTAATATGGAAATATTTTACATGATTGCACATGTATAACCTCTGTCAGATTGCTTATGGTCTCAAGGGGGGGAAAAGGGAGGATGGGAGGAATAGGATTTGGAACTCAAAACCTTTAAAAAATATTTAAATTGTTTTAAATATGTAATTGAGGGAAAAAACCCTAAAATAAAAAAAATCCAGCTCCAGAGCATCTTCTTCATGGAGTCTGTCTTGATGTTCTCCTCACTAAAAGTAAAAATTAAAAAAAAACACTCTCCATTTTTACTTTTCTGTGTCTCCCTAGCAGTTAACACCATGCTAGGCATATAGTACGTGCTTAGTACATGCTTGCTGACTGACTTTATTTCATATGTTCACACATACATATACATGCATATCTCTCTCAATAGAATGTGAGCTCCTTAAAGGCAAAAAATGATTTTTTCTGTCTTTGTGTCTCCAGTACTTAGTCCAGATCCTGACACATAGTAAGTCTTAATAAATGCATGTTGATTGATTGGAATTGGGCATAATTGATATATTTGGGTATTTGTTTAATTATGTCTCATTAATATAGGAAGCAATGAGACAAGTAGATGTGTCCTTCTTGTTCTTTGCTGCTCATCCAGCCACATAGACAGGTCATGGTCAAACAGATTAATCAGTGGCATTGTCTACTAATGCAGGTGGAGAGACATGGTTTTAATGTCTCATTACCATTTCCTAGCTTCTAGTGGAGGATTTAATTCCCCATCTGTAATGCTGTTAATGTTCTTGGTGATGATTCATAAAATATGTCACTGGAACATGCAGACATAGATATAGATTTGAATTAGCATAAAGCATATTGAGGTGCACTTGCAAACCCAACTCAGAATAATTTAAAATAATATAAACAACCCAGAGACATTTGATTCAAATACACTGGACCTAGGTGGAAATCCATGTTTTAGGGAACCTTTTTTATATATGTCACCTGTAGCAAGATCCTTTGGAACTTCAGTAAAATGGGTCCTCAAGTGGGGTCTAAGACTATTTGATCTTTTATTGTATTTTGCATAGTATAATGTTTGAGAACAGTTTCAAATAGCAGAGTTTGTTATCATCTTTAGGTCAAAATTTAATTGAAAACTTTAACTGAAAACTCTAAGGCACCTAAACTTTTATAAGGGAGGACAGGTTGATTAGGGAGTGCCATAATCAATTTCATGAGCTTTGAGGGTCTGAGTCTTTATTTGGAGACGTGAGACTGTGCACGTATAGGCTTCTCCTTCCCAACCTCCCAGAACACAGGTCTATTCTGTTGTTTTTTGATCCATCTTCTAAATAGAGAAAAGGGAAAAAGGGAAGACAATTCAATGGTGATCCCTTGGCTTCTTTTCTTCCAGAGCATCTTCTTCATAGAGTCTGTCTTGATGTTCTCCTCATATGGGAAGGAAGGAAGGAAGGAAGGAAGGAAGGAAGGAAGGAAGGAAGGAAGAAAGGAAGGAAGGAAGGAAGAAAGGAAGAAGAAACAAACGAATGAATGAATGAACAAACAAACTTATTAAGTACTTACTATATTCCAGGTATTGTGCTAAAGTTATGGGGATATAAATGCAAGCAAATAGAAAGTCCCTACCCTTATACCCTTACAGTCCCTTCTAATGGAAGAAGATAGTATGGAGCTGAAAAGTGAGTGAGGAGGAGGAAGGAGCTCCATGTGGGGGCATGACTTGAAGTCTAGAAAGTAACAGGATCAGGAAGGGAATGAAGACAGGCTGGCCTGAGCCCCTTCACAAAATGAAGGCTCCAATGGGAGGTCACCAATGGGAGAAGCAGGTTGCACATTATCGAGGTATATTTCAGGGTGACCAGCCATAGATTATAGTCATCAGTGATCTCATTAATGTGACTACTTCAGATTGCAGCTCATCTTTCTTATACTGCATGACTGAGTCATGTGCCCACTTTAATTCTTTCCACGCTGTCCACACAACTTACCTGGAGGATTCCTTTATACCAGTACCACATTCGGGCTATCTGCATGGGATCATAGATGCTAGAAGACACTTCAGAGAATGTCTAGCCTAGACTTTCCTAACCTTTTATGTGTCATGAGCTCTTTGGTAGGCTGATAAAGTCTATGGACCCACCCCCTTTTGGAATAATACTTTCAATGTATTGTTGTATAAAATGTATAAAATAAAATACATAGGATTACAAAGGAAACAAATTATACTGAAATCTAATTATCAGCTATTTTTAAATTATGTTCACAGACTTCAGTTTAAGAACCCCTTATGTAACCCAACCTTCTCATTTTACAGTGCAGGAAACTGAGGCCCAGGGAAATTGAATGACTTGCCTAAGGTCACAGAAGGACTAAGCACCAGTCAGGATTTGAGTCCAACTCCTCTGAAGGGAAACACAGCTCTTTTCACTGTAACACATTGCATAGTTAGATTCCTCCCTCTCATTGCATGACCAGCCCACCTCCTCTTCCGGTCACATATACCTCTTTAATGAAATCTTTGCCACCGTCTCTTGAGTACCAATCATTATTGGTAAGATACTATAGACTGTCTTCCCACTTCTGTCTTCCCATTACCCTCTGGGTGACCTGCAGTCGTGATTCTTTTGAGCTTATTCCGTTCTATGAGTTGCTGCCAGTCTGTGCCTTGGTTTAAATTCCATTCTTCCATTGCAGTTTAAATCTAGTTCTTTGAAAATATGTTGAATGTCAAACCAAGATGTTCTTGTTTTTCTGCTACTTTATATATAGAGGAAGGACTAATTCTCAATCTTTTTTTTTCATTGATAGTGACATAATGTTCCTAACAGGTTGCAAATGCTCAGTTTCTGTGCAACAGAACCACAGGCTTGGAGGGACAGAGGAATCTCTTCCTTTTTTCTTAGCTTTTGATTTTCTGCAACACAAAGGATCAAATCTATTGGAAGACTCTATGCATGGATCATTAAATGGCAAAATACCAGAAAATCTTGTTATGTGAAAACTATGAGTTACCTTTTAGTTTTTGGTTTTGTATTTTTTTTTGTCCAGACTTAATTTCCTCAAGATGACCCTGTTCCTTGTCTACTGACTTGATTTTTTAAATAATAATAACAGTTAGTATTTCTATAGCACTTTAAGGTTTCCAAAACACTTTAGCCAAGTTATGTGCTTTGATCTTCACAAATACCCTGCAAGTAGGTGCTATTATTACTCTTGTTTTACAGATGAGAAAACTGAGGCACAGAGTAGCCAATTGTACAGGATCAGATAAGTATCTGAGGTGGGATGTGAATTTAGGTCTTCCCGATTCCAGGTCTAGCACTCTTTGGGTTATACGACCCAGCAGCTATGTGTAAAATATAGCTCATGACACATGCCAACGACAAAGGCATAGTAAATGAACAAATCTAACTTCCCTGGTTGACTTGAAATTTTATTTATCAACAGATACTTATTGAATGTCTGTTTTGTGCTATGTATTCACTTAATCCTTTCATTATAATGTACTATATAGGTACATGCATATACATATATGTGTGTATGTATCTCTATCTATCTATCTATCTCTCTATAGAAAGACAACAAGAGGGAGGGTGTCTGTTTATACATACACACCACCACTTCCTCCACCACCACACTCATCTGTCCTCTCATTAACATAGGTGACTCACATAAGGAAACTTCATCTATCAACACAGATGGGAAACTCCTCTGAAGCTTTTAATTTTAGGAAACTGAGAGGCTAAATGACTTCTTCACACAAGTAGTATGTCTCAGAGATTAGACTTTGACTCTGAGGTCAGCTTCCTATCCACTATATCACACTGCCTCATGTGTGTATGTATGTGTGTGTGTGTGTGTGTGTGTGAGAGAGAGAGAGAGAGAGAGAGAAAGAGAGAGAGACAAAGAGACAAAGACAGAGAGAGACAAAGACAGAGAGAGACAGAGATGAAGTTTCTGTTAGTGAAGTAGATGTCCAGGACCCCTTGCACAAGAATCTTTAGACCATCAGTGCTCCCTCCAACCTGCCCCCCATTGTCCAAAGATCAACCCCAGTAGAGAAGTAACAGCTTGTCAATGGCCTTTCAATCTCCCAACCTCTTCAATAACCATAGCTACTAAAAATCCCAAAAGAAAATTATTGTCAAGTATCCTTGGCACTGTCAAATGATTCAATGTCAGTAATGAAATACAATTTATCTCAAAATATGGTTTAGAAATGATACTAAAGAAGATGTGTTTGTGCATTGACTAAACCACTGTACCACTTACCCTCTCCCATCACTGGACCTTTCCATTTGCCCTCCCACTGCCTCTGAAGGGCCATGGGCTCTTTCCATCCATCCTGCCCTCCTGTATGGGTCATCTCACCCAGTTAGAATATGAGCTGCCCCATAGTGAGCTGCCCATGGAGGTGCCCATAGTGAGCACCTAATGAGTTATTTTTCTTTCTTGTATTCTCTAGTCATTAGGAGAAGAGAACGAATAGATTTCTATAAAACTCTAGAGTCTGCTTCAGATTTTACTTTAAATGAAGAACACATTACTCCCACTATTTGTTCTAGCGCTGCTGCTTCTGGCCAAATGCTCTGAGTGGGTGCCAATAATATTTTATTTGAAAATTTTTAGTATTTTTGAGAAACCTAGAAGTTGGAGAGTAGGGGCAAGAAAGACATAGGAATGTAAAAAAAACACTAATAAGCTTGTGTCTTCTGAAACACAAGTGTCAAACACATGATCCTTACAAGCAAACCACATGAGAATATAATTGGATAATATTTAATAAAATCAATAAAAATAGAGTAAGACATAGATAATCTCAGTATGTAGTTTTCTAAGTCAATATGTGGCCTGTAGGCCCTTTGGCCTAGTTTCAATTTGAATTTGACACCACTGTGCTAAGACACATTACCCCAAACAGAAGTTATGGAGGTATTTCTGATGTTGGAGACATTAAACAAAAAGATTTTCACTCTGCCTAGGCATCTGTAGTCATGAGTCCTGCTGAGACACACATGCTCCCTGGCCCTTCCCCAGTCCATCACCTCCAATTTTGCTGGGGAATTTCTGCATGTGTCTCATTAGTTTTTTTTCTTTTTTTCTGATTCTTCTTGAAGATAGGGCAAGGAAAATGTTTAAGGGACTTTAGGTTAAATATCACCAGTGGAAGAAAGTAGAGTCTGTAACAGCGCTACCATTTTTCAACACTTTTCCTTTAAAGAACAGAAGATATTGATAAGGAAACAAAGAAATGTGTTGGAATGTGTGTTGGATGTATTTGTACTCTCAAGCAGCTATATGCTTTCCAATGGGGTGGTTTATTCTCTGGTAGTGGGTATTTCTATGCCTATGTTTCGTCTCAATGTAGTGCTGTATCTTCCTCCCCATCTCCCACCTCCCAAATGCCAACAAGTAGATTGATGAGAGATCTAAGAGTAGAAGGAGCTGTGGGCAGTCATACAGATCTTAAGGTTTCCTTCTTCCTTTTTCTCAGTCCTTGAAGGAGACTTCTAGCCAGATATTCAATCCTTTCCTTGGGACACATTGCTATAGAATTGATGTAGCCCAAGATGTGAGCAGAGCTGGGCCAGATGCTGGAGAGAAAGACCAGTAGAAACAGAGATGGAGTGGGACCGGATTGGTAGATTCTGAGAAACCTTAGTAGCTGCTAAGACCAGGCTGGTAGACTTATCTCAGTCTCTGAAACTACCTCTATTTCTCCATTATTTACAGAGTTTATTTTGGAACCAATAGGTTCCAAACATGCAACTCCTTCCCCTTATCTTCCAACCTTTTCAAACTGCAAGAAGATGTAGGGATGAGGAAGGGCAGCTGGGTGAAGTACTCTGTAAGGAGGGGATCCTTGGCAGTAGCCTGGCAAAGTTGAATTCCTGGTTTTTGATAAACCATAAGGGTCACAATGTGGATGGCCTGTGTAATATTAACAGAGGTTCTTAACTGTATATAAATAATGTCAGTCTTTTTAAAGAGTTGGTAGTTTTGATAAACTTTTCCTCCCTCCTTTTTATTCTTTGTTATAAGAAATGGTTTCTTGGGAGGAGGAAAGAATATGTTAGGAAAGCTAGGATGGACAAATAAAACTAACACAAGGTGGGCTTGGAGCGACGTATTTTCCAATTATTTCCCAAAAATTTGCAGCAATACTTCTTTTCATACCTTTAGATCAATATTGAAACAAGGTTAGCTCCCATCAGGCTTGAGAACCAAAAGATCTTGGAACATTGGGAAAGGGATGCAGGCTGAGTTCATAGATTGAGTGCCCTCTAGGGAACAGTGGAGATACTGCAGCTTTTGGGGAGTACTGTGCCACTCTATGTGCCTGATACATTTTTGAAATCACTTGACTGGTGGTCTTGACTGGTCTGAGGTTAATGGACAAATGATCTCTCATTCTCTCTAGCTCATTGATGTCTGATTTTCAGTATGCTTGCAAAAAACAGGATAGGATTGAGCGTGGGCTACTGTTCCTTAGCAGCTCAAGTGCCATCTGCCACACCAAGTCATCCAGTCAGTCAGTCAGTTAGTCTATAATCCTACTTTCTCCATAATTTGTTTCTGGTGCATTATCTCTTCCCATTGCCCTCATCATTGTTATTCATGTCCAGTCATTCAGTTGCATCCTTGTCTTCATGATCCCACAGACCATAGAATGCCAGGCCCTTCTTTCCTCCATTATCTCTCAAATTATTTGTTATAAGAAATGGTTTCTTAAGAGGAGGAAAGAATACATTAGGAAAGCTAAGTGATAGGATGAAAAAATAAAAGCTATCAATTTTATTTTTAAAGAGTAGGTTGGCCAGATTAAAACACAGGGTAGACTTGGAGTCCAAAACCATGTTCATGGTTTCCATAACAATGTTCATCCATCTCATCCTCTGTCATGCCCTTTTCCTTTAGCCTTCAATCTTTCCCAACATCAGGACTTTTCCAATGAGTCCTACTTTCTTATTATGTGGCGTCAGTATTTGACCTTCCAGTGAATATCCTGAATTAATCACTCTAAGTATTGACTGATTTTATCTCCTTGCTTTCTAAGGGACTCTCAGAATTCTTCTCTACCACCACAATTTGAATTGCTATTTGCCTGTACTTTTCCTAGAATCTTTTAATGGGTTTTCATGCTTCCACTCTCTGCTTTAATCCGTCCTTTATGGAATAGAGCTATTAAAATAATCTTTATTTATAGGTCCCACTATGTCACTCTTCTGCCACAAATCCTTAAGTGGTTCCCTCTTGCCCTTAAGTAAAGCTCAAATACTTCTGCCTGGTATTCGAGGATATTCACAATTTGAAGCCACTCCTCCACAAAGTGAGGTACAACAGATGGACTGCAAAAGCTGGCAATAGTGAAGTGACCAAATATTACCATTCCGGCAAAGAATAAATTGAGGAGTGATGAGACACAGAGAAACAGAAGTTTAGTTTACCTGTTGTGCTGACCTCTCAACAGGACTTTTTGCCCACCCCACTAATAAAATCCTGCTTAGCTACCCATATATCATATGGACCTAAATGTCCTGTTTACTGCTAACTACTTATCGTACAAATCTCTGCTTGGTTTTGAGTCTCACGCAGGATAAACTGATCACCTGAAATCTAAAACCATTGCTGATTGACTCAGTTTTTTTTTTATATTCAATACCTTCTCAGTGCCCTCTATTGCCTCTACCCTCTGATCTAGGGTGGAGCAAGAAACTCCTCAGGAAGCCTTCCTTTTTAGAGGACTTAGATCCAAATCTTCCAGATTACTCTCCATTTCCCATCAGTAGCCCTGATTGGATTTGATTCCAGGGAGCATCATACACCAAGACACAAGTAATCTCTGCTGCCCAGCCTCCTCCTACCCTTTTTTTGCTTCCTTTTGTGTATTGTCTTTCTCACTTAGACTGTAATCCCCTTGAGGGCCGGGAAAGTCTTTCTTTTCCTTGTTGGTGCTCCCAGTGCTTTGCACAGAGTAGACACAATAAGTGTTTATTGAACTGAACTGAATTACTGATATACCATCTCAGTTATAACTCCAGTCAGTATCAGCCCCATACCTTCTACCCAAACACTTCCTTTTATCCTATTGTGCATTTCCCTAGAAAGTCAGACCAGGCACTAAGACCTAGGTCTCATATTATTTTCCATATATGACATTATTTCTTCTTGGCTATGCGCATTTACTAGCCAAATGTGGAATAGGGTAATGGGTTACATTGGAGGATAACAATTTTGCATTTATATAATGCTTTAGTGCAAGGCAATATATACATGTTATCTTATTTGATCCAACTACAGCCCCCTGAAATAGGTGTTATTTTTATCCCTATTTCACAGGTTAATGACTTGCGCAGCATCATACAGCTGGGAAGTATCTGAGGCAGGATTTGAACTCAGGTCTTCTTGAGTGTAAGTCCCACACTCTTACCCATCCTGCCACCTATCTGCCTCATTTAACATCTTCAAAGGTAGTAGAATTCCTCACTAGAGGTTTTCAAGCAGAGACTAGAAGATACTTGTCAGGTATGTCATAGGGGAAGATTCTCTTGCAGCCAAAGGTTGGACTAGATCAGAAGTTCTTAATTTTTTGCTGTTGTTTCATTGACCCCTTTAATTATCTGCTAAAGCTTATGGACCCCTTCTTAAATGTTTTTAAATACATAAAATACACAGAATTACAAAAACCCAATCATATGGAAATATAGTTATAAATTTTTTTTAAGTTCATGGGCTTCAGATTATGAATCTCTGGAGATGTGATCCTTTCTTAACTCTAAGGTTAATGTCATTTGGGGCAGAGTAGTTATCTGCTGCTAACTAGCTACATGACTTTAACTGAATTGCTTAATTTCTCTGGTCTTCCATATCATTTATAGAGTGAGGGAGGTAGGATCAGATGACTTAAAGTATGGAAGGTGCTTTCTAGCTTTAAAATTTTCTCATATGATGATCAAAAAACCAATGCACCTGGTGAAATGGACCCAAGCTTCAATGCTCTGGAATGCACCATTCTCCATCTAGTGGTGACTTACTCAAAGTGAAAAAAACACAATCCGTTTGGCTTAGAAAATGCCTAAAGAACAAAGTTCTTAAATGGTTACAACAAAAACAAGATAAAATTATAATATCAAATCTAATTGGTTCTAAAATGCTACTCGGTACTAAACCAATCAAGGTACTATGATAATTTGCACAGAGGTTGGACTTAGATTTCCCTTAAAAGGCTTTGAAGAAGATTTTATTCTTGTACTGGATGCCAGACTTATTAATCAACCAATCAATTAACATTTATTAAACATCAGCAATGTGCCAGGAAGTATGCTATTTTTTTATTAGCAAGAGACCGAGTCATTTAATCTCTCTGAGCCTCAGATTTCTGTACTTAAGTAGATACTTATAAGGGATACGTGATCTCACAGTTGTGGCTACTCTCTCCATCAATTCAGACAAGATTCACTCTAGCTCTTCATCATTTGTGATTCTTGACTATAACTCTTCTAAATCCTCCATGGAATATCCAGTCAATGCATTGGCAGCCTTCCTCTTTTTCTTTCGATATCTTAGGGGTAATGAATATAGAGAAGCATGGGAAAAGTTATATGAACTGATGCAAAGCAAGCATAATCAGGAAAATAATTTACACAATGACTACAACAATGTAATTGGAAAGATCAGTAACAACTAAAAGACTGAAATGAAAGACTTGGAAATTGTTATGGCCAACCTAAGTCCCCAAGAAGGGGGAAAGGGAATAAGCATTTACTCAGAGCTAGACATTATACTAAGTGCTTTATAAATATTTTTTCATTTGATTCTTATACAACCCCCTGAGCTGTTTTTATTATCCCCATTTTATAATCTGGAAACCTAATGCAGATAAAGAAACTTCCCAAAGTTCTACAGCTAATAGGTATCAGAACCTGGATTTGAACACTGATCTTTCTAACTGCAGGACCAGTGTTCACAGTGCTACCAATCTGCCTGTGGAAGATTTTTGAAAAGGGACATCCCCTTCTTTGCCCCACCTCCATTTGCAGAGATGAGGATTTATCTTTATTTTATTTTATTTTATTTTTTGCTTTTTTTGGAGGGGGGAGGGAAGGGCAAGTTGGATTAAGTGATTTGCCCAAGGTCACACTTACTAGCTAGTAAGTATTATGTGTCTGAGGCCAAATCTGAACTTGAGTCCTCCTGACTCCGGGGCTGGTGCTCTACTCATTGCATCACCTCGTTGCCCAAAGAGATGAAGATTTATCAGTGTGGAGCACTGCATGTTAGACTTTTTTTTTAGTATATTGATTGATTTTTCCTAACTTTTTTTTCCTTTTTAATTTATTCTAGTAAACAAGTATTCTCTAGAAAAGGAAAGGAGAAGGGATATTTTGGGAAATATGGATGATGAAAAAAATAAAAGATACCAATAAAATGAATTTTAAAAATAACTCATGCATACCAAGGTAAGTTGGGTTACCTGTCTACTGTCTCTCATTTTCATTTCTTGATCAACCCTTATCTTTCCATCCTCATATACTTTCTTAATGATATCTTTTAATCCCACTTCTTATAAGTAAGTCTACTTGTAGCAGCCTATTTATACCCACCATATATCTTTCCATTATCCTTTACATCATGTACAATTTTAGTTCTTTTTCGATCATAGTAACCCATGATCTGCAAACACACATCATATTACTAGGAAAATATTGGTTTTTCACTGAGCAGTTTGGAATTATTGAAAACTCTGTGCCATGTCCCAATTGTGGTCCATTTTTACATCCTTTTAATTCTGAGATAAACTCATTATCTATCTGTAGCACCTGTCTAAAATCTAGATAAATGTATGTATTTTTTAAATCAGGTCCATATTTTCATCAGTATAGGAAACCTTAACTGAGGTAAGGAGGCTTGGGAGAGGGCCTAGGGCTTTCCCAGCTAGTGGGGACACAATTTTCCAGTCTGGTCCCTTAGTTCTTTTCCTACCTGGTGCTTTATATACCTGGTAGTTTGAACTATGAAAGGATTATCCTGGGAATGTGGAAGGTTATCAGAAACTTTTCCCCAAACTCCAATTCATTGCAGGTAACTTTCTTCAGTCCTTGACTCTGTGACTACAGAAGGGATGTTGCAGTAGGCTAAGCCTATTGGGTCTAAATTAAGTTCTGAAATGATATAATAAACCTCCAGAAGGAGGGGGCAAACATGGTGCCTAAGGAGTTGCTATCAGTCCTAATCAGAAAATGGACCTCATCAAAGTTTCCATGATGGCCAGGAGTGGGATTCTATCCATGATTAGGGCAGCTAAGTGGAACAGTGAGTACAGTGCTGGAGTCAGGAAGACCTGAGTTCAAATCCAGCCTCAGACACTTACTAGTTGTGTGACCCTGGGAAAGTCAGTTAACCTTCAGTTTACTCATTTGTAAAATGAGCTAGAGAAGGAAATGGCAAACTACTCTAGTATCTTTGCCAAGAAAACCCAAAAGGGGTCATGAAGAGTTGGATGAGACTGAATTGACTGAACAACAACATTGGCTACTGCACTTCCAGCCTGGGTAACCCAGGGAGACTCAATTTCCAAAAAAACAAAAAACAAACAAAAAAACCAAAAACAAAAGAACAAAGAAAATTATAATGAAGTAGAAAAGGAACCTAGTAAGGTTATTTCGGATCTTCCTGTTACTTTCATATCAGAAACAAATGAATTTGGATGATTGCTAGCATTTTCTAAGACTGACATAGATCCTAGAACAAAAGCCTTGGTAGAGTGTGAAGCTTCTTCAGTACTTAGGAAAACAGAACAGGAAAGTCAGAAACTCAGAGAGAGAGAAATCTAAGTGAAAAGGACAGATGTTCTTTAAATTTATATACAAATATGTGTGTATAGCATATCTGACCCATTTACGCTTTAAATATGAAAACACATAAGATAAAATTATCCTCAACTTTGGCCCCAATGATTAAAGTCCTGTAAATTGAAAGCAATCATAGTAAATACAACTGACACCATTTAAACCATCCTTCTCAGTCTAATTATAAAGCACAGAGATAAAAACACTCTTGTTAATTTATCCAATTTCCTGTTGTCAAGTGTGTTGTCAACAATTGATGTGATTGTGTTAATATGCTAATTAGATTGGACCTCTTTCATTATATCCTATAGGTCCTTTAAAGCTAGCAAACACTATTATAAATAGGTTTTCACTAAATTTGCACTGGAATAAATAGGACAAAGGCAGTTTTTTGGAGAAGCAATTGGTGTCTATCGAGTTGAGCAGGCAAACATAAAATTTAATTTGTCCAATGCAGCCTCAATGGGAGAATGACTGGCACAAACGAAACGTGCAGATTTCAAGCTGTGCTTTCAATGTTTAGGACCCAAAGCAGAGTAGACCTATATTTTTATATGGGCCAGAATGTTTTCTCAGTGAAACTACAGGGAGCAAAACAGGATAAAATTCAATTTATGCATTGGAAGAATCATGGAACTCAAGACATCTTTTAACTTAATTGTAACTATAGGATTTTTTCTTGTTAAATCACTTTTTGCAGTTTTTTAAAAGCCTCCTTTCTATGCCTAATGACATTTGTACTTATTTTTGAAACTCCAGACTAATTTGCAATCTAATTTTTGATGAAGATTTCTTTCAAAGAACTACTTAGGATATATCTGTGTACAGAATGTACTTTCCAATGCGCTGTTCACTTTTGTGTTGGCAGCTTGATCTGCTTAACTTCGTGATTATGTACACAATGGATTCTACCATACTGATAAACCTACCTGACTCTTCAATAAAATTAGTTTGGCTATTTTTTCTTCTTCTTACCTGAACTAATTATGAAGTGGGTTCATTTTTCAAGGCCCTAGTTTCTTTACTTGAATTATTAAGGCATTGGAATAGATCTCCAAAATGACTTTTAGCTCAAAAGCTATGATTCTGTGATGCTACAACCTTTGATTGGATCTCCATTGGCACAAATTGGATAAGACTAAATAATTTGACAGATTCAGTTGGCTAATCACCCCATAAATGTTAGGGACCCAGAAATCCTAGACCCATTCATCATAAGTTTATCTCTTTTTTTCAAATTTAACTTGTTTTCAATGAATAAGAACCATTTTTTTTTGCATTTTCCTCCCCCTGAAAAAGGAAAAAAAGAACTAAAATGCTGTTAACACAAATATGCATAGTGAAGCAAAACAAATCCTGTGCTAGCCACATCCAAAAAATATATATCTTATTCAGTACCCTGATTCTATGTCAGGAGGTATGTAGTATGCTTCATCATCAGGGATCTGGAATAATGGCTGGTAATTGCATTGATCAATACTCTCAAGTTTTTCAGTTTTCTCTCTGTGTTTGATTCTCCTTGATTTAGGTATCAAAGCAATATTTGTACCATAGAAGGGATTTGGAAAGATTCCTTCTTTTTCCTGTTTTTTTTTTCCAGACAGTTAAATTTTGAATCAAATTTGCTTGTAAATCTGATTCTGGTTTTTTTTTAAATCTCATTTATGGCTTAAAAATTCCCCTCCCCCCCATGACTGGATTATTTAAATTCTCTTTTACTAGTTCCATGATCTAAGAATTTCTTAGTTTCTTAAGTGTTTCAAAAGTGTTCATAAGTTTAAGTTATTAGTGGCATATGATTGGGCAGATTATTTTCCAATAGTTTTCTTTATTCCTTTTTCATTTGTGGTAAACTTACTGGTTTTATTTTTGATACTGGTAACTAGGCTTTCTCATTCATATAAAAAAAACAAATTTATTAATGGTTTGTCTTTTTTTTAAAAAAACAGCTTTTCATTTTATGTATTAAATAAATAAAATCTTTTCATTCAATTTTATCAATCTCTTTTTTTTGATTTTCAGAATTTCTATTTTGAGGTTTAACTGATTTTTTTTTTCAATGTTGCATGCCCATATTATTTATCTGTTCTTTTTTACTTTTGTTAATGAATGAATAATGACTACTTTGGCTGCATCCCCTAAATTTTGGAATGTACCTTCATTGTTGTCATCATTAGTGAAATTATCTTTTGTTTCTAGAATTATTTTTTATTCACTGATTCTTTAGGATTAAGTTATGTAGCTTCCAGATAATTTTTTAAATCTTTTCTCCAATGATCTTTTATTGAATATAATTTTTCTGTCATTGTAGTCAGTAGAGGTTGTGTTTAATATTTCTGCATTTCTGCAGGTTTGTGAGGTTTTTAGTTCTAATATATGGTCAATTTTTGTAGACATGCTATACACAGTTGAGAATATGTATATTCTTTTCTCTTTCCATTAAATGATTGCCATGGATCATCATATTTGACTTTTCTAAAATTCCATGCAGATCTTAATCTCATTTCATGTTTACTTTTTGGGCCTGTTCAGATCTGAAAGAGGTACACTGAAATCTCTCACTATTATAATTTTACTCTCCATAATCTTCATATTGCGGTATATTTCTTATAAACATCATATTGATGAATTCTGCTTTCTAATCCCTGTTTTGTAATCCACTTTCTATCTTATAGATTCCCATTCCCATTCATATTCCCATTCATAGTTAGGATTGTTAATCATCTGTTTTCCTCTTCTCCTTATACACATGACTCCATTCACCTTCTTTACAGAGTTATAACAGAGAAGAAAGGTGCTCAGTACTTAGAGCTATCTGTTTGATGCAATCTGCTTCTACTCCCATGCTCCATTCTCTTCTCTCCCCTCTCCCCAGACCCAACCAGGTTCTTACCTTTTCTTTCTTGACTTTTAAACCCTTTTTGATAATCAACCTTCTGAATAAATTTCATTTTGCTTATGACTAGTCCTTCCCTAAACCTACTTTCCTTATTTGCTTCTTCTCTCCATTCCCTCCTGTTTCTCTGTTAAATTGAATGTATTTCTTTTGAGTAAACATTATGATTTGTGGCAATTACCTTTGAAATTACCCCCCAAAGTACATTTAATACATTTTTGAAAGGGATTTTGAAAAACTCAATATCTGTTGGTTAGAATTTTTTCTTTTCACTGTTTGGGTGATTATTTTAGGCTCAGCTTGTCACAAGTACCCTCAACTACGTCACCCAAATGGAAAAAATAGTGCAAAACCTTTCAAAGACATCTAGTAATAAGAATTGCATCAACCTTTATAGAAATTTCATCCTCTGAGCATAAAAGTTAGGGTTGTAGCCTAAGCAGGCCACAGAAGAAAAAAATATATTTATAATTACTCTTTTTCAAGCATTCCTCAGGGAACTCATAAGCATGTTTTACCTTTGTAATTGTGAAGACTCTCATCACAACTCATAGGAAGAGATGATTTGAACAGGAATATTTTCTCATGCTATTTCTGATTCTAGTTTATCCAATAAAGCAGAGACTGGCATCATTTTTCATATTATTTGATAAATCTTAAAAAGAATCCTATAGATGGAGAAGCTATTCAATTCTGTCATCACTGAATGTTCATTCTCATACTGACCAGGCCAAATTTACATTAATCTTTATAGTTAGCTGTTTATGGAATCTGAACTGCTATAATGTTTAAATGAGTGTTTATCATATCCCAATTTATTAGCAAATTGAATTTTCCTTTTCTCCCTATAAATGAATTGCTCTTTTGGTTGTTATTATTTTTGAGAGTCATTTGACTGGCTGAATCAGGAAACAGATCTTGATCATATAGGCAAAGTCATAATTGAAATCTAGTTATCTCTTAGTTATAATTGAACACTAGTTATACTTTATGCTTTAAGGTGAGACTTCTGTCTTATAAGCCATTTGGGGCCATTTTTTCTTAGTATCATGCTCTGAATTTTCTTTGGGAGAGCATCTCTGGAGAATATGTTGATAATTCAGAAATGCATTTGTGATTTTTAACACTTTTTTTTTAACAAATCACATCACAAATTTCCCCCCCCCCTTTGGTTCCTTTGGAATTTTCTTGGGAATAGAGGAGTAAACATGTTTCATTTCCCATAGGATTTCAAGGATCTAGAAAATGGACATTCTCTTCAACATCTGATGAAGCTACTAAAAAAATAAAACATTTTCTGTCATGCTTGCTATTTTGATGCAGTGATCCAATATTGATAGAACTGTACTAAATCCCCAGGAGTTAGGTTAATAGTCTGTCATTAATCAGGTAACTATAGAACCAAGCTGACAAATTTGAAGTTTTGCCATTGAAGTCTTCAAAACCATTTTTTGGAGGTGTGGAGCCAAGATGGTGATGTAGATGCAGGAAAATTCTGCAACTCCCCCACAACCACCTCAAAAACCCATAAAATATGACTCTGAACAAATTTTAGGGCTCCAGAACTCGCAAAATTACAGAAAAACACATCTCTCACTGAAGGCAGCTTGGCAGGCAGGGCAGGAAGGGCTCATCACAGCATGCTGGGAGCCTAAACCGGCCCAGCCTGAAACTGTAGCTTGAGCCCAGGTTGGCCAGGACAAGTCCCGGCTGGAGCACTCAGGAGAGTGGATCAGTGGCAGCTGTGGAGCCCTCAGAAGAGTGGATTGGCAGCAGTTATGGTGATTTCCAGACTAATCAACTCATAAGAAATAAGGACTAAGTGAAAGGTCAGTAGAACTAGGCTGAATTTGAGGAGAAAACCAGGTCTGGCCAAGTTGGCTCCAGGGCAAGGAAGCAGCAGAAATGGTGGCCCTGGAGCTGCTTCCACATGGCTGCTTCAGAAGCTCCTGGCCTGCAGATTGCAGGGGGGTCAAGTGATCATTCAGAGGCTAAATGCTCTTGCCTTGAGCTGCCTGGATCTGGATTGTGGTCTTGAGTGGTGGTCCTGGGGTGCATTTTCAGTGAGCCAAAGCTGATGGGGGATTCAGCAGCCTCCTAATAGCCCTGTCAGCTGCAAAAAACCACAGCAATTTGGGACAGAGCTTTCACCTCTGGAAGCAGAGTTTTGCTGAGCCCAAAAGTCAAGTAATTGGCAACATGAGCAGGCAAAAGAAGCAAAGCAAACCCAGCAATGCAACTTTAGATTCCTTTTTTGGGGACAAAAAGGATCAAAGCATGGAATGGGAGGAAGACAACACAGTCAGAACTCCTACACCAAAAGCTTCCAAGAAAAATATAGAGTGGTTACAGGCCATAGAGAAGCTAAAGAAGGATTTTGAAAACCAAATAAGGGAAGTGGAGGAAAAATTGGGAAGAGAAATGAG
>CM053598.1:95976305-96034060 GCA_028646575.1 Pseudocheirus occidentalis | reverse complement strand
CTTCAGAATGCTTTTGAGATTCTTTTTCCATCTGGCAAATATGACTTTTTAAGGCATTCTTCTCCTCATTGGCTTTCTGGGCCTCTTTTGCCATTTGAGTTAATCCATTTTTTAAAATGTTGTTTTCTTCAGTCAGGTTGTTGATTCTCTTTTCATGATTTTCTTGCATCTTTTTCATTTCTCTACCCAATTTTTCCTCCACTTCTCTTATTTGTTTTTCAAAGTCTTTTTTCAGTTGATCTATAGCTGCTAGGCATTCTTCAAGTGTCTTGGAAGCATTTGGTGTGGGAGTTCTGACTGTGTTGTCTTCCTCCCATTCCATACTTTGATACTTTTTGTCCACAAAAAAAGGATTCTAGAGTTTTATTGCTGTTCTTATTTTGCTTCCTTTTCCTCATGTTGGCCAGTCAATTAATTGGTTGGTTTTTAGCTTTATGGAACTCTGCTTGCAGGGGGGAAAGCTCTGTTCCAAATCACTGGGGTTTTCCCAGCTGCCATTATTAGGAGCTATTAGGAGGGTGCTGCAGCCCCTCCACCCCCAGTGGCTTGCTGAGAGCACACCCCAGGACCACCACCCAGGACCACCACCCAAGACCATGATTCGGATCCAGGCCGCTCAATGCAAGAGCACTTGGCCCTGATCAATCAACTCAGCCCCCGCTGTGGGGTCCGCAGGCCAGGGGCTCTGAAGCAGCCCAGTGGGGGCAGCCGCTGGTTACAGCAGTTCCTGCCCTTCCCGCACTGCTTCCTTGCCCTGGGGGCAGATTGGCCAAACTGCTTGTCCCCCCTCAAATTAAGTTTCAAAGTTTCACTTTCACTGACTGTCTCTAATCCTGGTTTGTTGGATGTGAAGATCCCTTCGGGTGCTGTAGATCTGCTCCCCGGGGTAGACTCACGCTGCAGCTTGGGAGGCTTGGCTCCTCCTGACCGCCCTTGGGCCTGGCAGAGGTTTCAGTCTCAGGCTGGGCTGGTCTCGGCTCCCTGACAGCCTGCTGGATGAGCCCCTCCTGCTGAGCTGCCTTTCTCTAAACCTTATTTTTCACACCTTGGTAGTTGCTCGAGGTGCAGTAGATCTTCCCTCTTTAGACTGGCTGCAGCTTGGCTCGGCTCCTCCCAACCACCCTGGGGCCTGGCCTGGCTGCATTTCCGTTTCAGGCTGGGCCGGCCTCGGCTCCCAGCCTGCTGTGATGAGCCCTTGTTGCCTAGCTGCCATCAGCGAGAGATATGTTTTCTGTATGTTTGTGAGTTTGAGAGTCCTAGAATTTGTCTGGAGTCGTATTTTATGGGTATATAGGGTGGTTGTGTGGGAGCTGCGAGACCTTGCTGCTTCTATGCCACCATCTTGGCTCTGCCTCTCCCACTCTTGAGTCTAAGTTTTACAGAACAAAATCTTTTTATTGAGGGGATTTGTTCTGTGAAATTTGGATTCAGTCAAAGGGCCACACTTGGGGATTTCAAGAGTGAACATAACCTACTCCAATCTTAGACTAATTATATGTAAGGGAACATATAGATATAATTTCAGTCTGCTATCCCCTCAGGAGAAAACAGAATGGCTGAGCTTCTGCCCTGCAGTTGTCATTCTCCACCTGACATGAAGTAAAGTTCCTTTTGGAGAAAGTTGGGGGATGGAGAAGACTCAAAAGATGTTTTTTCCTCCCTTTCTTCTAGTCACACACTGATATCCTCTTGCAAAATGTGGGGAAAAGCCTTTGCCACAGGTATATGAAAATCCAACATAAAGCATCTTAATGAGATTTACCTTTTATCTCTTTCCCCCAAAACTCTGTCTGTCATCAGTTTTCTCATATGTAATTTGGTCATGTTCTACTCTATGTGAAAAATGCCTTCTTTTTTTTACTTTGTTCCAAAATTAAAAAAAAAAACTTTTTCTCACAGTGAAGGTGAAAGTTTTCCAATCTTTCATTATGCATCAAGTTTGGAGATAGCTAATGAGAGTTGCAGTTGACAATCTTTTATTATCATAATTACTCATTTGACCCTTCTACCCAATCAGAGGGAAACATCCTTCAATCCCTTACTCGTGCATGCACTTATGCACCAAATTTGGGGAGTGGGGGGCAACCAATGAGATGAAGACTAGTGTTGTTTCCTTAAGTTTCATTACCTTTTTCTGGGGCCTGTGGAAACTTAACCCTTTGCTATCTCTCAAGGGGATTATCAGGATAAGGAATCAGAGTACAGGATTATTCAGGAAGTGCTTAGGTATTCTAAAGTTTTGTAGTAGTGATACTTCCAGTATCTAGCATCTATTCTCTCCTTTTGTCTTTCCTCTCAGGGAGCTTGATGGGAAGGCAGAAACCAGAATAGTATCTCCCTTATTCACTTGTCCTATCTTGGAGCCTATATCTACTTACCCTGAACACTAAAGAAGGACTTGTGACCACTAAAGGACCTGTTGGGTAATATTAGGACAAGAATATAGACCTTTACAATACCCATTAGAGTCAGAAATAAGAAAGAAATCAATGAAAAGTGTAGATTACTTTTTTTTCTAATGAAACCCTTTTGGTAATTTTTAAGAAACACAAAAAGACATATTGTCAGTCAAAAATGGTTAATTCAGTTATCTGAGGTGGAAAGGTCTTGGGGGAAGAGGACCTGGGGAAGGGGAGAAAAGAGAAGGAAAAAAAAGAAGGAACTGGGTTTTAGAGGCCCAGGGGGTCTTAATCTTCTACTGCCTAGATTAACAATGAGCTGAATCTAATAGGATTTTATCAATTCAGATTTTATCTGTCCCCTACAATAACCTTATTTTAAATTCTAATGTCAATGCCAAAAGTTCCTAAGGTTAGCAGAAATGGTTAGTCTAAGTCTTGATCCTCTCAATAAATTTTCCTTTTTATAGCTCAGGGGGGCCCCTGTGGGCAATGGTTGTGAGAACCAGGGAAGGCTGGGGTAGAGGGAAGTGCATGCTGAAGTTTTGCTTTCTTTGGACTCTGAAAGGTCTTTAATTTGTCACTATTTAACTCAATTCAATGAACATTTATTAGTTGCCTGCTTTGTGAAAGGCACTGTGGTAGGTGCTAGGAATCTAGAAGGACAAAGACAAAAATGAAGCCGTCCCTATCTATACAAAGTTGGCTTTCTTTGGGGGAGAATACACTATATACTCACAATAAGTAAATATACAGTAATTTGAGGAGCAAGAGAGTTAGCAATTGAGATTAAAAAATCTTTCATTCAGTAGATAGTATCTGAAATAAACTTTGAAGGCAGATAAAGATTCTGAGAAGTAAAAATAATGAGAGAATACTTTCCAGGCTTGGGAAATAGTTTTGCAAATGCACAAGAAGGAGCTGCAGACCTGGGTTACTGGGAGGTAGGTGGCACCCTCAGCAGTAATAGGGAACATAGTAAGAAAGGAGGGCTTGGTGAAAAATATAAAATATCTATAGAATATCTGGTTGAAGATGCTCAAGAGACAATTGGAAATTGTCAAGGGAGAGGTTTCTTTTGTCATGTGATCCCATTTGGAGTTTTCTTGGTAGAGTCACTGGACGGGTTTGCCATTTCCTTTTCTGACTCATTTTGCAGATGAGAAAACTGAGGCAAACAAGGGTTAAGTGATTTGTGCAGGGACACAGAGCTAATAAGTGTCTGTGGTCAGATTTGAACTCTGGAAGAGTCTTCCTCACTCCAGGCCCAGTGTTCTATCTATTGTGCCGCTCACTGGCCACAGGAATGAGGTTAGGTCTGCTTAAATATATCTGAGAGATGATACTTGAATTTATGGAGCTAGCAAAACCACCAAATAAAATAGTGTATAGAGAAAAGAGGGTGCAGGACAAAGCCTTGGGGAACACCTAAGGAAGCCTGACTTGGTTGAAGATCCAGCAAAGCAGATTGAGAAGGAGTGGTTAGACAGCTATGGGGAGAACTGAGAGCAATGACAAGAACCTGGCATAACATTAGTTACAGCTCTGAAAAGTGACCTTTCTCAGTATTACAATTCTCTTTTTATAAATATGAAAACCAAGGTTCTCAGAAAAATTTGTGACTTCCTTACGATCATTTATGTTGTAAGCGTGTAATAGGGGATTAACACTCAAAAGTCTCATGACTCTTAAAGTCCCAACATCCTCTCCACTATGCTAGTCTGCCTCTCTCAAATTTTTTTAGTACTTGAATAGATCTAGACATTGATAGGATCACAGATTTGTTAAAGTACTAAAAGGAAGTCACACATTTTTCCCAGAACCTCGGTTTTCATATTTATAAAATGGGAATTGTAACATTGGCACTGTCTGACCCACAGGCTTGTTGTAAGGAAATTTATTTTCGCAAATCTGAGAATGCTATCTGAGTTTATGTGTAATAACAGAAACAATTTAGGAAAAAAATGGAGAAAATAGAGGTTAAAAAACTAGAATCAGAAACCAGGATCTCTCTTGGTTTTATATGCTTCCCTAATGCCTATTGAAAGGTACAAATTCTTTAGGATGTGTCATTCAAGGCTTCCCATGACTTTTCCAGTCTTATCTTTCTTTATTACCCTTCATACTCCCAACTTTCCTGCCATATTGGATCTCTTAATCACATCTCAGGCACACTCTGTCCTTTCTTGTCTCTTTGTGTGTTCATACTATTTCCTTTACCTGGGATGTTCTACTTCCACATCATTTGAGGCCCAATTAAAATTCCACCTAATTTTGTTATGCTTTCCCTAATTCCACCCACTCCGATGCAATTTCTTCCTTTATTGGGTTACCAGCAATATATATGTTCCTCTATAGGAATCACAGAACCTTAGAGTTAAAAGGGATATCAGTGTCCATTTTGTTCAAATGGTACCTGAAACAAGAATGTTGCCTTAACATCCTAGAGAAGTGGTAAACCTTTGCTTGCAGACCTCTACTGAGAAAACCCCCCAAAACTTGTTACCTCCCAAGGCAGTCCACTTTCACCATGGATAACTCTAATAATTAGAAAGATTTGTTTTCCTTGCATTGAGCCCAAACTTGCTTTGTAGAAACATCTACCTGGGTCTTCAAATACCGTTCCTAATTCTTCCTTCTGAGCTCAAGCAGAACAATTTAAATTCCTTGTCCATATGAGTCTGCGAAATACTTGGAAAGAGTATCTTGTTGCTGTTTAGTCTATTCTCCAACTAAATAACCCTAAGGTCCTTCACCTTGAGGTCCTTCACCATTACTGTTGCCTTCCTTTGGATAATCTCCAATGTCTCAAAATACAGTCTAAGAACAAAGCAACCTTATTGAATAGCTGCAGATGGCTAGAAATATCTTTCATTCTATGCAAAATAATCTTCTAGATGCTTGTTTATTTTTTTAAGCATTGTACAATAATTACATATAATTATTTATATTATATTATATATATATACATATATATATATAATTTTCTTATCTAGCATAGTGCTTTACATTCAATATATCCTTAGGGAATGTTTTTTGAATTAGAATAAAAAATGACATTTTATATATATATATATATATATATATATATATATATGGTACATTCACATCATTTTTATGAACAAAAACTCTATAGGATTTCTCCCTACCTCACCCTTATTTTGTGCAATACTCTGATTAGGTATGTATACTGAAAATGGAGGTGAAAATGGTACAGATCATATTTTTTAAATGCTTTTTTATCTGTCTTCAGCAAAACTGAGTAAATATCCATCATATAGTAGAGGTCATACTCTCAAGAATAGAGTTTATTTTTAGAATATCATTTTGCAAAATTAAAAGTGAACAAAGCACAGCAAATTGATGCTGTTCAGTTTGTGACAGAAAGAACAATTCCATTCTCTTCAGCATGGGGGTTAGTAGCCTATTTATGTGGACAACGGCAGCAAACAATACAAGGATATTGGCTCATTTAATTGTTTTTTCTGGTACTGTCCTTGGAACACAGTCTAAGAACAAAGCAACCTTATTGAGTAGCTGCAGATGGCTAGAAATTCCTTTCATTCTACAGCAAAATAATCTTCTAGATGCTTGTTTATTTTTTTAAGCATCTTACAATAAAACTTTGTTCTTCCAGAGTCTTTGAGGAAAGACTAGTTCTGTGTATTTGAAAATTTTGAATAACTATGAGCTCAACAATTCATTAAACATTTATCAAGCTTTATTAATGCAGAAATATATTTAATTTAACTATTTCAGATGGAAGTCTTTCTAAATTCTTAAACAGATTCTGAAAACAATTTGATCTTTTCCTGTTGACCCAGGTTTGTTGTTATGAATATGACATTGTACTATGCTATGATAACTCTAATGCCCCCTGGCTGACATGGTGACACATGCCTGTAATCACAGGCAGGTTGAGAATGGCAGATCCATTGAGTGTGGGAGTTCTGAATTACAGTGGGCTAAATCAATGATGCATCTACACTAACTTTGGCATTAATGTGGTGATCCCCCCAGGAACACACCGTCACCAGGGTGTGAGTAAGGAGGGGAGAAAGAGCCTGGGTTGACAATGGAGCAGGTCAAAGCTCCTGTATCAGTCAAAGTGGGATTAGCCCAAAAGTAGCCTCTATACCTCTAGCCTGAGAGATATAGGGAGACCTGGCCTTAAAATATATGTATATATAAATAAAAACACTAATGTCCCCAGGACCTATTAAAATGTAAAGGAATAGGTTAAGTTTAAAAGAAAAAAAGAAACTGCTGTCCTTTTTTTTAAAACTTGTCTCTGTGTTTTGAGTTTTACCTTCTTTTCCCTCAATTTCCAACTGTTGTCAGTGCTCAGGGTTGTCAGTGTGCTTACCCATGGCAGTTCCTTTCTCTTTCCCTTTTAATTTTCTGTCTCTAATCAGCTATAGGTGAATAAACTTTATAAACAAACATAATCCCTTCCCTGACACTATTCCACATTCCCTTATACCTATCTCGTCAACTCTATTGCTCTTGGATCCCCATCCAGCTCTATCCTTCCTGGCCTGATGGTGCAGTAGACAGAATCTAGAATCAGAAAGAAGAATTCAAATCCTGCCTCAGACACTTATTAGCTGTGTGACCCTGGGTAAGTCACTTAACATTTGCATAGCTCACTTTCATCTGTATAATAGGGATAGCAATAACACCTTCCAGGGTTTTTGTAAAGAAAAAATGAGATATTTGTAAAGCACTTTGTAAACTTTAAAGCACTATATGTCATTGCTCAGTCTTTTCAGTCATGTCCAGCTCTTCACGATCCCATAGGGGGTTTTCTTTTCTTTTTTTTTTAAGTATTTGTTTTCAACATTCACTTTCATAAGATTTTGAGTTCCAAATTTTCTCCCCATCTCTCCCCTCCCTCCACCCCAAGACAGAATGCATTCTGATTACCCTTTCCCCCAATCTGCCCTCCCTTCTATCACCCCCCCATCTCTTATCCCCTCCCCTTCTTGTAGGGGATATTTTCCTGTAAGGCAATATAGATTTCTATACCCCATTGTCTATATATCTTATTTCACAGGTGTATGTAAAAACACTTTTTAACATTCGTTTGTAAAATTTTGAGTACCACATTCGATCCCTTCCTCCCTCCCTACCCACCCTCATTGAGAAGGCAAACAATTTGACACAGGTTATACGTATATGGTCACAACACTTCCTTAACAGTTGTGTTGTGAAAGACTAACTCTATTTCCCTCCATCCTATCTCACCTCGCATTTATTCCATGCTCTCTTTTGACAATGTCCCTTCTCAAAAATGTTTGCTTCTGATCACCCCTCCTCCTGTTTGTTCTCCCTCTCTTATCACCTTCCTCCCTATTTTCCTATAGGATAAGATAGAGTTCCATACCCAGATGAGTGGGTATTTTGTTGCCTCCTTAAGCTAAATCTGATGAGAGTAAGGTTTACTCATTCTCTCTCACCTCCCCCCTCTTCCCCTTAATTGCAAAAGCTTATTCATGCCTCTTTTACATGAGATAATTTACCCCATTCTGCTTCTCCCTTTCTTCTCCCAGTACATTCCTCTCTCAACCTTTAATTCTGTTTTTTAGAAATCATCCCTTCATATTCAACTCACCCTTTCCATGTAGGAATGTAAACAGTTCAGCTTTAATAAGTCCCTTATGATTTCTCTTCCCTGTTTACCTTTTCATGCTTCTCTTGATTTTTGTATTTGAAAGTAAATTTTTTTATTCAGCTCTGGTCTTTTCATTGAGAATGCTTGGAAGTCCTCTATTTCATTGAAAATTCATTTTCCCCCCCTGAAGTATTGTACTCAGTTTTTCTGATTCTTGGTTTTAATCCTAACTCCTTTGACCTCTGGAATATCATATTCCAAGCCCTATGATCCCTTAATGTAGACGCTGCCAAATCTCGTGTCACTCTGATTGTGTTTACACAGTACTTAAATTGTTTCTTTCTGTCTGCTTACAATATTTTCTTCTTGACTGAAAACTCTGGAATTTGGCTACAATATTCCTAGACGTTTTCCTTTTGGTATGTCTTTAAGGAGGTGATTGGTGGATTCTTTTGATTTCTATTTTCCGCTCTGGCTTTAGACTATCAGGGAAGTTTTCCTTGACAATTTCTTGAAAGATGATATGTAGGCTCTTTTTTTTATCATGGCTTTCAGGTAGTCCAATAATTTTTAAATTATCTCTCCTGGATTTCTTTTCCAGGTCAGTTGTTTTTCCAATGAGATATTTCATATTGTCTTCTACTTTTTCATTCTTGGGGTTTTGTTTTAGAATCTCCTGATTTCTTATAAAGTCACTAGCTTCCATTTGCTCCATTCTAATTTTTAAGTAATTATTTTCTTCACTGAGCTTTTGGACCTCCTTTTCCAGTTGGTCAGTTTTGCTTTTTCTTCTCCTCACTTGCTTTTTGGACTTCTTTTGAGATTTGTTTTAGTCTGTTTTTTAAGGTATTGTTTTCTTTAACATTTTTTGAGTCTCTTTTAGCGAGATGTTGACTTGTTTCATATGGGATCAATTCATATTTTTCTTGCAAGCTTTTGATGTAGGAACTTTGGCTTTGTTGTCTTCTTCCGGTTGCATGTTTTGATCTTCCTTGTCACCAAAGTAAGATTTCTATAATCTGATTTTTACCCCCTGCTATGTTTGCTCATTTTCCTAGCCAATTACTTGACTTTTTAGCTCTTTGTTAAGCTCTTTGTTCTCCCTCCACTGTGGACGGTGTACTGTCACAAGCTTCAGGAGTTTTGTGCGGCTGTTTTCAGAGATTTCTAGGAACCAGTAAACCTTCAGCTATGCCCAGGTTGTATAATCAAAGGAGAAATGTTTACTCCTCTCCTGGCTTGTGCTCTGGGTTGTGAGCACCCTTTTCTGCCATGTAACTGTGAGGAGTGCCTTTTCACTACTACCACAAGGTCTACTGTGGCAGCTCTCCTTCTCAGTCAAGGATCACCATCCAGGACTGAGACCCATATCTAGGCATGAACAAAGGGAAGATAATCCTGCCTTAGCATCATCAAAGAGATCTCTGCAATCCTCCTCTGATTAGCCTCTCAGTCCTCTCACCATCTATGGACTGAGAGCTATGGAAGCAGCTATTTCCACTGCCACCCCTGCTGGTCACCCAAGGGCTGGGGCCTGACTTTGTTCCTCTCTCACTCAGGTCTGACAGACCTTTCTTACTGACCTTCTAAGTTGTCTTTGGCATTTGTGGGTTGAGAAGTCTGGAAACTGCCACAGTTGCCAGTGATTCAGTCCGCTGAGGCCTTCTCCAGGGTTGCTGGGGTACCAGTCCATACAGGTGAAGCCCATGCTAGACAGTGCTGTTCTCTCAGACTGGGGCAATGGACCTTTCCTGTCAACTTTGTCTTGGCTGAAAATTTGTTTCACTCTGTCATTTTGTGGATTCTGCTTTTGTTCAGAGTTACTTTTTACTGATATTTAAAGAAGTTTAGGGGGAGATCTCAAGAAAGTCCCTGCTTTTACTCCATCATCTTGGTTCTGCCCCCTCCCATTTGGGATTTTCTTGGCAAAGATATTGGAATTGTTCGCCATATCCTTCTCCAGTTCATTTTATAGATGAGGAACTGAGGCAAACAGGGTTAAGTGACTTGCCCAGGGTCACATAGCTAATAAATGTTTGTTCCAGCAATGCAATATTCACAGTGTCCACAGCAGCTATGAATATGCTGATGCAGTTGTTATTCACAAAATGTAATAAGCTCTCTATATGGGGACAGAACCAAAGCATTTATTCAAATACCAGAAAACTGAGTCCCCAAACCAGAATGTCAAAGCGATTACAGTAACCATGAAGTTGGTGCACATAAATAATGCAATGAACACCCATATTCCCAAACCTTCAAAACAAAACAGACTCCCTCAAACAAGGATCCTCCTCTCCTTACTCATGGTAGTTGCTTAGCCTCCACCCTGCTTACTCCCAGACAGTCTGGCTCCCAGCAGTTCTCGTTCCCAGCAGTTCTGGCTGGCTCTCAGAAGTTCTCCATCTCCTAGCAGTCCTCAGAAGTTCAGGCTCTCTAACTTGGGCTTTTCCTTATATGTGGTATTAGCTCCTTCCTGTTCTGCCCCTTCCTGTTATATCAGCAAGTTCATCCTGCTGTGGGATTCACAAGTTTTGGATCTTAATACTTGATACAATCATGAACTTGAAACAAGGTTGCTAAGTACTTGTTTGCTTGCCAATACAAGGGGCATGGAAGATTTTCAGATCCCCATTACCATTTGTAGTGATACTGGGATCTGAAGATTTTCCATGCCCCTTGAAATTGCTGATGTAGCAGGAAGGGGTGGAGCAAGAGAAAGCGAGAACCACGCTAGCATCTGTGCCATGGGGACTGGAAGAAGTGGCAGCAGCAGCAGCTGTGGTTGTGGTGCAAACTCCTTGCTTTTTTCTTTGAGCCTGCCAGAATCTCTGCTAAAGACTCCTGCTGAGGACTCCCAGGGATGGAAGCTGTGGGGGGGCTGGAGCTGCTGGGAGCAAATTAGCTGGACGCTGAGCAGTTGCTGTGAGTGAGGAGAGGAGGGTCTTTACCTGAGATAGCCTGGCCTCTTTTGAATGCTTGAGAATGTGGGTGTTTACTACTTTAACTACATGCGCCAACATCATATCTACTATGTTGGTTTTGACTTTCTGGGGACTCAGTTTTCTGGTATTTAAATAAATGTTCTAGTTATATTTCTCATGTAGAGAGTCTGTTACATTCTGTGATTAATAACCATATCAGCATACTTATAGTTACTGTATGCATTGTGAATACTGCATTGCTGATACACCATTACAAGATCTGAGACAGAATTTGAACTCAAGTCCTCCTGATTCTAGGGCCAGCATTCTATCCATCATCATCATCATTATTACAAGAGCAATATGAACTTCTAGGGTGAAGAAGTTTCTCTACTGTGGCATGGAGCCAAGATGGTAGAGTAAAAACAGGAACTTGCATGAGCTCCTGCACCAACCACCTCCAATATCTATAAAATAGGACTCCAAACAAATTTAAAGCTACAGAACCCACAAAGTGACAGAAACAAATTTCCAGCTGAAGGCAGCCTGGCAGGACAACAGGAAGGGTTTATCTCACCAAGCTGAGAGCTGAGCAGAGTGCTGTGTGAGCTGCAGCCCAGACCCAGAGCAGCACTGACCAGTGCAGACTGGACAGAGAAGACTTTAGGAGACTGAATCACTGGCAGCTGTGGCAGTTTCCAGACTTTTCAACCCATAAACACTAAAAAAGAGTAAAAGATCAGTAGGGAACTCTGTTGGAATTGAGTTGAGAAGAGTGTGGTCTGGCCCCTGTCCCTAGGGTGAGAGGTGGCAGAGGCCTGGCAGCTACAGCTGTTGCCACGTGGCTTCCTCCAGAACCCCTGGCCTGTAGATTGTAGGGGCACCAAGCAGCCATTCAGAGGGTAATTGCTCTTGCTTTAACATGCTTGAATCTGGGTCACAGTCTTGGGTGGTACTCCTGGGGTAAAGAACACCAGTGAGCCAGAGCTTGTGGTGGCTGTACAGAGGGTTCCCTCCTCATAGCTCTGACAACATTTGCGAAAACCCCAGTGATTTGGGACATAGCTCTCTGCAATCTGGAAGCAAGAGTTCTACCGTGGCAAAGAGCTCAAAATTCAAGTAATTGGCTGGCAAGGTGAGCAACAGAGGAAGTGCAATAAGACCACAGAATCCTTTTTGGGGAACAAAAAAGATCAAAACATGGAAACAGAAGAAGACAACAAAGTCAAAACTCCTGGATTTTTCCAAGAAAAATATGAATTGGTCACAGGCCATGGAGGAGCTCAAGAAGGATTTTGAAAGTCAAATAAGAGGAGTGGAGGAAAAATTGGAAAGAGAAATGAGAATGACCCAAGAAAATCATGAAAATCAAGTCAATAGCCTCCTAAAGGAGACCCTAAAAATACTGAAGAAAATAACACCTTAAAAAGTAAATAGCTCAAATGGCAAAAGAGGCCCAAAAAACCAATGAGGAGAAGAATGCCTTAAAAACTTGAATTGAGCAGATAAAAAATGAATTTCAAAAACTCACCGAAGAGAATAATTCCTTCAAAATTAGATTGGAGCAAATGAAAGCTTTATGAGAAATCAAGATACTATAAAACACATCCATACAAATGGAAAAATAGAAGGCAATGTGAAATATCTCATTGGTAAAAACCACTGATCTGGAAAATAGAGCCAGGAGAGATCATTTAAAAATGACTGGACTGCCTGAAAGCTATGATCAAAAAAAAGAACCTAGAAATCATCCTTCAAGAAATTCTCAAGGAAAATTGCCCTGATATTCTAGAACCAGAGGGCAAAATTGAAATGGAAAGAATTCACCAATCACCTCTTGAAAAAGATCCCCAAAAGAAAACTCCTAGGAATGTCATAGACAGATTCCAGAGCTCCCAGGTCAAGGAGAAAATATTAGAAGCTGTTGGGAAGAAATAATTTGAGTACTGTGGAAACACAATCAGGATAACACAAGATCTAGTAGCTTCTACATTAAGGGATTAAAGGGCTTAGAATATGATATTCCAGAGATCAAAGGAGCTAGGATTAAAACCAGCAAAACTTAGTGCTTCAAAGGGAAAATATGGTCATTCAGTGAAATGGAGTACTTTCAGATATCCTTGATGAGAAAATCAGAGTTGAGTAGAAACTTTGACATTCAAATATAAGAAGCAAGAAACATGAGAAGGTAAACAGGAAAAAGAAATCATAAGGAGCTTATTAAAGTTGAACTATTTACATTCCTACATGAAAAAAAGATAATTATAACTTATGAGACTTTTCTCAGTATGAGGATAGTTGAAAGGGAATTTATATGTGTATATATGTATACATACATATATATGTATGTATAGGAGGGTTTATGTGTGTATATGTGTGTACATGTATACATAGAGAGAGGGCACAGGATCAATTGAATAGGAAGGGATGACATCTAAAAAATAAAATTAAGAGGTGAGAGAGGAATATAATGGGAGAAGAAGAAAGGGAGAGATAGAATAGGGTAAATTATCTCATATAAAAGAGGTAAGAGAAAACTGTTACAATGGAGGGGAAGAGCAGGAAGGTGAAAGGGAATGGGTCAATCTTACTCTTATTGAATTTGGCTTAAGGAGGGAATAACATACACACTCAATTGGGTATCTTACCCTACAAGAAAGTAGGGGGGAAGGTGTTAAGAGGCAGAATGAGTAAAAGGAAAGTAGATTGAGGGAGAGGGTAGTTAGAAGCAAATACTTTTGAAAAAGGGACAGGGTCAAAGTAGAATAAGTGGGAGTGGGATAAGATAGAGGGAAATACAGTTAGTCTTTCACAGTATAACTACTCTGGAAACATTTTGCATAACTACACATATACAACCTATATTGAATTGCTTATCTTCCCAGTTGTGGTAAGTGAGGAGGAAAGAAGGGAAAGAATCTGGAAATCAAAGTTTTAAAAACTAATGATTTTTTTAAATTGTGGGGTGTTTTTTACATGTAACTGGGAAATAAGATATACAAGCACTGCGGTATAGAAATCCATCTTGCCCTACTAGAAAGTTGGGGGGGGGCAATGGGAGAGGATATAAGAGAGAGAAGATTGGGGGAAGGGGTATTCAGTAGGCTCTCTATCTTGGAGTAAGGGATAGGGAAAAGACGGGGAGAAAATTTGTAATTCAAAATCTTGTGGAAATGAATGTTGCTAACTAAAATAAATAAATAAAAGATTAATTACAAACAAAAAACAAAACAACAATAAAAAAAGAAGTTTCTCTGGTATGGTAGAGAAACTCCAGAGCCAGGAGTATATCCTGGAGAGGAATGGAAAAGAAATATTCATTCTACAGGTTAAGAAGTGAAAGCAAAAATAATATTCATTCTATATATTAAGAAATAGAAGCAAATTTAATCTCACTTAAATTACAAATTTGATAGAACCTTTTTCCTATGGAAAATGAAATCCCATTAGCCACTGCAATTATAACTGCAGAAGTAACTTCTGTACTGATTTAGGTTAGCAAGTTGAGTGGAGTAAAGGACCTCACTGGACAGATTTAATCCCCAGCTTAATGCTATCTATCTAACTAGTATCAAGGACTAATTGGTGATTCCATGGACTGGCTGGCCTCTGTGGCACTAGAACTTTCATTAGTATCACATACCAAAACAAACCAAAACAAACCAAAAACAATGGAGCTTTTAAAAACTTGAGATGAAAGATCTTCATAGTACACAAGAAAAAAAGTCAATACAAGAAAACAATTTCTCTATAAATGTCATTCAATTCTGTTATTGATATGTTTTTTCTAACATTTTCTACTACATGCAGTATATTAATTATCCTAGGTGATGCCCTCAAAGAGTTTATGATCTAGTAACCATGCTTCACTTTCCAGAACAAGATGTCAGGGCTTTTCTTCACTGACCGTGACAACAAGGTGATTTTTAAGGGCGTCTGTCCTTAGGGATTAAGATAATGTTAATAACAAATTCTCCAACTTCATAAGTATGTTTTACTCTGGAAGCTTTAATTTTTTTATTTGGAGTTTTGATTGATAAATTGAATCTTTCATTCTCTTTGAATTGAATCCTTTTCCCCTCTGTTCTCCTTTTCTCTGCCTGCCTGTCTTTTCCACTGTCTCTATCCTTGCCTCCCTCCCTTCTTCCACATTTCTCTCCATTAATTGATCATAAATAGAACAGAAGTAATTTATTGGTACAGTTTGATTCTTATTTAATACATTTTTAGATTCCTTACTCTTGAGAAGTGGATGAATGAATATTTTATATTGTTTTATATTGTTCTCTCTGACTTTTTAAGCCTCACTCTCCCATTACCCCCAACCAAAATTAAGCTGCTTTTCAGGTAGATGGCTGTTAATTCACATCTTCTACCCCTGATAGAAAAGTAGTTCCTCAGGCCTGATTCAGAATCTTTACTGTGAATTAGACATTGGAATTAATAACCATGTTTTGATAGCTTTTAAGCCTAATAAGGAAGGCCATGTGATAGAGTAGGGGAAAAAATAACTCTACTGCACTTAAACCAAAAGATCATATTTCAAGCCCTGGCTCCACAATTATTTTATCTAGCTGTCTTCAGTAAGGTAAAGGGGCAAAACTGGTTAAGGTCTGTGAATCTATGAATATCCCAAAATTTTTTGAGGTTAAAGAAGCCAAATTATCATTTGTGAGTATTATTTCTCAAACTGTGAATCTACCTACTTATCTGTATGTGTATACATATATGTATATACACAGAAACATACTTGTTTATTTCTGACAATCTGACCTACAGGAAAGGAGGAAATTCATGCCTGCCCTTTCTTTATGGTAATTTGCATGTTAATGATTGAGCAGTTACAGACCAGTCAGTTGGATAATGAACTTCAGTTAGCCATGTGGTATCAGAGTAACCAGTATGGATAGCAATTGCATACTGAATATCACATGGAAAGAAAGATTAATCATTAACAAAACCTATTAATCCACTTGGCATTTTAAGGCAAAAATGACTTATTTATTAATTTTTAAACACTTTGTCTCCACAAAATTAATGTGTCCTGTTGTGGGAGCCTGAGATGAAGCTCACTGACTGAAAACAGATTGCTCATACTTTTGAGCTTTGATTCCAAGATGTGAATAAAGTGTCAAGTGAATTTCTTTAAAAAATAAAAATCATCTCACCTGGGAGTATATGTCACCTGGAAAAAATTCGACTTAACCTTCTAAAATACAGGTGACAATTAGTGGGATAGACATTGAAAGATAGTGATGTTTGAGGACTTATGGAAAACAAGAGAAGCTCAGAAGACCAAGAATGGGGAGAATGTAGTGCCAATTTTGAAAAAAGAGGAAGAAAGTAACTTTTACAAACTAACACTAAAAACTGCTATAACAATTTTCTTCACATGTGGAAGAAAATGAAGAATTTCTGAGCATGTCTTTTGAAAATCAATACATGAGTGGGGTGGCTAGGTGGCACAGTGAACAGAGCACCGGCCCTGGAGTCAAGAGGACCTGAGTTCTAAACCTGGCCTCAGACACTTAAGGCACACCAAAAAAAAAAAAGCTGGCCATGTGACCTTGGGCAAATCACTTAACCCCAACTGCCCTCCAAAAAAAAGCAAAAAACAAAAAAAAAAAAGAAAACCAATACATGTTTTACCCTTTAAAGCATTTTCAGCTATCTCAAAAATCCAAAAATCCTTTGTTGTGTGTGGGAGTTGGGGGATGAGGAAGATGGGCAAAGAATGAGAAGAGAATCATAAGGAAGTTGTGAAGGGATTAACAGAGACCAATCTGCAAAGATGACCACTAATGACTAAAAGTCCCAGCTTCCTTTATCTTCTGCTGCTAAAACCAGAAGTTCCCAGGCAGAATGGGCAGATGAGAACAATTTGTTCCAATGGCCCTGAAGGTTGCTCAAGCAGGCATTGTCGACAGCTTAGAGATTGATCAAACGTCAAAGACCCCAAGATCATCTTCTGCATCTCAGGCTATTGCCAGTCGCCTTGACCTATGCCTTGCCACTGAACTTGGATGACTCTGTGAGAGAGATTGAGGCTGATGACTTTGTGCAACTCTGCCTCGCTTAAATCCAATTCACGAGTAAGTCAAGACCTTACTTTGTGATATTATGGGTCCTCTTAGAAAAAAAAAGGATGAATAACAATAACAAAACCAGGGCAGGAAAAGCAACTGTAATTCTTATAGTACTTTCAGAATTTTAAAATTAAATATTTATGACACAATTCACATAAAATATTCTTTTAAATCTGGCCCTGGGCTCAGATGTTGAGTTTTATACTCACAAAATCACCTGGGAATCATAGGATTTAGAGCTGAAAGGGACCTTAGAAATCATGGACATCCCAATCATCTTACATGTAAGGAACTTAGGGAACTGATGTCCAAAAAGGTAAAACAAATAGTAAGTGCATAAGGCAGAATTTGAACTCAGGCTTTCCTGCCTCCTGTTTTGTCTACTACTTACCTGAGGATTAATCTTAATTTCAGCCAGGCTCAAATAAATCTATTCTATAAAGTGTGTGTTTCTTGAACAATACCTAGCCCTGTGCCTGGGTACCACAAGGAACATAAAGGAATTGTTCCATACCTGTTCCTTGCCCTCAAAGGTCTTACAGTCTAAGTTGTAGAGACAAAATGTATAGAGATGAAATGGAAAATAATACAAGATAGATTTATTATCTTGTATTATATCTATCTATACATATATATATTATTATTATATAGATTATTATCACTGTCAACAGTGATGCTGACAGAAGGTTAGAGATCCATATTTTTTTCTACCACTGATTTTTTGATAACAATGATTCCTACTACTGTTAGTGATACTTTACTAAAATATTACTTTGTTATTTAAAGAATGCCTTCACAAACATGATTTCCTCTTGATCCTGACAACTGCATTGTAAAGTAGATACAAACAGGTATTGTTTTCCCTACTTTACAGAAGAAAAAATTAAGAGTCAGAGGATAAATAGCTTGCCCTAGTTCACACAACTTGTTAGTGTGAAGGGAGTAGTTGGGGAGAGTTTAATGGTACCCAGGGCTTACAATGGGTTGTATGAAGGCCAATATCATAGAATCATGGATGTAGAGGTGGAAGAGACAGTAGATGTCATTAACTCCCTCGTTTAATAGACGAGGGAAATGAGACAGAGAAACATTAAGTGACTTGCCCTGGGTCACCCAGCTGAAAAGCGGCTGAGGCAGGTTTCAAATGTGGATAGGTAGAAAGAATTATAAAATATATACAAAGGTTCTAGAACAAAGGTACAAAGCTGTAGTGAACATGGAGCACAGGGGAGTAAAGAAAAAGCATATTGAGGAGTAGTGAGAGAAAGCAGGGTAAGCAAGGTCAGACTTAAGTGGGACCATTTGTAAGAATAGGTATAAAAGTTAGAGAGGCATTCAAAGTCTGAGGCTTGTCCATAGCCGCACTTGCTTAGAAGGTCTTTGGGGACTTTGGCTCTCTGCAAAATGCCTCCTCTAATCTAGGTTGGGCCTGGAAACAGCCTCTTGAGCATGTGTTCACTGCCCAAATCCAAGTACAGAACTATAAAGAAATCCCCTCGCATTTTACTGGCTTGTAGTAGCTGATAACAGTACTACAAATATTTTAAAACCTATTAGCGTTGGTCATCTAAAATCAGTGGTCTCTAAAGTTGGGGACTGGAGGTGGTGGAGGCGGAGGGAGGGCCAAGTTCATGTCTTACCCCAAAGGAACAGGAGCCTGACTTCAATGAGTATGGGATGAAGCAAATGAAGAATGGGAAGGTGGGGTGCGTATTCCATCCTTCTCTGACAGTCAGTTATGATTTTGTCACCAAAACAAATATGCCACTGCTTTCAAATATCATAGCTGAACAATTTGCCCATCCCACCTCTGGCCTCCTATGTACCCAGGCATTGTTCCTGTTGGACATTTATGACCTTAACAAGCCTTCAGGAGGTTCACAGGCCAAATTCCTTCACAAACTTATTGCTTCTATCAACCTTTACCTCCCAGTTTTTATTTTTGTTTTTTTTTCTGTTGAGAAAGCAGGATAAGTAAGTATGGAAGAGTCCTCATATGAATTGAAGGTTTCATTATATTATCTTTTCTCCAAAACATACACCTTCAAACTTGGACACCAGCATTTTTCCAGTCTCACAGTTTTTCAATCTTCTTGTTATGCTGATTCTCACTCAATCAAAACTGCACTCTCTAAAGTTAATGTTAATTTACCAAAACTGATGGCCATTTCTCAGTCATCATTTTGTAACCTCTCTGCAACATTTAATACTTTTAACTGTCCTGTCTTTTTAGATATTTATTCTCTCTTCTCTGGGTTTCTGAAAACAATCTAAGTATGCTACCAACACTAATGCTCATATCTGCACACTTAAAAAAACCCATCAACTTGGAAACAGAATTTTCTAATCCATTTAAAAATCTTATAAATGAAGCATTTTAATGGGTCTTGAACACATTTGCTAAAAATATAAAAATGCATCAATATTTGACGAGTTTAAACTGGGCTCTTCTCAGCAACACAAAGTTATAAAACAACTCTACAAGTCTCAGGATGGAAGGAGATGTCTACATTCAGAGAAAGATCTAGAAAGAACAGAGTTTAAATGGAGACTGAAGCAACACATGCTATTGTTCTTTTCCATGTTTGGTTTTGTTTCTTCTTTCCTATTGTTCACTTCATTGGTTACAACCCTTCTATACAACCAGACTAATGTCCAATGTGAAAGTATTTGCAGATCCTATACTTGATTGCAAGCTGCCATGGGCCATGGTGGAGTTGGGGGAAGAGGTAGGTGAGAAAATCTGAAACTCAAGGGATTGTGAAACTGAGTCTTGTAAACTAAAAGTAAATAAATAAATAAATAAATTTTTTTAAAAAGAACGATTGATATCAGGGAAGACAAAAATGTATTAGCTGAATAGCAGCAAAAACTTTTGCATAATTGGTAGATTTGATTGAAAGATGTATATCATGATTTAGCACATACATTTAATGATGCATTTCTTTCCCACAAATCTGTGAATCTTTGTGAAGTATCTTTCTCAACTATGACAATCATTAAAATCAAGGATAGAAAAAAATTAGCTTAGGACCAGACTTTCAAATTACTATATCCCAAAATGTTGAACCAAGATTTTCTTTTTACACTAATGAAGCATATTCAATCACATTGTTCTCACTAAAGAAGCATCATTAGAAGTGGTTAGGTGGCAAAGTGAATAGAGCACTGGTCCTGGAGTCAGGAGTACCTGATTTCAAATCCAGCCTCAGACACTTAACACAAAAAACTAGTTGTGTGACCTTGGGCAAGTCACTGAACCCCAATTGCTCTACCTTCCCCCCTCCAAAAAGCAAAAAAAAAAAGAAGCATCATTAGTAATGAAATTCTAGTGAGAGAAAAATAATTTTATATCATTAATAAATAAAATAATTTATATTTTTCTCATCCATTTAATTTCTATTGTTGTAAGTTTTAAAATGTCATAATTATTAGTACATGTAATTTATAGAAATAGGAATTCCCTCTATCAATGTAGGTCAGTATCTTCTGTGAAGTTCATAGTCTCAGTGCCCTGGGCAAGTCGCTCTATTTCTCTTTTACCTCAGTTTCCACAAAATGATAATAATAATAATAGCACCCTCCATCCAAGGTTGTTGTGAATATAAAATGAGTTAATATTTGCAAAGTTATTTGCAAGTCTTTGCAAACTAATTAGAATTATTATTAAGAACTATAACATATTAAGGAACCCATAGATTAATTTTAAAGATAACTTAAGGAGAAGATCTTAAACAGATAAAATAAATTCAGGAACAATATTAATGTCAAAAGAGGGAGGGGTTCTTAGAATGTATTAGTATTTATCTATCCTCCATCTATCATCTATCTATCATTGTTCAATTATCCCAGTTGTGTCTGGGGTTTTGTTGGCAAAGATATCGGAGTGGTTTGCCATTTCCTTCTCCAACTCATTTTACAGATGAGGAACTGGGGCCAATAGGGTTAAGTGACTTGCCCAGGGTCATACAGCTAGTGTCTGAGACCAGACTTGTATTAAGGAAGATGGATCTTTCTGTCTTCAAATCTGGTACTCTATCTACTGTGCCACATCTTTATCTATCTTCTCTCTCTGAAAGACACACATATACGGTAGGTGTCAGCCTGTGTATACAATAATGATGTCCTCCAGAAAGGACATGAAAGATAAGTATCCATGGCATGTACAGCTGGAAATGAGTTATGTTGGCCATGTTGTCCGAGTGAAGGCAAACAGATGGACAAATCCAGTGTTTCATGGCATTAACAGCACATTAAATGACTTGGAGGAAGGCTTTCTTTCAGTCTGTTCAGTAGATCCTCATCAGAGGATATGTGGAAAGACTCGTACAAGAATCCTGCAAGTTGATAAAGCATGAATGGATTGAAGCCTGCAATGGTGAAGATTCTGACATTCGTGAAACCACAGGTGCATAACAAGTATCAAAATAAGTTCACTTCTTTCAATAAGAACTTAATATAAATTTAAAAACAAGGACAAATGGAAGCTCCCCTCTCCCTGTGCTTTTTATTTTTATTTTTTAAGAAAAAAATGCTTTCACTTCTAGAATTTCATGTCTAGTGCAGAGATGTACTATCAGTGTGAATGTGGTCTTTATGTATCTTAGATAGTCTTATGGGGCTGAGGTTAAGCACGACTACAGATCACCTGTTGCTAATTGTGTTTCATTTCGATCCACTTGTTTATAAACATATGCTGGTGCACACCCTTTAAGGAAAACGAGTTATAATTTACAAAAGACTATGAAGTGGGTAGGCATGGGGGAAAGTGAAGTTGTCAATGGTTTTTACTCAGGTCCAGATTTCAAGGTAGCTGCAAGCCCTCTGCTGATGGACTTATTGGGACATTTGGAACGTGTGCTGAAGCATACAGCTTCCTCTGGTAGCAATGATGTAGAAAACAAATGAAAAGCTATTGTTAAGAATTTCTTTTTCTTAGGGACCATTCAAAGTCAGAAGGAAATGTTTTCTTTGTTGTTTTTTTTGACAAAATGAGCAGATAATCTGATGTTGTTGAATATAGCAGTGATTTATCTCAGATCTTGGCATTTCTCCAAGAGCATCGCACATTTCACTAACCTTTCATAATGAAAAGTATTTCTATCACCATTGTTGATTGCACATAAAAATAAGAAATTGTTTTTTTAATTCCTTCATTTTTTTCTGGTTTCATAAAGTAATTAGTGGATTCAGCTGTTACTGGAGATGTCACCAACAAAAATAATGACAATGCAATTCATATTTGTATTGAGTTTTATAGTTACAAATACCTTTCACATATATGATTCCATCTGATTCTCACAATAACCCTGAAACACAATCACAGTAGATGGCATTTATATCACACTCTTAATACATTTCATCGCCAGTACTAGAAATATTATTATCCTTATTGTACAGATGAGGAAACAGGTTCAAAGAAGTTGAGTCTTACCTGTGGTTATGCAGCAATTAAGAGTCAGAGGTGGCTTTTCAACTTAGGTCATTTCAGTGCTCTTCCCATCATACTACACGGCCTTTCTTCAGACAGGTATAAATTAGCCCATTGTAATAGAAGCAAAAGAAATTGAAGTTCAGAGAAACTGTCTTAAAGAAAGCAATGCATCCGGCCTCAGACACTTAACACTCACTAGCTGTGTGACCTTGGGCAAGTCATTTAATCCCAACTGCCCTGCCTTCCCCCCCTCCCTCCAAAAAGCAATGCAGCTAATAAGTGGCAGAAACAAGACATGAACCTAGTGATTTAGTCTCCTTAACTAAGCCTAGTGATCTTTCTCTAGAAAGAACCCAAGAGTATCTCACCACACAGGAGAGTAGGGGGATGGGGATTAGAGGTGGGATGATGGAGGGGAGGGCAGGTTGGGGGGATGATGGAGGGCAGGTTGGTGGGGAGGGCTGCTGGAAGCACACACTTCTGTAAAGGGACAGGGTAGAGAATAGAACAAGAGGGGGCAGGATAGGAAGGAGGGACATATAATCGATCTGTCACAATATACCTACTGTGGAGATGTTCTGCATAACTACACATGTGCAACCTGTATTGAATTGCTTGTCCTTCCAGTGGGGATGAGTGACAAGGGAGGAAGGGAAAGAATCTAGAATTTAAAGTTCTATAATCAAATATTTAAAAAATATATACATACATACATATGTATGTATATATTTATTAACCACATGCAACTGGGAATTAAGATATATAGGCACTGGGGTAGGGAGACTCATCCTGCCCTACCTGAAAGTTAGAGGAGCGATGGGGGAGGACATAGGAGAGAGCAGATTGGGCGAGGAGCTGTACAGTGGGATGGCTGTTTTGGGGTGGTGGGTAGGGGAAAGATGGGGAGAAAATTTGTAACTCAAAATCTCATGGAAATGAGTGATGTAAACAAGAAAATAAATTAATTAATTTTTTTAAAAAAAGAAAGAACCCAAGAATACCTATCCAACAATGACATATTGTTAGTCATATATCTATCTTATTTCCTTCATTGGACAACTTTAGGAGTATGGGGAGCATATTTTATACTTTTCCATTTATCTCTCTGTGTATTATATTTAGCAAATACTTAATATATATTTATTAAGCAAACTAAAAGAGATATTTCAATAGTTGTATGGGCAGTCTAGTATCAGTATTACCTGATTTACAGAAATGTCTTCATCACAAAATCTTTTACTCATACAAATGATTCAGCCTTTTATTCTTTTCATTCAACAAGAATTTTCCTTATTCAGTAGTCATATTTCCATCAAAGATTTTTATAGAGGTGTCTTTAAAGGAAAGCAAATAATTATTGTACTAATGAGCTGAAACAAATCATAAAATTGTTTCTGTCACAGTCAGGGACCATATGGCAGGTAAACACTAAGATAACAGATATTAAGCAAATAAATGGGTCCCAGGAATACCTGGGGTCTGCATCATCCAAGAACTTGGGAGTGCCAAGAAAATGAATTAAAGAAGTCACTTAATCCCAATTGCCCAGCCTTCCCCCCTCTAAAAAGCAAAGCAAAGCAAAACAAGACAAAACAAAACCAAACAAACAAAAAGTACTGTAACACTGAAGACATAATTCCCTATGCACATATATTGCCTCCCTGCCCCTCCATGTGCTCCATGGCTCATGTGCCTTTTACTTTAGGAAGACAAAAAAGGTCCCTTTTGATAGCAGTGAAGGAGTCCATGGAATAATGAGGTAAATAGTCTGCTCAACAAACCAAGGTTCAATAATCATAACCATAGGTGGCACATTAAAGTAAAAGAGAAACAGAGTTTACAAAGTCAAGACATGGAATTGTTTGCTTGGAATTCTGATGCTTGATGGCTCTTTGAAACATGCCCACTCACTCTACTATACACGGAGTGGGAATACCCAGGGCTGGCATGGCACCTGAGGAACACGATTTCAACTATTCACCATCTGTTATGTTCTCTCTGTCTCTGTCTCTGTCTCTTTCTCTCTCCACCCTTCCCTCCCTCTTTCCATGTATATATATATATCTATATCTATATAAGTCTCTTTCCATGTATATGTGTGTATATTTATACATATGTCTTTGTTGTTCAATCATTTTGTCAGTGGTGTCCAGCTCTTTGTGACCCCATTTGGGATTTTTTTGGGCAAAGATACTGGAGTGGTTTGCCATTTCCTTCTCCAGCTCATTTTACATATATATATATATATATATGTCTTTATCTCTCCATGTCTCTATGTCTCTGTCTCTATCTCTGTCTTTCTCCCTCAGCCCAAAGTAGAACATCTGGATTTGCTTTACTGATAATTTCATTTCAACAGAAGGTAGAGCCATTGAAAGGCACTGCTATTCTTTACTTGTTTCTGCCCAACACAGAAAGAAATGACTAGTGGAGTCAAAATTCAGAGGAAATTATGAAAAAAAAGTGACCATGGCAGATTAAAGTTCATGAAAAATGAGGAGAAATAGACTGAACATCATTCTGTATGTACCATAAACTTTAGTATTATCAGTTGCAAAAAAGAAATTCAGAAAAACAACCAGATAAAATTCTATGAAGTGAAACTATGAAAAAGGAAATGGGCTCAGAAGGGATGGGTGATTCTCAAAGATGAAATTCTGACAACACATTTATGAAAGATTCCAATGAAGAATAAGAAAACGGGCTGACAGGGACTGATACATATTGACAAGAAACTCTTCAAGTACCCCAGTTGTAATAGGACATGTACATAAGATACAATCAAAAGGATGTAATCAAGGGTAAATATAAAAGAGTGACTACAGTGTTGGGAATACCAAAACAGGCTTTTCTAATGCATATTGGAAATAAGAATAATAATAAAAGGGACAGGCTAACTTCTACGGGTAAAAAGGATAGTATTAATATATAATAGAGAAATAGCACTATTCAAATCATATTTGACTTCTGTTGTCTTTTTTTTTTTGGCTTTTTGGAGGGGTAAAGGTAGGGCAATTGGGGTTAAGTGACTTACCCGAGGTCACATGGAATAGTTTTTTTTGTGTTAAGTGTCTGAGGCAGGATTTGAACTCAAGTCCTCCTGACTGCAGGGCCAGTGCTCTATTCACTGCACTACCTAGCTGCCTAGTGGCTGTAGCTTCTGTTTTCTTTATCAAGGGAAGTGATCTTCAGGGTTCTAAGGAAGAGAACATTTTGTTTTATTTTATTTTAATTTTCAGTTTCAAAATCTTTCCTTCCTTCTAGATCCTCACCTACCCTACCTATTGAGATGATAAGAACTCTGTTAACCATTATGCATACATATTCTGCATTACAAAACATATTCTGCATTAGTCCTGTCGCAGAAAAGAAAGCAAGAAAAATAAGGAAAGGAAAAAAGATTCTTCAATCTACACTCTGAGTTAATCAGTTTTCCATCTGGAGGTGGACAGTATTTTTCATCATGAGTTCTTTGAGGAGCTGGTGAATCATTGTATTGATCAGAGTTGCTAAGTTTTTTTTTATCGATGATTATCTTTACAACACTGTTCTGTACATAGTTCTCCTAGTTCTGCTCTCTTCTCTCTGCATCAGTTCATAAAAGTCTTCCCAGGTTTTTCTGAAACCTTCATCATTTCTTATAGCACAGTAAGTATTCTATCACATTCATATACCACAACTCAGAACAAATTGTTTAAGGAAACTTGAAACCTAAGACAAGTAAGGAATTGATATGAGAGCAACTAGATGTTTTCCATTAGGTCATTGTCCGACCCATGTGAATTATATTTCAGCTATGGGATGGATCTCAAGGTGTCCTTGATGAACCACGTCAGTGATCTTTGAGGAACTGAGGGAAATGGCAGAGGTCCTTCTGGACTAGAGATGAGAAGAAGTTGTTCTGACATATAAGGATGTGGACTTTGGAAACTAGAGAGTGGAGAGGTCTGGAGAGCTTGACATTGAACCCTAGTAAATACTAGACAGGCTTATAAGCACATAGAAGTGTTGGTCCCTTTGAATTTTTGTTGCTGTTCAGTCATTTCAGTTGTGTCTGACTCTTCATGACCCCATTTGGGGTTTTCTTGGCAAAGATACAGGAGTGGTTTGCCATTTCCTTCTCTAGTTCATCTGACAGATGGGAAATCAGGGTTAGATGACTTGGCCGACATCACAGAGCTAGTGATATTTGAACTCAGGACTTCTGGACTCCAGGCCTGATGCTTGATCCTCTGTGCCACCTCGCTGACCCACCTTTGAACTAGCATGAATTCAAGGAGAAAAAGGCACGGGGGTCAATCTCACAGGCTTTATTGAGAATTTTATACACGTTTAAAGTACCATATAAATGGGAATGATTGTTGCTATTATGGGTTCTTGGCCCAGTGTTGTCATTAACTAGTAATGTGACCTTGACTGAACATTCAAACTATCTTGAGCTTCATTATTAATCTTAAATTTTAAACCAGGTTTAAACTGAGAATGTCAGCATCACTATACGAAAGTCCTGAGATTTTATGCTGCTATTTGTGGCTAATCACTAAAAGTTCCCTGAGCCTCAGTTTCAAATGAGAAGTTTTTGAACTAAAAGATCTCTAAGGTCCCTTCTAGTTCTAAGAGTCTATTATTTTTAGGCTTCAAGAGGGACTTTAAAGAGAATGTGTTTTTCTCAGATGGGTGGTAGGCAGTTGCTAAAAGCACTGAGTGAATTAGAGCACTGGCCCCTAGAGTCAGGATGACCTGAGTTCAAATGTAGCCTCAGAACTTAACACTTACTAAATGTCTAACCTTGGGCAAGTCACTTAACCCCAATTGCCCTTCCTTCTCCTGTTCTCCCCCGCCCCAAATCAAACAAACAAGGGAAACATAAAGGCACTGAGTAAATGGAAGAGTATAGTGGAATATGGATGATAGAGGCTAACAGAAGAGACATTTCACTGTGATGGAGCAAAAAGTGATGTGTTGGGGAGAAGGGAAGATAAAAGAGAAATGAATCACTTTGTTCAGTGAAATTATATCTTCAGGTACAAGAAGAACTTCATGTTATTGCATGTAAGCCTCAACGAGGGTTAGCCCATCTTCCAATACAGTTTTATTGGGATACGGCCGCTGTGCAAGCTATAGCTTCTTGGAGCCACAAGTGAGAGTGGGGTGAATCAGGTGGACACCAACAGAGGATGAGCAGCCTTGAAAAGGGTTTGGCAAAACCTCACATAAGAGGTGCTTCCTGAATACCCCACACATATAACATGCTTCAGGTGCCTTCATACCCATTGAAACAAATTGTTCTTATCTGCCCGTTCCTCCAGGGAGTCTTCACATGCTTGGGGTAGACATCCCCCTAACTCAGGGACAGGTTTGAGACATTGAAGATGCCAAGGTCATCCACTGCATCCCAGGCCGTTGTCAGGCATCTTGGATTTTGTCCTGCCACTGGACTTTGATGACTCAGGAAGAGTGAATCTAACGATTTTGTGCAGCTCTGCCTCATGTAAATCCAGTTCACTTGAAAGTCAAGACATCACCTCATGCTGTCATTGGTTCTCTTTGAAAATGAAGTACAAACAACCCTGGTCCAGACTTTTAAGTTATCATGAAGAATAGGAGAAACTACAACACTGCAAAAAGCAAGCTATTTTTCCACTTCGCAGAAAGTAGGTGAGAAAGTGGATTCTTCAAACTACATGCCAAGTTTGATAGGAATTTCTGGGGAAAAATTCAGCACTTTATAGGTCAAATGGTGAACCAGCCTGGGTACATTAACTACTAGTAATAACAGACCAACATAATTTCCTTTTTTGAAATTGTTGTCAGATTGATCAGAGGAAGGTTAAAGACGTGGAGCGTACCTTGGATTTCAACAAGACATTTGGTAAAGTTTCTCATGATACCCTTTTGGATAAGAGGGTGAGACACAGACAAGATGATAATATAGGTAGATGACTTTGAAACCGGTTAACAGACCAGACTTCAACAGTACTGATTCAATGTCAAACTGGATAGAAGTCTATAGTGCTGTGCCAGAGGGCTCTCTGACACATTCCACTCTATTCAACATTTTAAAAATAAAACATTTTGGAAGAAAACCTGCCTATTAAATTCATAGCTGATCTAAATCTGGCAAAGGTAGCCATTACAGTGGATAACAGAACAGGGAATCAAAAAGATCCTGAACATATTGGAACAATGTGTAGAATCTAATAATATAACATCTAATAGGGACAAATTAAAAAAAAATTGGAGTTTGGTTTTAAAATCAACTGTACAAGTAGAAGATAGGAGATGCAACTAAATAATTATGAATGTGAAAAAAGAAATATGGGTTCCAGCAGACTGCAAACTCACTTTTAGTGTGATATTGCAGCCCCAAAGATGTGATATTAGGATGCATTAGTTGAAGTATAGTATCCATGTAAGAGAGGTGATAAATTTAAGATTGTTTTCTTCCCTGGTACGACCTTGAAGAATTGTTTAGTTTTTATTGCTAATTAGGATGTTAGCACCCTGAAATAATAGATAGTAGTAAGCTAGCTGTCAGCCAGGAAATCCTAGGTACTTTTTAGAACTGGGTCCTTTTTCTAGTTCTAAGTTTCTAGTCCTAGTTCAGGTCACTGAATTAGAAAATTTCATTGTTGAAAGGTACCACAGAAATCTTTTAGTCTATCCTTTATCCCAAGGGATGCCTGTCAATAGATAAGTTCTTCGCTAGATAATTCAGTCTCTGTTATTTGCTCCCCAGCTATGGTGAATAGGTAGGGCCTGAGTGTGTTGCTAGTTTCAGCACACATAAAACAACAGCAAAAGCACAGGGAAATATGGATTTTTCTCTTATGCTTTTCCTAGTCCTTTCTTAGTGGAACTCAGAAAAGTGTTCTGTGTTATGAGCTCAAAAAGATTAAAAAAAAAAAAGATGGAAATCTAAGCTTCAGAGTCTGTTGAGCCTACTTTATAATTTAAAAGAGTTCCAGGTTATTTAAAGGTTGAGTGGAATTCCTGAGCCTGTTAACTGGTCACAGTCTATTTATTCCTATAATTAGCAATAGACCAAAGTATTGTATAAATGCCACCGTACATTTAACAATGACTAACTTATCCATTTCAAACTGTTTACTTTAGAGTAGGGTTTAAATGCATGCATATTTGGTGACTAAGACAGAAAGGGAAAGTTATCACCTAAATCTTGTACTCCTGGATAATTGCTCCCCTGCCTGTCCCCAAGCTCTCCCCACTTCTTGACCCTGGGGGAAAAAATGTAGAGAGCATGTGAAAAGAGCACTAGACTGAAAAATCAGGAGATCTAAAAGTCTTAGTTCTTACCACTAACTAAATGCATGACCTTAGGAAAGTCACAGTCTCTCTGAACCTCAGAGTTTTGTTTTGTTTTGTTTTTAAACAGCTGAATGATAATCAGAAGACTGTTGAGTAAAGTTCCCTCTGTGATTGTACTTGTCAAGGAATCTCATATGATTTTAATGTGTTCATGGAAAATACCTGAACTCTCTAAGACAAGTGCTTTAAAAATAATAAAAAATAGTGAACACTGCAAGATTCTGTATTTTCAAAACCTTTCAGTTAATTATACGACCATGATCATATGGTCTTCTATAAAAATAATCATTTGTGAAAGATTGCCTTAAAAGTCTTTAGTTTTTTTAAAAAAAATATTGATTATTTTCTGAACGTTATAGTGAGCTAATCACAGGCAAAATATGGAAAAGGAAATTATCTTTACCTCTAATAGGGATTGTGCTTCTGAAAAACAAATTATAGAATGTTAGAGTCTAATTCCCTCCCTCTTATTTTACAGATGGGGAGACAGAGGCTTAAAAGAGTAAATGTCCCCCATGGGTCTTTAAATTGACCATAAAAAAGGTCTGTTTATAATGCCTATTTTTGAAACATACAACATTTCAAAACAATATAAGAGAGGCTTCATATTGAAAAGTACTTTGTAAGTCTATTCTTAATGAAATGCTGCTTGCCCCACAGGGTCTGGGTACCATACCCATTTCCTGTTCTATACCTAGGATTAAGGTTTGCACTACGTTCAATCCTGGGAAGAATGTTTTCTAAATGAAGTGGTTTGGGCTCCCTATCTTCAAGCTTTTTAACTTGTTAAAGTCTCATCCTGGTGTTATGGGCACAATTTTACTTATTGCTTAGTTATCATTAATATCTTGTATTTCCCCAATAAAGGTGGGAGTCAAAGGGAACCCAGTATACAATATGTATCGGGTTTGGATAAGTAATTTGTTCCTACATACAAAAAGAATGCTAAATACAGGACATATAAGTATTCATTTGAACAAAAAACAAATGTAAAGCAGGATTCAATAACATTATTATTCCATCTGTTAGGAGGTTCATACTTTTACCTTATTCAAACATAGAGCAATTTGCAGAACTCCTAATTAAGCGTTTTACATTTCACATTAGCTTTTCACAGACTAAACAAATACCAGTACATTTCTGCTAGTAAAATGATCAGATTTGGACCAATCTTTTTGTCAATGACTGAAATTTTCCAAATTGCTGGAGTAATTGCTCGATATTCCTCCCCTACCACCACTCTGACCTGATGGGACTCCTGGATCTCTCAAACTCCAAACCTAGACATGGTTCTTTTGGTATAAAGAGCAAACACAAGAGAAGTAGCCCAAACTCAGGCTCAAGCTTGCCTAAGTGGACGTGTGCTTTTGTCGTCATGTGCTCGTTGTGCCAAGGAGGACAGGATTGTTTCAGAGTTGAGGGCAGGAGAAAAAGAAGTTTGTGTGGAAAAGGGCCATGATACCACAAATGGCCCTTTTTCACACACCCCCCATTTGAGAAATAATTCCAAATACTTCTGACATGATTTGCAGTTATAAAGAAAACTAAATGAATGATCATTTCTTCTAATTCCACAGTTAATAAAGGAACTGTTTATGCTTTGAACATATAAGAAGTTTAGCTTTGAGGCCCCAGGAGGTGACTCCAAAGCTCCTACATGTTGGGCTAGAACCAGGAATAGGGATTGTTAGCATGCTCCATGGAATGGTCCCTGTTGACCAATTCAACATCAGTATATAAGTAAATAGAGTAAAACACAAAACATTTATCAGCAAGGTCTATGGGCTATAAACTGCTCAGTTTATACTATTCCCAACCTTACGTTCTTTTTGTTTACTTGTGGTCCTTTCAATGAACATGCCTTATTTATTGCCTTTGCTTTTGCTGTGCCCTTGTCTCTTTTTCAAATCCTATGCATTTTTCAAATTCCAGTTCAAATCCTACCCCTTCCATGAAACCTCTTCTACTTCAGTTCTCAGCAGTTTTCCCTTCTCTGAGTTCCTAGTACTTGTCTGTACCATTCAGTTGTCATTTATATTGTTCCAGTTTGATGCCATTTTACACACAAAAAAACATAATTGATGCATTATAACCAAATGCCATTGTAACAATATTCAGCTTATAACTGGACATACCAGTCAGATGTTTGCCTTTATCTACATGCCAGTGATTGATCCAAAGAAGCATGAACTCCCCCCAACTGTTAGGGTACTTACTGTTCCATTCATAACATTTTTCTTATGGAATTAATTGCCCCTTGAAACATTGTTTCATCTCATCTTTTTGTAGAAACAACGATTTACAACTTTAGGTGATGTATGGCTGTATTGCCAAATATGAATATTTAATTTAAGAACTACTGTTTTTTTCTTTCCAGCTACACTGTAAACTCCTTGAAAGCAGAGATTATGTGTTATAGACTGTTTTTTCTTATCTCTCACAGCATGTACCACAGTGCTAAGTATATAACAGGTACTAAGCATTTGTGTTGAATCAATGAATTTGAATGCTAGCTATTGCCCTGATCAATACTGACAAATGCATTGTGAAGAAAATTGCTTAGTTCAGCAAATAACAGCAAGTGATAGTATGAATACATGCAGAAATGTGCTTTTCTGTTCCAAACATATTTTTCTTTGTGGTGGTGGTGGTGGTGGTGTGTGTGTGTATGTATATTTGTCAAGAATTCTGTATATTGATGAAATTTATGCAAGCCTTACCCAGCTATGTGGGCTTCTTTTATGCGATGGGTCAGACTCCCTGACAAACCCACTGCATTTTTTTCCGGCAATCAGTATCTAGAATCATAGGATTTTAGAAAGCAACGGGAATTTAGAGATTATTTAGTCCAGCCCTCTCATTGGATAAGTGAGGAAACAGGACCAGAAAAGTAAAATGACTTACCCAGGGCTGCCTGCCTAGTTATCAACAGAGCTGGAATGACTACGTAGGTCTTCTAAAGCCTTATCCATGACTATATTTATTTGGACTTTTAAGAATATAGGTACATTTCAGCATGTCTCAGCTTCTTAGTATAAATATGGCAATTACAATGGTTTTGTACTTCTAAAAGTCTAGTAATTCAGAATTAAAGTTTTAGAATTTCACTGCACGCATCAAACAGGAAAATAAATACTGCATGATGTCTAAGACCCTTTTCCAGTCCTGAAATTCACTGATTTAAAGGGGGAAGGGGGGTATTATAGGAAGAGGGAGAAACAGTATGCCTATTGTTAATATAGTCCCTAGGTATTAACTTTGTCTTCTGGATGCGCGAGTGTTGGGAAGCCTTAAATCAGAGCCATGATGTCATTTTAAAGGCTGTTTTCTGGTACTGAATGTGTTCTGATGTGAACTTTATCAGAAGCTTGCAGCATGCTAATTGGGCTAGGACTGTGATGCCATTGTTTCAATTCTGTCTCTCCCCATCACCAGGATTCTAAGGACTGTGTCTCCCTTTGAATTCTAATGCCTTCTCTGCCCCCCCCCCCCGCCCTGTCCTACCCCCCCCCCCCCCGCCCACGCCGAGAGACACTGTGGAGTCCTACCTACTGTGCTGTTGCCATCAGAAATACCCCTTCTGGGGGAAAAAAAAAGATGAGAGAGACATCTCAAAACCTGAACTACTGGTAGATCGTACAGCAGCTGGGCACCACACATGGAGTGGTTTCATGATCGTATCATGCTACAATGCCGAGGGGACTTGCTATTTCTCCTAGGCCCCACGGCTCACCAGGGGCTGGTGGGCTTAGGTCATTTACGCTAGGCACTGGGTAACTCCCTCTTTGTTTCTATGTGGCCTTTCTACCTGAAGCCTCTCCCTACCTACCCCTCAATCCCCCTGTTCTGCCTTGCCTTCTTCACTCTTGCGCCCCTTCTCCGCCACTGGGCCACCGGTGGCAGCAGCGCGCTCTAGCCGCGGCAGAGGTGTCCCCTCCGCTCTCCATCCCCTGCTTCTAGGACAGCCTTCTCAGGGGCACTTTGACTAAGCGGTCCCAAACTTTGGGGGTCTTAATGCATGCAGCCCCAAGTCTCGCGTTGTTACGGCTCAGACATCTTGGAGAGGCTGGCATTTTTACGCGGGGATCTGAGACTGCTTTCCTTCTCCTCGACAAAAGACTGAACTAGAGGGGGGTGGAGGGGAGAGGAGGAGGAGGAGAAGGAAGAGGAGAGGAGAGGAGCAGCAGCAGCCTTAGAGCTGGGCCTGGGCGGAGCGCAGCGCCGAGGGGGAGAGGGCGAGGGAGGCAAGCTGGTGGGTGTGGGGAGCCCTAGCTTGCGCGCTGCTGCGCTGCGCTCCGGCCTCCCTCCCTGTCCCTTTGTGTGGGTGCTAGTCTGCAGCGCCTCTGGCCCCAATCCCTTTACGCTCAGGGCATCTAGTCTGCTCCTCCTCCTCCTTCCTCCCCACCCTGGCCCGCCCCCTCCCCTCGCCTAGCTCCTTGCATTGCTCTAAATTCTTCTTGGAGACAAGATGGCAACACCGGCAGCGGTCAATCCTTCGGGTGAGTAACCTAACCCTTCCTGTGCTTCCCGACCCCTGCCACCGTAGCCGCTTCTGCTGAGGGAGCTTGGTGGGGAGGCGTAAGAGGGGACGCTTCCCCCGGGGCGGGGGAGCGTGTGAGGAGCATTTGGTACTGTCCCGTCCCCCCCCCCCGTGTTTCCCCCCCACAACACACAGCCTTGAGCCCATCTCTAGAGGTGCCTGTCACCCTATTCCCGCTAGCCGCGGCAACATCATAAACGTCCCCTGGATGGGCCGGGAGGAACCGGGAAGGGACTGTGGAGCCAGGACTCTGATGAGCATCTTTGGCTGGGAGAAAAGCCAAGGTGGGGGTGTTTGTGTGTGAGTGTGTGGTGATGGTAAGGCGCCAGCAACAACCACCAGGTTCAAAGGGGCCCATCCTTTTCTCCTCCCGCCCTCAGCCCCATTTCAGTCCAAAGGAGTGATCTCTACAGCTGGTCAACCCAATCCGCCTGGGTCATTGGTCATCAGGTTGGCCGGTATAGTATTGTACTGTTTGTTGTGGGCAGTGATTATGGATACCCAAGTCTCATATTCAACTCCTGGGATTCTTTTCTTACTCCCTACTGGGGCACGGTGAGTTTCCTCAGTAGCTAATGATGGTGATAGTAACAGTGAGGGACAGACACAAAATAAATGTTACTATTATGATCATAATTTAAAAACAAGGCATTGAGTTTCTCCCCAGTCCAAATATTTTTAATTTTGCCATACCAGGTCTGAGGTCAGAAAGACCTTCAGATTGATCTTGGTAGATTTTGAAAAAGAAAGTGTTTCACAACCAAGTGCCAATATCTGCCTACTTTAGGTTCTGGGCTGAGAGAGAATAGTTTATTTGTAAAAGTACACTACCTGTTGGAGACTGGCTTTTAGACTACATGAATAGAAGAGTTGTGTAATTTGGAACATCACCTTTTAGCTGCAGCAGGAGGCCTGAGAACTGTCTAATGGATTTTGTTTGCTGGACAGCTCAGTAAAACCAGTTTTCTGCTAACTAAAACTTGGAATCCCTTATTCTGATCAACTTTTCTAACACTTTCAAAGATCATATGGTCTCATAAAAACCTATTTAGAGATGGAAATCTTTTTAAAAGGGAGTTTGGAAATTTGAATACTAAGACAAGTTAGGAATGAGGATAAAGTCTTGGGTGCAGAATAACATCATTTCATAGTTTTACTGTTTTTTTTAAACAAAAATCTTTGTATACTAGTATTCTGGAACTATTAAAAGCAAAATGTCAGTGTCAATTAATATTGAAGTGTAGATAGTATCAACTGTAATACTTATTGATAACTAACCTGAGCCATGGTATAAATTTGTAAGCACTTTGTAAGCACTTGGCAACTTTCACTTGAAATCATATTGCTGGAAGAAATCTTAGAAACCCTCTATTCCAACCCACTCATTTTTACAGTGAAACTCAGAAGGTTTAACTGAATTAAGGTCACAGCAAGTGGCAGAGCTGGGCCTAAAACCCAGGTCTTTTAAAATTCTTCATCAAATGTATTTGTAATTGTGGTTTAGTTTCTGCTATCAGGGGAACTTATCTTAGAATCTGTGAGAAACCATGTGGGTTATTACACATATATTACATATATAACATTAAGAAATTCTGTTGGGACATCCTGTTCATTTTCATTTATCTCTTGCTGTAACAGACTGAAATGGATCTTTAGGGTAGAAAAGTTAACATTTATTCAAGGATTTGGATTTCCTCACCTTAAGTTCTCAGTTGTCCATAGGTGAAATGCATTAGCCTCAAGTGGCATAATTTAAATATAGATTTAAAGAAGAGAAAAACAGATTTCAGATTTTACCTTGGGACAAAATGAAGCATAGAGCTCTATTGTCACATCTAGATTGTAACCTCCCTGAGGACAAGGACCATGTTTTGTATATCTGTGTGCCCCTCACCATGCCTAATGTACCTTGAACATAGTGCAACTTTTGACACTGTTGATAGCCTTCTCCTCTTGAGGTTTTCATGACAATGCTCCCTCCTGCTTCTTCTACCTGTTTCACCTTTCCTTTTTAATTTTCTTTGCTGGATCTTCATACATATCATGCCCACTGACTGTGAATTGCCCCCTGCTCTCACCCCAAGGTGCTTTCCAACGTCCTCTTCCTTTTTTTTCTGTATTATCTCCCGGTCATCTAAGCTCACAACCTGGTCCTACTAGACTCTTCACTTTTCTTTACCCATATTTCCAATCTGTTACCTAATCTTGTTTTTACCTTCAGAGCATCTTGTTCCACTCACAGCCACTCTCCCTTTCTCCTCTTCAGGCACTTCCCACCTCTTACTAGGACTAACTGGTCTTCCCTCAGGTTTTTCCCCACTCTACACCATCCTCCACTCAGTTGTCAAAATGATTTTCCTAAAGTGCAGGTCTTACCGTGTCGCAACCCTACAGAATAAACTTCAGTGCTGCTCTATTACCTCTAAGATGGAGTAGAAACTACTTCATTTGACATTTAAACTCAATAGCTGAACCTCTCCATGCACTCTTGAGTCTGGCTGCCCTAGCCTACTTGCCATCCCTTGCACACTCTTTTATGGCCTGGTTATTTCCCATATCTGTAACAATCTACTTCCTCACCTCTGCCTTAGTTTCATTGGCTTCCTTCAAGACTATTCTCAAATGTCACCTTTTCCCAGTCCTCCTAGCTACTATTGCCTTCTCATTTGAGATTGTTGTTCAGTCACTTTTTCACTGTATCCTATTCTTTTTTGACCCATTTGGGGTTTTCTTGGCAGAGATACTGGAGTGGTTTGTCATTTCCTTCTCCAGCTCATTTTACAGGTGAGGAAACTGAGGCAGAGTTAAGTGACTTATCCAGGGTCATACAGCTAGTAAATGTCTAAGGTAGGATTTGAATTGAGGAAGATGAGTTTTCCTGACTCCAGGCCAGGCATTCTGTACACAGAGGTATATGTCCTTTGTCCCCAGCTGTTTGCCTGTTTGCTCCCCTATTTGAATGTGAGCTTCTTGAGGGTAGAAATGATTTTTGCCCTTTTTGTGTCTCTAGTACCTAGTGCATAGCAAGCATTTAATATTTTTTGACTGATTGACTAGTAGACAATCGATAAGCATTGGTTGATTGACTTATAGGTGAATTTTAGTTTTGCTCCTTCATGCTTATTTCCATGGGGGAAGAAATGGGAGGTGGGAGAGATTTCTCCGCAAAAACCATGGCCCTAAATTCATTCCTTCCCTCATCTTTCTGGTAAATTCTGTAGTACTCTTTCTTCTACCCTGACTCCTTGTCTTTCTTGCATACGGAAGAATCGAGTGTATAATCAGACCACCATGGTGTGATGAAAGTGTGGGCCAGAAGAGGCATATAGAGGTGAGGTGAATGTAAAGCCTTGGGTACTCGCCTAGCTCAACCTGTGGCTTGCAGCATTAAACTGTCTCTTCTAGATGTCCCTGTTGACACTTTCCTCTGGCCTGATCCCTGATCCTGGGGCTTCTATTTCTCTCCTGTCTACCCCACCCTTCTTTCCCCGCTCAGCCACAGGTTGGACTTTTATCCAAGTAAGATCATTTCTCATTTTGGGCACAAGTACACTGCTTCCACTTCTGCTTGAGGAAGCCTGACTTCTTCCTACTACCTTAGCTTGATTGTGATGTGTAGGCCCTCTTTGCTGTTAATTCAGTAAAACACTGAGTGAGAAAGGGTCTTAGAGCTCTTCTAGGCTGACTCTCTCATTCTGCAGGTAAGGAAGTTGAGGCCTAAAGAGGTTAAGTGAGTTGCTAAAAATTTCACTGGTAGCAAGGTTCAGAGACATGACTCAAAATCAGAACCTCTGTCTTCTCTATTTGTTCCTACTGCCCAGAATGGTTCAGTGGAAAGAACACTGACTGGTTTTGGCATTCAGAAAACCTGGGCTCAAATCTTAGTTCTTCTTCTTCCTACTTATATAACTTTAGGCAAGTTATTTAACTTCTCCCACTTCTGTTTCAGGTGGGGTGGGATAAATTGAATGACCTCCAAGGCCCTTTCTAATGCTAAAATGATCATCCTATCAACTGGTTTCCTGGATTGGTTGAGTATATACTATGTGCAAAGCATATATTCCTATGACCTGGTACCCTGGATGAAAACATTTTACACACTGAGTAGTTTATTGTTATCCCTTTCCTCAGGCCTGTGATATATCTTCTAGGGGACTATCCCTTGCCTCTACCTCTTTTTTATAATTGCCCTAACCATAGTGATACTGATTTTTTTTGCCCTGTATGCCATGTTTCCACAACACTGTCTCTCCTTCCCCCCACCCCCAACTCACCTTTTCATTCCTTCAGAAAACACCCATTATTCTTCCCCATCTCTGACAGTGGTTATCACCCAAATACCTAGCTGAGCTGAGGATCCTCTGCCCCCCAAATCAGAAAAGATGGGTCTCTCTATGTCTATCAATTTCTGTTTCTCTCTGCATTCAGTGATTCACAATCCACATTTGCATATTAAAAGCAACCCCTGTTGATTTCCCTGAAACATTGAAAATACTTAAGACCCCACATTTACATTTTAACTCTGTCACCTATGACCTTCTGTGGGGGTAACCCCATAATTCAGTGACTTTTTAGGGAAAAGAAGATTTTTGCCACGTACCTAAACAACAGTATTATGTTGTCTTAGAGTCTTACAAGATGTTTAATGAATATGTTTATAGTTTATGACTGTGTCTTTGACTCTATTCTTGTTAAGCAGATTATCTGCATTTCAAACCAGTTCACTCATTAAAGTACAAAATTAGAACTATTTCATGTTAGTTCTCAAGGTGTTCTTGCCATTATACTTCATCATACGTTTGGAAATTCTGACACTAATTATTTTTAATGGCAAAAGTATGCCAAGAGCTGACAAACTAGTCTAAAAATGAAATGCTATAATTGACAAGCGAATATTGTTCAAATGGCTAGTATTCATAAATATTCTGGATTATAGAATGATAGATTTAGAGTAAGAAAGAACCCTAGAGATTATTGAATATAATCCCATGGTATTACAGATGAATAAACTGAAGCCCAGTGAGGCAAAACTTCTAATTCTGGGTTATTTCCATTTTATCATGGTGGAAGTTAAGCAATTTTTGTAACTTTAAGAAGGAAAATTATTCAGATTTTTAAAAGCGATAACGTTAGTTAAACACATATTATCAGAGCAATTCTACTTAATTTTTCCCGAGTAATGAAGAATGTGTACATATTTTTTTTAATTTATGTGTTTACTTTTAGTTTACAACATTCAGTCCCATAGTCCCTTGAGTTTCAGATTTTCTCTCCCTTCCTCTCCCCCCGCACATCACGGCGGCATGCACTCAGATACAGGATCTACAAATATCTTCACATTAATCTTTAGTCAGGTTGTAAAGAAGGATTGTAACTGATGGAACGGTCAGTGGGAAAGAGGAAGTAAAACAAAACAAGAAAAAGAAAGAGAGCGAGTGATTTGTTTCAATCTGCACTCAGACTCCGCAGCTCTTTCTCTGGATGTGGGTATCTCTTTTGATCATGAGTCTTTTGGAGTTGTCTTATAACCTTACATTGCTGAGAGAAGCCCAGTCTATTGAAGTTAGTCATCACACATACGTTGCGTCTGTGACTGTACAGATTTCTCCTGTTTTTCCTCTTCTCGCTCAGCATCAGATTATATAAGTCTCTCCAGGTTATTATGAAGTCCATCTGTTCCTCATTTCTTATATCACAGTAGTATTCCATTACATTCATATACTACAACTTGTTCAGCCATTCCCCAATTGATGGGCATCCCCTTGATTTCCAATTCTTTGCCACAGCAAAAAGAGCTGCTATAAATATTTTTGTACATATGGATCCTCCTCCTACTTCTCTGATCTCTTTGGGATATAACCCTAGAAGTGGTATTGCTGGGTTAAAGGGTATGCACTTATTTATAGCCCTTTGGACATAGTTCCAGATTGCTCTCAAGAATGGTTGGATCAGTTCACAGCTCCACCAACAATGCATTAGTGTTCCAGTTTTTCCACATCCTCTCCAGCATCCATCATCTCAAAGGAATATAACACTATTCTCTGTTATTAAGGAGAGCATCTTTTAGGAGCTGGACTATATCATGCTGTAAACAATTCTGTAGACAATTTACATTATGGATTTGTTAAGTAAAAGTGCAGTAAGGGCCAAGGATATTGAAAATGTCCTTCATTACTACATCCACTAGAGGTCATTAAATTTATTTATTAAAATTAATTAAAACTATTTAATTGATTGAGATGAGGGGGCAGTGTGAGAACCATTTTGAGAGAAAGAGGAGGTTGGTTTGGAAAAGTAGTAGCATTAAAAGAGCAACATTGGACCCTCTGAGGGCTGATCAACTCCTAATAGTTCATCATTGTGGGAAAAGATACATAAGGCAATTCATGTAACATAGGAGAATCAACCACCTTCTCCCTGTCTTCTTTCCTTCTCTTGCCAATATATGGGGGACAGTGGGACCAAGAGATAGAAAAAAGGAAAAGTACACCTGAGAATCCCAGACCATTGCTGCACCCCGATATTTTGGATTGAAATGTTCTTCCCCTCCCACTGCTATTCTCGTTGCTTACTCTTTTTCAGAACTATGAGCCCAGTCTGAGAAGTGTTAAGCAATATTTTGTGCTGCTCCTCTGATTATTAAATACATTGCTCTCCCTGTGGGGAAGTTGAGGTACACTTTCTGGAGAAGCAGCTGCTTTTGTTTTGTTGCATGAGTTTCTTGCCCTAATGTTGCCAACATTAAAGATAATTCCTTTCTGTTTTTTTTTTCATTAATGTTTTTTTGCCTCTAGTGACTACAAATATAAATTTTCTTCTGATGGACAATTTTCTGTTTTACATAGGAATGCTATACCTTTTCCAGATCCATTGTAGTTACCTGCCTTGCAAAAAAAAAAATTTGGATGTCATGAATTCTACAGTTCTCCCTGGCTTTAACATTTTGTGATTCTGTGAAAAGGCACGTATGAAAAGTGAGAGACTTTTATCTTCTTCGATCCTCAATTGTAGTTTGGAATGGTTGCTATGCTGATACCTGCTCTCTCAGCAGGGACTCTTGTCCTTAATATATCCCTCAGTATGCCCAGGCATTTGCAGAGGGATATGTAGTCGGTGGCTGCAGGATACTACAGAGAAAACTGATTTCTTGTCTTTGACTTCCAGATGAATCAGAGAGGTGTCAGGCATTGTAAGAGCACCAACAGTTTTCCAGACTTCATCTCAAATCTTACTTCCCAATCTCATCAATTGGAGATTCGTTTGTGAATTACTGAGTCCCCTTTTGGGGAGACAGATATTCCCTAGTAGGGCTAAGTAATTCTGTACTTTTAGCCTGACTTGTTTTAATCATCTAGCTTTGATCCTTGCAAATAAACAATTCGATCATGATATTTTACCTACTGGAATTCCTGTGGATTTCCCAAATTCATCTCTGGACACACAATAACCCCTCAAACAAACATGAAACAAAGCCTCTGCATACCTTACCTAGAAGATGTTTGCAAGCACAGTACATATAGAGAGAAGGAAACAAAAGTAGGGAGCTTGAGTCTGAGTGACAAATTTTAGGGAAGATATGGACAAGCTAGGGTCTTGTTGGTAAGAGTGTGCCCAGAATGGTAATAAAACTGGAAGATTTTAGGAGAGAATTAGAATAGATTGAAGGACCTAAGGATTTTATCCTGGGGGAAAAGATAATTTGGGAAAATGTGATAGCTGTCTTCTAATATCTGAAGGATTATTACATGGAAGAGAAAGTAGATTTGAGGGGATAGAACTAGGGACAATGGGTTTGAAGTTGGAGAGAGACAGATTTTGGTCTAATATAAGGAAGAACTTCCCAACTCTTAGAACTGCTTCCAAGTGAGGTGGTGAGTTTCATTTCACCAGAGATCATCTATCAGAAGCTGTGACCACATGTCATTTATGTCATAGAGAGGATTAGTATGAGGTGATCATGATGACCTTGGAGGACCTTTCTACCTCTGAGATTTGGCAGTTCCATTTCGTCTTTGATCAGTGTCCTTGCCAGCAATTAGGGGTTTTCATTGAGAAAGGAACCAGGAAAGGGGGGAAAGGAGCTAGATACCACTGGAGGTAAGAATTCTGTTGATATGACCCACCCTATCTATCTGCTCCCCTCCTTCACCATATTTATAGCTTGGTTTCTCAAGGCTTCCTTTATTGTGATTATCTCTGGAACTGATCCTCCCTCTCCAGCATTTCCTTTCACTGAAGATATCATGGACCAGTCCAAGAAAAAACAAAACAAACCCCCAACTTACAGGATTGTTGTGAGATTCAAATGATATGACCATTGTCAAGCACTTTGTAAAACTTTAAAGTAAATGTCAGTTATTATAAAATGGAATCCTAGCTTTAGAGATGGAAGGATACTTCTAATCTAGGGCATCTGCAGCAACCCCTTATTTCACAGTTGAAGAAAGTACAGCCCAGAGAGGTTGTGACTTGCCCTAAGTGGCAGTGAGAATGTGCACCAAGTTCTCCCAGCTAAAAATCCCAGCACTTTTCACTGCATCCTCAGCCTCTCCTTTTTTCTTTCCTTTTCCCTCTCTCTGGATTGCACCCACTTTTCTGAGAGATTTTCCTTTTGAGAGCACATTCTTTTTCAAGTGAAATCATTTTAGATAAGAAAACATGTTATCCTTTTGAAAACACTGAGTTGCTAAACACTAAATTACTGGTTTCAGTGTGTCACAAAGTGTAATCAATTGGAAATCACCTATCTGATTGACCATGTAAAGGGGTGGGGTATCTACTGGAAATGAAATAGTTCATTTTAGTCCAGTTATTGACAGATCCAAAATCATATTAGATGGGATAATTGTGAATAGCTAAGTTCTAATAAGACTCTTGTCCAAAAAAAAATGACTTCACAATTTCTTTTTAAATCATTCAATCCTCCCTTTAGACAACACAAATTATAATTTAAACACAATCAGTGCTTTGCTTCTGATTTTCCATTCTCAGTAGCTGGCCCTGGGGATCAAGCTGTTCTTTGTTCTCTTTCCAGAAGAAGGTAAGGTACTCTTGGTAGATTCGCTACTGTTCTCTTTCATAATAGACCTCTTCATTCATTATACTCAAAATTGTTATTCTTCAGTGGGAAAGATGTGGGCTTGAAAGTTTCAAGGTTAAGTCCTTTACAGACCAGCAAAGAACTTTTTTGTTTCCCAGGCTGCTGATCTGACCTTTAAGAAATTCAATTAAAAGTGCAAAACTTGTCCAAATGAAGGAACTGTTATCTGCTTCTGTGGACTTCCCTAGAGCTCAAAGTATCCTTTGTTGTTCTGGCTGTGCTCTGGCTGTAGCAGAAACTGTCTTTGGTTTTCTTAGGTCAGTTAACACTTGCATGGCCCAGTTTGAGTTGGCTGATTTTTTGTGTTTTTCAGAGAGTGATTTCCCCCCTCCCCACTTATTAAGCAATGAGTGCCAATACTAATTACAATGTTGATTTAGCCCCAAACATTTTGGGGTTATAAGCACTGGAACACTCTTGGAGTGAGAACAGTGCATGGCACCATGATGTGCTGGGGGAGAGGAAGGGAGAGAAAATCTGAAACGTAAGGGACTATGGGACTGAATGTTGTAAACTAAAAGTAAACACATAAATTTAATCTCAATAGAGATACATTCCTTGATTCAGGAACTTTGGGATTTCTAGGAATAGAATTTGACAATCTCAGGGGAACAACAAACACCAAAAATGCCCACCAAGGTGATTGATATGTTCTTGGTAGGTTTGGTGCCATTAAAAAATGATTATCACACAATGTGTTAATGCAATGATAATGAGCTATCATGTAACAACTTAAGCTTTATGATTATCCACAGATCAATAAAGGGGAGTCAGGCAGATAGGTATATTGCTGCCTTCTCTTGTTAATTTTTATTTTTTTCCTGGTAAATCACAAAACATTTTAACTTTGTTTATTGTTATCTTTTTTCATATTGCTTTCATTTCCACATATGTCATGCCATCTTTCTTGCCTCTTTTTAGAATTCAGCACACGAGGAGAAAAGATATTTGAGAGATGTTCAGTGTTTAATGGTGATACTGGCTAGGCCTATACCCTTTAAACATGTTCTTCCTGGCCTCATTGCCTTTTTTAACCTGTGTCCTGTGCCTTCTAAGAATTGATTCTGAATCTGCTGTGACTGTGACTGGTCTGTTTGTTCAGTGTTTTTTCCAGTGCCTGCTATATGTAAGGCATTGTACTAGGAACTGTGTGAGATACAGAGGAGTGCGTGGTATGAGCTTGAGTCTTGAGGGTCTCACTGCTGAGCTTGAGATGTGTAGGTGCCATATAAGTGGTACAGGCAACACATGTCTACAGGTCAGGAAAGGAGAACTCCAAAGTAGGCTAGCACAGGGGATTGGATGGGTTCTCTTGGCATGCAGTTAGGGTGGCATAGATCTCAAATGCTGAGGTGTTTCAGGATTATGTACTAACTATTACCTAGTTAGTACTTCGGAAACAGGAATCAGTTGAAGTGGCCACAGTAAGTGATTTCTTTCTAGTAGCAAGTAAAAAATACTCTGAAAATAACTTCATGAAGATGGCATGGTTTAATGGATTTGGAATAAGGAAGATCCAGATTAAAGTGATATTTGTTTATTGATGGTGTCAGCCCCTGTTTTTTGCTGAGTTCAGTCAGTCATATAAAGCTCTTACTATTTGCCCAGGGCACTGTAAGTACTGGAGATTCAAAGGTGACCTTGGAAACCATACTGGAAAGCAGATACAAAAAATAACATTTCCTTCTTATGGCCACTGTAGCTGTAGTTTTGCTCTTTTAAAAAAAATCTGGTTTTGGGGGAGACAGTCATTGTTAAGTGACTTGCCCAGTGTCACCCAGCTAGTAAGTGTCTGAGACTGGATTTGAACTCAGGTCCTCCTGACTTCAGGGTCGGTGTTTGATCTGCTGTGCCACCTAGCTGCCACTGCATTATGTTATTTTACCAATAAATCAGGGGTTCTTAACTTTTTTATGTCTTGTACCCTTTTAACATTTTGGTGAATCTTATAAACCCCCATTTTAATGCATGTATTTTAATACATGGTAACTTACATAGGATTACAAAGGAAGCCAATCATATTGAAATAGTTTTGAAAATATTTTTTAGAAGTTTATAAACTACAGGATAAGACTTTTTTAATAGATGGTGGTACTGAAGTTAATAGTAGTAGTAGTAGTCGTAACAGTAGTAGTAGTAGTAGTAGTAGTAGTAGTAGCAGTAGTAGTAGTAGTAGTAGTAATAGTAGCAGTAGTAGTAATAGTAGTAGTAGTAGCAGCAGCAGCAGTAGTAGTAGTAGTAATTATAGTAGCTAGTATTCACTTAGTGCTTTGAGGCTTATTAAACACTTTATATATGTTTCCATTTTATCCTTACAGTTCCCTTGTGAGGTACATGCTATAATTATCCCCATTTTACAGGTGAAGCTCAGTGAAGGTAAAGGATTTGTCATGGGTCACATAGTAAGTTTCTGAAACAGGATTTGAACCCATGTGTTCTGGGCTCCAATTCTAGCACTTTATTAATAATGAACCAATTGTCATTTGATCAGATCAAGGTAAAGGTGAAAATGTATTTACTTTTTAGGCACTTTTTAGTTCAGTAGCAAAATGGAAATCAGCAAAAAACTGAGACTGCCTTTATTTATCGTCTTCCCCAACTTTCCTCATATCTGCTACCAAAAAGCTTTGCACCTGCTTGTTTGGCATGTGTAGGGAATGTCATTGGATCAGGTGACATAAAGTTGTAACACTAGAAATTAGAGAGAAAGCCTCCTTAAAGATGTGACAAGAGAAGGCTAAGAATTCTATGCCGTGGATCTCAGGTCTGTGGCCAAATATATAAAAGGAAACAGTGGGGCCACTGGACTTTCTTTTTGTTCTTAGAAGAGGAAAACAAAATATTGGCCTTTAATGCTGACCTAGTGTTTTGAGGATGACAGACCCTTGATATACCTTGAATTGGCTAAAAATGAAAAAAAAAAGTTGCAAGAATTTTGCTTATTTTAGGTACAGTAACTATGTTTTCATCACACTAGCAATTTAAAATGATGACTATTCTAGGATCATTTACCATAACTTGATATACTTGGCAGAGATGGCAAGCTCTGAAAGGAAGAATAATGACTGCAAATAAGAGGGATCAATAGTCAGAACTCTTTTCTGGCCTGGGAAAAGCAGTTCATATGTAAAGACTTTGGGTCCTGCATGCGATGGGCAGTGAGTAAATTGGAAAACTTAAGGAGCTATTCTGAATAGTGTTCCCATCTCCCTTGCCTGCCTTTGGGTAATTACGTAGCCTTTCCTTTCCATTTTGTCTTCCTTTTCATAGTATTAGCTTTGAAGTCATAAGATTTTGATTTAAGAAGGAACTTGGATCTCCTTGGATTTCTCCTCATTTTTCAGAGAAGGTAACTGAAGCCTGGAAATCATATTCCCTAATCATATAGGTAGTAAATAGCAGAGCTTAGTTTCAAATATACTTTTCCCCAATTCAAATGCAGTGATTTTTCCATTAGAAAGTAAAATTCAATTCGGTAAACATTTATTAAGCACCTAGTGTGTGCCAGGAACCATGCTAAGCGCTGGCATACAAAAAAGATCAAAAGGTAGTCCCTGCCTTCGCAGAGCTTGTTGGTGGTGGGGGGGGGGGTCGTCCTTATTTCTTGAAGAGGATCGGTGACATCACGAGGACATGTTTTGACTTTGGTGTGGACTGGATTTAAGTGAGGCAGAACTTCCCAAAGTCATCAGCTTCACTCTCCTCCAGAACCATCAAAGTCCAGTGACAAGACAAAAGTTAAGGTGACTGCTGATGGCCTTTCTAAATTAAAGTCTTCCCCAGGTCTTAGTTTGTCAGGAGCAACAGCCATTCAATGACTAAGGGCTAGATAAGAATTGAGACAAAAGATGGCCTGATGTCATCGGGGAGACAACATGCAAACAAATACATATGGAACAAGCTATAACTAGGATACATAGGAAATAGTAGAGAGAAGGCACTGGAATTAAGAAGGGTTATGGAAGGCTTCCTATAGGTGGGATTTTAGATGGGACTTAACGGAAGCCAGCAAGGTCAGTAGTTGTAGTGGAGGAAAGATAACATTCCAGACGTGGGGGAGCCAGAGAAAGTGCCTGAGCTGAGAGGTGGAGGGTCTTGTTCAGGGAATGGCCAGGAGGTGTGTCACTGGATCAAAGAATGCATCTAGTGTCAGGCAGTAAGGTTTAAAGACTGGAAAAGAAGAAAGGGCCTAGGTTATAAAGAGTTTTGAACGCAAACAGAGCATCTTGTATTTGCTCTAGAGGTAACAGGCAGCCACTGGAGTTTATTAAGTGGAGAAGTGAAATGATGAGACCCGTATTTTAGGAGAATCAAATTATTGACTAAGTGGAAAATGGATTGGAGTAAGGAGAGACTTGAAGCCAGCAGACCCAGTATTGCAGTGATGAAGACAGGAGGTGATGAGGGGGTGTCAGAGGAGAGAAGGGGGCGTTTTAGAGAGAAGTTGCAAAGGTGGAAATGACAGGCCTTGGCAAACAGCTTGAATGTGAGAGGTAAGGGCTAGTGAGGAATCCAGAATGACTCCTAGGTTGTGAGCCTATGAGGGAGTATGAGACGGTATTGCCTTCTCTAGGTATAGAGAAGGTAGGAAGGGGGCAGCGTTTAGGGGGAAAGATAATGAGTTTTATTTTGGAGGTAATGAGTTCAAGATGTCTACTGGACATCCATTTTGAGATATCTGAAAGGGAGTTAGAGATACGAAATTGGAGATCAGCAGAGAGACTGGAGAAGGAAAGGAACATTTAAGAATAATCATCATAGAGAAGATAATTAAATCCAAGGGACCTGATGAGATCACCAAGTGAAGTAGTATAGAGGGAGAAGAGAGAGCCCGGGACAGAGCCCTAAGGAACAAACCCCTAAGGCTGTGATCTGGAGGAGGATCCAGCAAAAGATAGCAAGAAGGAACAGTCAGAGAGGTAGGAGGAAAACCAGGAGAGAGTGGCAGCAGGATTGCAGTCATAAAGATATGTTCTTGATAGCTTTAAAAATCTACACTTTATTTTGGAAGAATGGTTTGTCATTTTCTACTAGTAATATTAAATGACATAAGGAATTTAAAATCCTTGGCAAAAAAAAGGGAATGTGAAGTCTTTATAACATTAGATAAAGGTCAGCTATTGTTATATTAAATTGAAAATAAAATTATGGAGAAATGAACGATCAAATATCCAAAGAAAGCTTCATGTGAACAAAAGGTGTGGTATTATATAGTGAGCTTAGGGTCAGATGTGTAGTTAGGAAAACCTAGGTTCCTTTCCAGCTCTAATATTCAATAGTTTATATGACTGTGGGCAAATCACTCAGTCTCTCTGAGATTATTAAATTATAGTTGGATTGGGATAAAAGAAGCCCCCATAGTGAGGAAATCACAGATCTTCAATGTATTGTCATAAATAAACATAGAGTCATGGGATCTTTTTTTCTATTCTGAAATTTATTTCAACAAACATTAAACATTTTCTTTGTGGAAAACACTGTTCCTTAAGTGCTAGAAGGAACCTCATAAATCACATAGTCCAACTTCTTTTTACAGATAAGGAAAGAGCCCCAGAGATGTGGAGTCCTTGGAAAAGAAGATGCAGCTTTTGAGTGATAGTACAAGTACTGGGTCTCCCTAACTTGAGTTCAGTGATCTTTTTAAATATGCTACATAAAACCACTTTATTCCAAACCATGTAATCAAGTGTCAAATTTTGTATTTTCCGTTTCTTATTCGAACATGCTCTAACTTAGTTGGGACATGGAAATTCTACAGTGGGAGTCATGGTTTTGTGACCCATAAAATGTTTTGTGACACACAAACGGGAGTATGGTGGTAAATGTTTAGCAACTAGCTCTCTGTACAACACACTTTTAGGCTTAAATTGCATTATTAACATTTTCTCCATCTCTTTCTTAAATTTAGACAATCAACAAAGCTGTACATCAAGCCTAGATCTGTAGCATTTGTGGATTTCCTAGGTATAAATGTTTACACTGAAAATTCAACAATCAAATCTTGTCTTTCCAAGCTAACTCCAGCATATCTGTGTACCACAACCTAAACTTTAACATTGAAGACAGGAATCTATTAATTATCATAGAATATTTTCTATATACATATATATATACATGCATACATACATACATACATATCATAGAATATGTATAATATACTGAGTGCTCCAATACATCAATATTTCAGCATAACCATAATTACATCAGTGAATTAAGAAGCATTTGTTAATGCCTAGTATATACCAGGCACTGTGCTAAGATCTAGAGATACAAAAGCGAAAATGAAACAAAAAATGGAACAGTCTTTCCCCCAAGGAGCTTACATTCTTCTTAAAAGCTTATATTCTATCAATGCGGATACCCCGTCTGCTGGTGCAGATCCTAAGTCATCTGTGCTTATTTATTCTGAGCTCTTCTTGTCTATGACCTCCCGTTATTCCTCCATAGAGGCACATTGCTCCCAGAACCCCTCATCTCTCTCTTGTCTGGATTGTTTGACAACTAAAGGGCACAATGGAGAGCTATGCCTTGTACATAGTAAACTCTTAATGTTTATTGAAATAGATGGAAAGATTTTTCAAAAATTATATAATACTCTATTCAAATACAGAGTGGTTTTATTATAGAGGGAGTGCAGCAGCATCGGATAGAAGGCCAACCTTGATGCTAGAAAAAACCTGGATTCAAGACCTCTTAGGAAAACTTTCTCATCACATAATTTAAAATGCTTTCTTATCATTCATGAGCTGGACCACCTTACATCAAATAACCCTGGGATTTGGGACGTGCTTGAATACAAATGACTTAAGATATTCGTTGACAAAAATGCTGAGCTTGGGAGATCAGGAGAGGTAGGTTCTCTGCCTGGTGCTGATCCTTACCATGGTGGCTGTGTGGCCTTGGGTAAATATGTTACTTCTCTTGGCCTTAGTTTCTATCCAGTGAGGTTGAAGGAAGCCTGGAGTGGTGGTGGTGGAGAGAGAGGTAGAAGAGCTTGGACGGGATAGTCTTTAAGTCTCCTTCCAGCTCTAAGCCTTCTCATCTTAGTACAGGTTATAGAGGATTTTTACTGAAGCATTTAAAATTAACTCTTTCTTCAACTAAATGACAAAGATATATGACAAATAAAGTAATTATAATCAAATCATGTAAAAATTATCATATCTCTAATGAAGTCAATAGGAAACTGAAGAGTTTAATTACCAGCTTTACTAACATACAAATTGAAAAGCTTTTCAGGTAAGTTGCTCATATGGAATGTCTGAAACAGATAGTAATTAACGATCTGGAATCTTCATTCACATGTTAATTACTGTCTGATTTGTCCCTTTCTTTGCTACTGTTGCATATCCTGCTTTAGATGCTTAGTTCCATTTTGATTTTTTTTTCTAGTTACTTCAAGAGGGAGGATGGTACAGTTGGGAAGGAACATTGACTCTAAAATCCGAGGCCTCCTAGGTTCAAATTCCTGCCTCTGGCCCTTACTATGTGTGTGCGATCTAAGGCAGAGTCACTTACCTCTGACTCTGTTTCCTATCTGTAAAATGAAGGGAGGTGCAAACAAAAAAATGCCTCCGATGTCCCTTCTAGCACTAGATCTGTGCGTTCATGGTCTTTGACTCTGCCTCACACCTTCCCTTTCCCCTCCTTAAGTCTCAGGCGGAAACAAAGCTTTCCATGTTTTCCTAATTGAGGCCACGTTGACCTATCCCAAATAAAAGCAGGGCATTCTCCATTGCTAGATGAATTCCGGCTGGTGAAGATAGTCAACTCAAGTAACTTGACCCATAACTAACTAAGTGAATGAATGATTTAGTAATATCAAAGCAGAACCTCATTTAGAAGGGGTGGGGAGAGGGGAAGTGCTAAGAAGACAGAGCTAAGCAGGCCAGGGTTGAAACATTTGGTCTCTTGGATTTACTGTGGCTTGCTTTTTGTTTATTTATAAACTTAGTTGAGCACTTACTTGATTATATGTTTAAATAATAGGGGTCTGCAAATGCTGAACTATCAAAATAAGCATTATGAAGATGACCTCATATGGAATGAGAGAATCTCAGAGTCAAATGGGACCTCAGAATCTACCTAAGTGGGAATCCTATTTACAACAGCCCCGATAAGTCACCATCCTTACCTTGAAGACAATTTGTGGGTAACTCTAAGTATTAGGAATCTTTACTTTACTTTGAACTAAAATCTGCCTTTTGGAAATCCATTCTGTTTTTCCTAGCTCTGCTATGTGTAGCCAAACAGAAAAAACTTCTAATCATTCTTCTGTATTGAGAATTTTTCAGGTTTTTGAACACACCTACCATGTCCTTCTTACATCTCCTTTTCTTCAGAGTAGATATCTTCTATTTCTTTTATCTATTTTTTATGAGGTATGGTTTCAAGTCTCCTTATTGTCCTTTGGACATTGTCCAGTTTGACAATAGCTTCCTTTTAGGAATATATATATATATATGTGTATATATATATTATATATATTAAGGAGAACGCTATTCCAGATATGGACTGATCAGGGCATTTCTCTGCATACTGTCCTTGTAATGTAGCCCAAGGTTGCACCGGCTTCTTTGACTGCTGTATTATGGCCCGTAAATAAAATTAACATTCTTAATGAAATTTTTAAAATTTGATTTGTTTATTTACTTTTAGTTTACAAGATTCAGTTCCACAATCCTTTTTCAAATTTTCTCCCCTTCTTCCCCCCATCCCCCTATGATGGCTTGCAGTCACGTATAGGATCTGCAAATACTTTCACATTGGACATTAGTCTGGTTGTATAGAAGGGTTGTAACCAATGGAATGAACAGTGGGAAAGAAGAAACAAAACCAAACATGGAAAAGAAAAAGAGCATGTAGTTTGCTTCAGTCTCCATTTAAACTCTGTTCTTTCTAAATCTTTCTCTGAATGTAGACATCTCCTTTCATCCTGAGGCTTTTAGAGTTGTCCTGTAACCTTGTGTTGCTGAGAGGAGTCCAGTTTATCAAAGTTGGTTATCACACGTATGTTGTGTCTGTCATTGTGTGCAAATTTCTCCTGGTTCTGCTCTTCTCAGCAACAGTTCGTATAAGCCTCTCCAGGTGAATATTCAATCTGTCTACTCCTCATTTCTTATAGCACAATAGTATTCCATTACATTCATATACCAGGACTTGTTTAGCCATTCCCCAATTGATGGGCATCCCCTTAATTTCCAGTTTTTTGCCACCACAAAGAGAGCTGCAATAAATATTTTTGTACGTCTGAGTCTTCCTCCCACTTCTATGATCTCTTTGGGATACAACCCCAAAAGTGATATTACTAGGTCAAAGGGCATGCAATTATTTATGGCCCTTTGGGCATAGTTCCCATGTTCTCTAGAATGGTTGAATCAGTTTACAACTCCATCAACAATGCATTAATTCATGAAATGTATTGAAGGGTATTTTCTTTACAGCTGATAGAAACTTCAGGAGAGCAGGATAGAGGTGCTGTGGTTTTCATAGACTGTGTCTTGAGTGGGGTTCCCCCAGGATATTTAGGCTATGTTCTCAGTGTACATCAATGTATAGGGACTGCAACACCAAAAATAACTTCTCAGCCTCTCAGACAGAAATCAATATGATATTTCTTTCATTTTTTTTCCGAGGGGGGCAATTGGAGTTAAGTGACTTGCCCAAGGTCACACAGCTAGTTAAATGCCAAGTGTCTGAGGTTGGATTTCAACTCAGGTCCTTCTGACTTCAGGACCAGTGCTCTATTTACTGCACCATTTAGCTGCCCCCAATATGATATTTCACCAGTTTTTCTTTCTTTCCAGGTTTTCTAGAGGAGTGATAAGTGGATAGGCAAGGTGTCTTCTGTTATTTATGCTGTTGGATCTCTGAGCATTATGATTGGTTGAGGAGGCAAGCAGGGCCCATGACTAACTTTATAAATTTATTGGAACTATTCTGTAGGGGCCTTCTTTCTTGATCTTGGCTAGACTCAAAAACATTTCTAAAGCCCAAAGACTTCTCCAAATAGACAATGTAATTTATTGGAAATTTGGATAAGGGGCATCATAGCAAGAGGAGGAACCAAAGTAGCTTTAAGTTTGTTCTTGGCCTGAGTTTTTTCTTAGCTCAGCTTTTCTGAGCTAGTCTCTGGATTTTAAAGCATGCTGTCTCTGTAAGTGCAGTAAGCTGCTTAACATTCACGCAGGGCTTTTGCTCAGTATTTCATGTATTGTGGTTCTAGCTGTGGAAGCAGCTGGGTGCTTCAGTGAATAGAATGCTGGGCCTAGAGTGAGGGAAACAGGGGCTCAAATCCAGCCTTAATGTGCAGTCCTGGGCAATTCAGCTAACCTCTATTTACTTCATCTGTAAAATAAATATAGTAATAGGGCCTACCTCATAGGGTCATTGTGAGGATCAAATGATGTTTGAAAAGGTTCTTAACACAGTGCTTGGCACATAGTAGGTGTTATATAAATGCTTATTATCTTTCTTTCCCCTCCTATTATTGGGCTAAATGATTGAAATCTTTTTCTGATGCCAATTGTATTGGCCAATGTGTTAATTATTCCCTCTGACTTTGAATCATATACCACTTTTATGCCTTCGTCCAAGTTATTGAGAAAAGTGTTCAATAGAACAGGGTCAAAGATTGAGCCCTGTAGAACATTGTGGGTATCTTTATGTCTGGTCATTTAGGGTAGCTCTGAATTTATCTTAGTCTAATATCAGCCAGCCCTTATCTTGCCATCTTTTCTTCCAAGAATATTTTGAGAGAGTCTGTGGACATAGAATGCTGAATCCCTACTGAAATGCAGGGATAGTATTATAGTATACTCACTTCTTTTCTCTGATCTGTTACTAGATTAGTGATCCTGTCACCAGATTAAATTTATAACCTTGTGAAACTAAATGTTTTGGCCCCAGACTTATTCTGCTATTCTTATGTAGACCCAGTTTAAGAATTTGTACACTACAGAATAAAAAAGATAACTTCTGTCATATCCTATCATATCGGGAAGAAAATGACCAGAACCATGAAAGAGTATAGAAACAATTAATTTTATTCATGTTCTTTGGGGGACTGTTCTGTGGAAATCCAGTCATTCAACAGATATCTGTTAAGTGTCTTCTGTGAACAGCATCTAATGCTAAGTGCTGAATGATACCCAGGTCCTACTCTCAAGGAACTCAGATTTTTCAAAGGAGAGAGAACTTATCTAGGTAAATAACCAAAGTACAGCATAATCCCTGACGTGTCGTAGGAGAAGGATAGAGTTCTCTGAGCGTTCATAGGCAGGTGAGCTCACTTCTCTCTGAGAGAGCCGACAATGACCTTGAACCAGGATTGTGGTAATGGGAAGGAAAGGGAGAAGGGAGAAGTGAACATGTATTTATCAAAGGCTTACCATGTGCCAAACACTACGCTGATTCCTTACAAATATCATTTAGTTTGATCCTGAAAATGACCCTGCAAAGTAGGTGCCATTATTACGCCCATTTTACAGTTGAGGAAACTGAGTCAGGCAGAGGTTACGTGATTTGCCCAGAGTCACACAGCTAGTAAATATCTGAGGATGGATTTGAATTCAGATCTTCCTGACTCCGGTCTCAAGGCTCAGTTAATTGTATCACTTAGCTGTTAACTGGGATAAAAAGGAGGTGATGGAGAGGGAGAAGAATTTGACCAAATCCTTCCAGTTGCAGTGAGAAGGTAAATTGAGTTCAACTGTTTTTGTTGTTGGATTATTTGAATAAAGACAACGTAAAGATCATGGATGGAAGTGGAGATATGGTGAAGAGGATGAAAGGAGGAGCAAATTTCAACTTAAAATAATTAAAAACTAGCCTGAACCTATGGGGCATGTTCACTTTGGATGCCTGGTTTTAACCTTTCATTATAGCTCAAAGAGGAAATGATCATTTAATAATTGTAGTTAGTAAACTGGAGAGAGCCAGGGCCAGGAGAGAGTTAGCATCAAGAACATAGATCAAACGTGCCCGATTCCCTTTGCCCCAACAAGGCTTCATGGCTCTGTTGAACCAGGAGCCCTTCAGGGATGCTAACTATGGACCTCAAGTCATTGCTGCTCCTGCTGCTGCTGCTGCTGTGGCTGCAGCTGCTGGGGCTGTAGTTCCTGTTATAGAATATTGGATCCTAAGACATAGCTAATCCCATGCAGTCTCTATTTTGACTCCCTTTGTTACCTTCTCAGTCATAAAGTCATTAAAAATGAAGTGGAGGCATATAACAGTCCATTTGTTAATCAAATTCTTGTTACTAGGCAGTTAGGTGGGCGATGGGTCGAGTGCTGGGCCTGGAGTCAGGAAGACTTGAGTTCAAATTTGACCTCGGATACTTAAGAGCTGTGCGACCCTGGGCAAGTTACTTAACCTCTGTTTGCCTCAACTTTTTTCATCTGTGAAATGGAAATAATAATTGCACCTGCGTCTGAGGGTTGATCAAATGAGATGCTGGTTGTAAAGGACTTAGCGTAATGATTGGGGCATAGTAAGCTCTGGATCAATGTTAGCTCTAAGCTATTATTCATCGCGGTTGGTTAAACTTCTGAATTAGAATGAGCATAGTATAATGGAGAGGGTGCTAGACTTAGAGTCTGGAAGTCCTGGATTCGAGTCCTGTTCCTGATACTCACTATCAGAGAGACCGAGTCGCTTAAGCTTTATGAAGCTCACTTTCCTCTTTGTTCTTAGAATACAAGAAACTCTTAATGCTAATTCATTCACTCATTCGACTGAGAAGGAGAGAGTTGGACTTAATGACCTTCATTTATTTATTTAAACTTTTGAGTTCTATATTCTATCCCTCCTTCCTCCCTCCCCGAGACAGTAAGCTATCAGACAGAGGTTTTAGCATTTCCATATTAGTCATTTTATACAAGAAGACTCAAATAAAAGAAGGAAAGAAAGTGAATAAAAGCATGCATCTGTCTGTATTCAAATAGTATGAGTTCTTTCTCTGGAGATGGATAATATGCTTCATCATTTCCTCTGTCTTGGATAGTCTCAGATCATTGTATTACCTGGGATAGCTAAGTCATTCACAGCTCGTCATTGATCAGTCTTGCTGTTGCTGTGCATGGTGTGCTCCTGGTTCTCTTTACTTCACTATCCATTGGTCCACGTAAGTGTTTCCAGGTTTTTCTGAATTCATCCTGCTTGCTATTTCTTATAGCACAATAATATTCCATTACAATCATATGCCACAGCTTGTTTAGCCATTCCCCAATTGAGGGGCATCCCTTCAATTTCCAATTCTTAGATCATAAGAAGAGCTATTAAATATTTTTAGTATAAATAGGTCTTTCCCCCTTTTTAGATGTCTTTGGGATGTAGACCTAGCAGTGGTATTGCTGGACTGAAGGCTATGCACAATTTTATAGCCCTTTGGGCATAGTTCCACATAACTCTCCAGAATCGTTGGATCAGTTCACAACTCCACCAGCAGCACATTAATGTCCTAGTTTTCCCACATACCCTCCAATATCCAACATTTTCCTTTTTTGTCATATTAGCCAGTCTGATAAGTGTGATGTGGTGTTAATTCTAGTACCTTTCCTCTACTGATTATTTCCAGTTTATCCTATACATCGTTTGCTCATACACAGTTGTTTGAATGTTGTCTCCCCCATTGGACTACGAGTTACTTGAGATCAGGGACTTTTATCTTTCTTTGTATGTCCAGCACATAGCACAGTGCCTGACAAATAATAGGCATTTGATAAATGTATTTTGACTGACTGACTCTGGCAGTATAACCACAAAATGAATTTACCCAATAAATTCGCGTGATCACAGATTTCAAGAGAGATGGCAGTCTTTAAGTTCATTAATAGAACGTTCTAAGAAAAAGTCCCTAGGACCAGATGGATTCACAAGTGAATTCTACCAAATATTTAAAGAATAATTAATTCTAGTATTATATAAACATTTGAAAAATAGGTGAAGGGAGTTCCACCAAATTCCTTTTAAGACACAAATATGGTGCTGATACCTAAATCAGGAACAGCCAAAACAGAGAAAGAAAAATCATAGACCAATTTCCCTAATGAATATTGATGCAAAAATTTTAAATAAATACTAGAATTTACAGCAATCAGGAAAGACTTGTAGGTGGAACTTGAAAGGAGCCAGGAAGAATGAGGGTCAGTATTGCCCTCCTTTATTTTACCCATAGGAATCTGGTTGTAAAGCCAATCAGCAGTAGATTCCTGAGAGAATGCTACTGTGAACAGCCTTTAAGATTCGGATTACACAATATTAATGAACACTCTGTTTATTCCATTACAAAATCAGATTCAGTACAATGTTCACAGTTTCAACAGTT
>CM053598.1:95960234-95975805 GCA_028646575.1 Pseudocheirus occidentalis | reverse complement strand
TATTGTGAACTGTTGAAACTGTGAACATTGTACTGAGTAAAGATTTGTAATGGAATAAACAGAGTGTTCACTAATACTGTGTAATCCGAATCTTAAAAGCTCTTCACAGTAGCATTCTCTCAGGAATCTACTGCTGATTAGCTTTACACCCATTTGGGGTTTTCTTGGCAAGGATACTGGACTGGGTTTACCATTTCTTTCTCCAGCCCCATTTCTAGATGAGGAAACAGAGGCAAACAAGGTTAAGTGACTTGCTCAGGGTCACACAGCCAGTAAGCATCTGAGGTCACATTTGAACTCAGGTCTTCCTGACTCCAGGTCCTTCTCTATCCACTCTACTCACTGCCCCACTGAGCTTCCCCTGAGCATTTATTTAGCACCTACTACACACCAGGCATGGTGCTAAGCACTTTACAAATATTATCTCATTTGATCCTTATAACAACTCTAGGAGTTAGGATGCTATTATTATCCCCATTTTATAGTTAAGAAAACAAGGCAAACGGAAGTGAAGTGACTTGCCCAGGATCACATAACCAGTAACTGTATGAAGCCAGATTTAACCTTGAGTCTCCCTGATTCCCAGACTAGTGCCCTCTGCACCGTGGTACCCCCTAGCATCCTCATGAAGGTGGAGGTTTTATTTGTGGCTTTTTACATGCAATCCCTATGATAGCCCCTGGTACATAGTGCTTAATAAATGCTTGTTGATTATCTTCTGAGGCAGCTTTGAAATATTTTGGATGAGATAACCTACACAGAAACAGTAATTTTTTTAAATGGTCACCTCCCTTAAAATATAAATTTCACAATTATATATTAGGATACAAGAACAAATGCAGAAAAAATGGTCCTTGCCCTCAAGGTGCTTACAGTGGTGCACAAATTAACTGGGGTGAAATAATTAAATTAATTCACCTGTACAAGAAAGCTTACAACTTTTTACATCTTCAAAAAAAACACAGTATGAGGTATGTCCTTTTATTTCAATCACTTACTTTACACAATTATGGCATTGAATTAACTATATTTTAATGCAAATTCTTCAAGTCTTCAATATGAAGTCACACTTTCATTACATTGGTTATGTGATTGAATATAAGCCTATCTTTGCTGAATAATCCATTTTTCCAAGTCTACTCTTGATGATAACCCATAGGTTTTCAATGGGATTTAAATAAGGTGAGTTCTCAGATGACTGAAGCATGTTAATCACCATCTCTTGGATAAATCACTTAAGCTTCTGTTCTAAGTAGGAATGGGATAAAAAGTTGTATTGCAGTATTACATCTAAGTTTGCAAATTTCTGTAGTTCTAGAAGAATTCTATTTATCAGTATATCAACAAGTTTATTAGAGTTTATCATTCTAAATACCCAGGTCCAATGGAAGTAAAAAAATCTCAAAAACATTTTTTTTTTGGTTACATGTTTTACAGTCTGATAAAGATACCCAGATATTATGGGCAGACCTGGACTTCTTATAGCAGTTACAGTATATAACCTTGAATTAAACATTAAGCTGGGAGGGAGGGTTGTGGAGCCATCAAGACTAATACAGAAAAGTTTTGCATGACCACACATGCATAATCTATATCAATTCACATGCCTTCTTAATGGCATGAGGTATGGAGGGAGGAAGGGAGACAATTTGGAAGTCAAAATTTTAAAAATTAATGTTAAAACTGTTTTTACATGTAACTGGAGAAAAATAAAATACTAAATAATTTTAAAAAGTAAGCTTCATCAGTAAAAATCACCTTTTCCCAATTTTCAGTACTCCATAACTGTCTTGCCCATCACAAGTGGTTTTTCTTCTTTGTGATGGTTAGTTAGTGGCTGGTTTTTTTTTTTAAACTGGTCTTTTCATTGTTCTTCCAACTTTACTATGGAGGTATCAATTAAAATTGTTCTAGTCCCTCAATCTCTCTGATAGTCCTTGCCTATTTTCTCAGGATCAATTAGGCTGTTTCATAGTAATAGTTTACAAGTTCTCAGCTTTGTTTTCCACTTTGGGCTGTTCTTTTCACTTCAGTTCTCTCTATCCTGTTTCAATGTGACCTTGCCATATTTCTAATAGTCACTGAATTGTATTCTTTAAGGACAATAACTTCAACGTGTTTCCTTAGAGCAGCGGTTTTCAACCTGTGGGTCACGACCCCTTTGGGGGTCAAACGACCCTTTCACAGGGGTCACAGGGGTCGCCTAAGACTATCAAAAAACACATATTTCTGATAGTGTTAGGAACTGAGACATGGCTCCTCTATCTGTCTCCAGGTGGGTCTGCCCACATGCAGATACACACACACATATGAGTATTAAAGGGTCAAGGTATTAGGAAGGTTGAGAACCACTGCCTTAGAGTAATATCCATAAGAACTAGAGATTTAAGTAATTAACCTAAGACAACCATGAAAAACAGCTAGGTAAGTATGGAGAAAATAATTCAATTAATAACTAGACAGAGCAAGAAAAGCTTCACAAAGAAGTTGGTACCTGACCTCAGCTTTCTAAAAGGTGGGTATGAAGGGGAAATAAATGGCCTTACCATTTACTGTATCTGAATAATGAACCCCCAGATTAAAAAATCCTACAGAAATCCTTATTCAGTTCTATTTTATTAAACCATACGTATCTCTCTTACAAATTCTCCTTCTTCAGGACCTTTCTCACAAAAGATGACACAGCATACCCACAGAGCTATATAACTTTAAAAATTAGATAATTTAAAAATACATTTGTTACTATCTACAAGGGTCAAGTCCAAAGGGAAGACACTAATGCAAATCAGTTCCTGGTTGGACAATTCTAATGAATGTTTTTAAAGTTTACATTAGAAGAAGTGAGGTTTTATGTTAAGCAATAAAAGAAACCTTTTGTTTATGTATTTGTTTCGCCTTTCTTTGATTCATGATATTTCTCTGCACTTTTAAGAGCAGAAGTCTGGGTCCTCTATTTATGACTGTGGTTAAGGATAAGAAAATAAATACAAACCACCTTGATCCCAAAGAAAAGACATCAGAAGACACCTCTTTTTCAGAGATGGGAGGGATTGGAAGTCCAAAGGTGTGGCACATTGCATAGAATATCACATTTTTTCAATATGTAGATCAGTTTTGCTGACTTTTTCCTCCTCCTTTTAAAAAAAATTCTTTGTTATAAGGTATAGTTCTCTATAAGGAGGACTTAGGTAGGAGTTAGGGAGAAATTTAGGCAATAGGAAAATAAAAAAAATTAGTTATAACAGTCTATTACTAAAAACAAAAGTGTTCCACTAAAAAAGAAAATAAAAATGCACCACCAGTTAGTTCAACCTCAAAAAATGCAATGCTATTTTTCCCTTGTACATTGAAACCCCTAACTTCAGGCAAGGGAATAAATCACACTGCGTGGGCGCCATATTAAATCATTACAGCAACTGGCAATGCAGTCCAAATACTGCAGTCATTCCATTTGCTTGGGCTCTCGCCCAACCCACCCCCTCTCCTTCTACAGATGATTCAGCCACCAGCTCCACAGCAATTTGAGCAGAATGCCAATTGACCCCTAACATTATGGTCAGGGTAGCAAGTCAAGAAACTCTCCTGAATGACATGCTTCCAGAACCCAACACCTACTAGAAACACAAGCACAGACGCTACCTAGAACAAGAACATCTAGCTGACAAAGGATATATATATATATATGTATGTATGTATGTATGTGGTGTTTAGATTCCACATAACTGATAGTTCCCACAAATCCTAAAAAACAGGAATGAATTTCTTCATAGAGTTTAATCCTGGCCCCATCAGAGAAGTTACAGAGTCAGGGTGCTTTTAAGACTTTAAAGTTGTAAGAGATCACCAGGTGGTAGGGACCTCGAAAGACATCAGGTCCAACCTCTGTATTTCATAGAAAGGGAAAATGAGAACCAATAACCTTAACTGATCTGCTGAATAAAAAGAGGCAAAATTCAAACCCACGTCCACAGATAAATCACGCTCTTTCTCTTGTACTGTGCTGTTCATTTGGAAGATGAGAAAACAGATCTGAAAATATCAAGCAAGTGACTTACTAAGGGTGACAGAGCTAGTCTGGAGCTTAGCACAGTGCCGGCACATAGTAGGCTCTTCATGAGTGCTCGTGGCCATGACAATTACGTAGCAAAGACAGTACGAGACTCCTCTCTCTCCTGACTTACAGTCCAGTTATCCTTCCACCACAGTGAAGGATGAAGGGATAACAGAAAGGACAGTTATCTGAGAAGGCTGAGCAGTGCCTGCCCAGGGAGCGTCATTTAGAGAGAAGTCAAAGAAACGCATACCCTAAGTGGTCTCCAAGAACATTTCTAAAATTAAAATAATTCATACTTTTGAGTTATATAGTTGTCTGAAAAAGGCCCTCGGAACAATGGCTCAAGTGATGGCTAACACAAACCCACCGGCATCTAATTAACACTGTTAGTGGGAATTATTTCAAGAGATTATTTTGGTATTGAGAATGGTATGGGGGATAAAGAATGTTGACTTTGTGGTCAAAGGACTTGAGTTCAAATTTTGCCCCATTACTTATCTGTGTGACCTTAGGCAAGTGACTTTAACGTCTCGGGTCTTTTTTAGTTTTTGTGTTTGTAAAGTGAGGAAACCGAAGGTCTAATAAAAGCCCCTATGTATTCTAGACCTAAGATACTATCATCCTGATAGAGTGGCATAGTGTATAGAAAGGCCCCCTTGAAAGTAGGAAGGCATGGGTTCAAGTCCCACCTCTGACATACACTGTTCATGCCTCTGAGCAAATCACTCAATCTATCAGTGCCTCAAAAAACACTTTGAGACTAAATGGTGCAGAAGCAGGGCCAATCTGCCTCGATAAAGAACTGCTTCATCTGAAGGCCTGGACCAACCCAGCCCCTCCCCCCCCAAAGCCCATCCTCAAATCCTACATGTGACCAAGTCTTACAGATCTAAGAAACATTCTGAATATAAGGGTCAGGCAGGGGGCACAGGGGATTGAGCACCGGACTTGGAATCAGGAAGACTCATCTTAACCCTGTTTGCCTCAGTTTCCTCATCTGTAAAATGGTCTGGAGAAGGAAATGGTCAAGTGCTCCTGTATCTTTGCCCTGAATCCCCCAAATGTCATTATGGAGAGTTGGATACAACTGAAAAAGACTGAACTAAAAAATGGCATCAAAGTCAGACCTTGCCTGTTTTCCAGTTTTGCCCAGAGGTATACTCATTGACATGTCTGAGGACAATGGGCCTAATTTAATTCCAGAAATCCAATCTCCCTAGAGCCACAGAGTCTCTTCAAAAAGCAATAAATTTGATATAGATAAATAACTTGTGGCATTCAAATTATATCAGTCAACAAGCATTTATTAGACACCTGGTGTGTGCCAGGTCCCCTGCTGGGAGCAGGAAGTACAAATACAGGGAATCCCCAGAGTCCTAATGGAGTTTTAAACTAGAAACTATTGAGGCTTAAAACTGAATTAAGACTTTTGGAAATACCCTGTAAAAGAGTGAAATAATCCCTATTCCTGATGTTATTATTGAAAAACAATACTACCTCAGATCACTGTTTATAAAGAGAATCAATAACCCTGCATTTCCAGTTTAAGCAGCTGATGGTACCTACCTGGGAAGACGGGAGGTTTTAAAAGGGGGAAAAAGAGGGCATAGGAAGAAGGAAAAAAAGGGGGGTAAAGTATTTGTATTTCCATTTTTTTAAATTCAAAGCTAAAATTTATTAGCTGCCTTTTCTCTAGCTAAGAACCCGTTTCTGGTTTAAAGGATATGTTTAAATCCAGGTTTGGGGTTACTTTCTTGTCTTTTTTTTTTTCCTTTTTGTTGGTTTGGCTTTCTATAAGGAACAAGAATTAAAACCAGTCTAAACAGGAAATGGATTCTGTTCAAAGAGACATTTCTATCTATACTTCTGCCAGGCCAGAGACAATTTCTTAAATCACTAACCAAGATACTGAGATCTCTCTACCACTATTCACTGTTGTAGGAAAATTGAGCCACAGAATCCTTTGCCTGATTTCCTCCTTCTCTATCCCCATGCCTTATGCCTACAAATAACCATTCTCAACCCTTCCATCCCTATTCTCAGTCTAATGAAATCCTACAGAATTTTCAAGACTGAGCTCAAAAGCCCCCTCCTCCAAGAAGCTCTTCCTGACATTCCCCCTTCTAAACTGCCTCCCCACATTCCCACTGTACATTTGTGGTACTTCAAATCCTCAAGTTTTGTTTTGATTATCTATGCACACACCGTGTCTCCTCTTTCTCCCTCAATTACTTCTGTCATGGGCAAGTCTATTCACCCAGTCGTCCATGTCCAAAATTGTAATGTCCTCTTTGACTCTTCCTTTGCCCTCATCTCTCATGTCCAATTAGTTACTGAAGCCACAGATCTGTCTCCACAATTCTTCTCACAGTTACCCCTTTCTTCTTCTACTCCTGCTGCCATTACTGTTGTACAGGTTCTTATTACCAGCTTCCTAGACCACTGAAATGGCTTCCTAATAGGTCTCCTGGACATCACACTCTCGTCATGCCAGTCCATCACAGTCACCACCACTTAACTCATTTTTGTGTTTAGGTCTGGCCTTAGAGTCAAGTTCAGACTCAGTTGCTCAACATTCAAAGACCTCTATATGCAAGGGTCTGCCGCAGCCCAAGGATGTGGACACGGGCACATCAAGACTCTAGTTTTGCTGGCTTCTTCCCAAGCATTTTATTTGACTCATGAGGAAATTACTAAGGCTCACTATTGAACTAGGTGTATATATATTTACACGTACTTGGATTCACAGTCTTCATGGCTCCCAAAATTCTTATGGGGATCAACAGCAGGCCAGGCCCAGTGACACAACCTGCCCATCTCCAATGCTAGAACTTACTTGTTGTATACGCAACATTGGTAAGTGGTGCCACGAATACCTTCCTCCCTCCCTCACACTGAATAAAGGAATGACGGTGAGGGTCCTCACGTACCTCATCCTCCCTTATGCGCATTCCCCAACATCCAAAGCACATTCTGTACATACTGAATGACTTCTAAGTTCTGCTCCCTGTTTTACACAAATAACCACCTCACTTGCCACCATCACAGTCATATTTAGGGGCCAAACTCTGTTAAAGCACAGCATCAGAAGGAGCGTCCCGACACATTCTTCAAACCCAAGGTTATAATTAAAAATGACAGAGAATTACAAATGCTAAGACTTCCTGGCATATTTATCCATTTTCCCCTGGGATTCTCAACCAAAACACCTACCTTTCCAACCTTGTCTCACATTACTCATTGCAAGATTTCAGGCTCCTGCCAAACCTGACTGGTCTATCCCTCCAATCTTTCCCTACCTCCATGTTCGTCTTTATACCTTCCTTGCCTTGCTCCACTGGTTGAATTCCCACTCATCCTTTAAAGTTTAACTGGAAAACCACCTCCTTCATGAAGTAGCCCTCCCTCCTCAGCCCACCCCCACTCCAGTCACCCAACAAATCTGTCACCTGAGAACGTCCCACAACACATCATGTCATATTTCTCTAACACCCTTACCATGCGTTGCTCTCTATTAACTACCTGTTTCATCTGATATATTATCAGACTGAAAGCTCTTGTGTATTTCTCAAAGACTAGGCACCAGCCTCATGTTTTTCAAAATGACTATTGCATGTCAGTTCAATTACTTTCAGTGTGATTTTAATGAAGTCAGTGAATTCCAGTATAAACCTATTAGCTTTACTCTGTTCCACAGCCAAAAACCATACCCCAATTCCTGGCTGGACACCTTGTATATGAGTGCTATTAATCACTAGGAGGAATCAAGCAATAGTGTATGGATGGGTCTGTAAATATTCATCATTACTAATGAGGAAAAACTTGTGTCCTACTGGTGCTGGCTCAGCATCTGCTTTGTCTACAGAAAAGATGGGATTTTAAAGCTAGGAGAGAGCTTAGCACTCATCTACTCCATCAACCCCATTTGATAAATTGAGAAAATGAGGTCCAAGAAGGAAAAATAATTTGCCAACGGTCATATAGATAGTTGAGGACAAAGCAAGGACCAGAACTGAAGTCTCAAAAGTGCTACAGCTCTTTCGATTATAACATTCCAAATTCTACTTAATATTCACTAAAAAACCAATAGAAATACATGGCACCATGTGGGTTGTATCCCTGATAAAAACCCAACAATCAAGGACCTTCTGTATAGACTGCCCCACCCCTGTAGAAAACCAATAATGAAGGATTTAATTTCCACTTACTCCCATATATACAAATACCAAAAAAAGGCAGAAAAGGTATTTAAGAAATCGAATGGACTGCATTTTCACATGTTCATTCACATGTCCATATGTTCAAAAAAAGCCCAAAATAATAGAGTCTGAAGTCTAGAGATGAGTGCTCTTGACTTGAATTTTTTGGAAGAAATTCTAGAACTTTTCATTGAAGATATGGTTAGTGAATTTTTTTTAAAAAGAGGTGGTGAGGATAAAAATCCAGTATGGCTTCATCAAGAACAAGCCACGCCAGATTCGCCTCATTTCGCTATTTGATGACCAAGTTACTGGACCAGTAGATTGGGAGGTTACTACAGATAAGCATTGATCTAGATTTGAGCTCCATCTTATTTCTATGGAAAAGACAAATTAAGTAATATGATGATACAGATAGATGAGTTTGGCCATTCAAAATTAGTGACCTTAACCTTAAGTTAACCTTAAAAGAGATTCCCAGCAGTAGACCCCAACAATCTGTGCTTGGTCATATAATATTTAAGACTTTTATCAAGATTATATTCTGATGATCAAGATTGATTCTGATATGGAATCAGAAAGACCTATTTTCCCTTCTCTGATATATACTGTGTGACTATGGTCAAGTCACATAACCTCTTAATGCTTCAAATACTTACTAGCTGTGTGACCTTGAATAAGTCACTTGGCCTCTCTCAGACTCAGTTTCCTTCTCTATAAAAATGGAGGTATAAAATAAGTAGGACCTATCTCACAGCTTTGTTTTAAGAACCAAATGTAATACCACATATACTTTGTAAATCATAAAGTACTATGTAAACTAGCTATCATCACCATCACCATCATCGTCGTCATATGTTTATTTGTTTGCCAATGACCAGATGATAAGGGTATGTCCAGTTTGATTAGAGCACTGAAAGTAATGCTCTGTTATTACCATACTGGAAAGTAATGCCATAATGTTGAAAATGTAGGCGTTAGGTATGAGAAATCCAGGGGAAGACAGGCAAATGTCCAGAGAAGACTCAGTGTTTTTGCAGCTGTATGCCATTTTAAATTATATCCTTGGGCTTATCAAATTTGGAAAAAAAAACTGGAAGAGACAGCTAACACACTGGATGACAGAATGAGGATTTTAAAAAACATACTGGAAAAACTAGAATATTGGGTTGCCCAGAAGATGAAATTTAATAGCATTCACTTGATTTTTTAAATTTAACTTCATAAGGACATGATTAGGGAGTCATGGTTAGATTGAAAATTATTTGAAGCTTTCATTGATCTCTAAGTTCAACCTGGGTGGCTTGGAGGAAGGTATTACCACTGGCAGAAATGGAAAATTCAGGTTAGTGGGGAAAGAAGGGAGGAAAGAAGCATTTATGAAGTGTTAACTCTGTGCTTAGAACTGTAATAAGCAGTTTACCAATATTATCTCATGTGATTCTCACAACAACCCTGGGAAGTACATATGATTGGCATTCCCATTTTGCAGTTTGTGAAACTGAGGTGGATGATGGTTAAGAGACTTGCCCAAGGGCACACAAGCAGGATCTGAGGCCAGATTTCAACTCTTGTCTTCCTGACTCTAGACCCAATGTTTTATTCACTCGGTCAGCTAATTGCCTCAGTAGGAGACAAAAACTATGGTCACAGAGGAAAGAAAACAAGATGGATCTTAGAGATAATTTGGGGATATCCAGCTGTTAGTGTCCAATAGGTATTTGGAGACCATGGAATCAAGGATCTTGGGACAAGAACACAGTTGGGTTTATGGTGACTAGTTATTGTATGGAACAATTCCCTGTAGTTCCTCTGAGTCATTATTTTTCTTTCATTTATGACAGAACAGCTCTGTTTTCCTCCAAAACAGCTGTAAAAGCAAACAAACAGAAGGAAAAAAAAGAGCTGGATTCTGTTTTATCCCATCAACAAACCTGCCAGGAAAACTTTGAGTCCAGAATCTTTATTTTTTTATGATGAATTGGGTAGAAATATCAATATTACTATTTGTTTCAAAAGGTTTGGATTGAGTTTTGTGGGGTTGGCAGCAAAAATAAATTTTGTTTTGCTGCACAAAAAGATGAAGTTGCTAAATTATAGAGTATAATAATTTTTTAATTAAGTTCGTGATTATGTAAAATAAAGCTAGTGACACAAGAAATCTGTTGGGGTAGTCTGGCACCATTTTACTGATAAAGGGTTGTTTGGAATACATACTTTGTGGTACTAGTAAAAGAATAACAGTATGGACAAAAAATGGAATGGACAGGGAGAAAATATGGTTGGTAGAATAACACAGGTTAAAAAGAAATAGCAGTATTGGAGGAAAGTAAAACGCCTAAGAAGATGATCAGACTTGGAGTCAGAAAACATTAATTCCTATCTTGGACTTGCTACTCAGTACCTACATGACTAAGCAATTCAGCTGGGAAGGGGAAAAGAAGGAAAAGAAATAACCTTTTATATGGTACCTACAATGTGCCCCTCATGGTACTAAGCATTTTTACAAATATCACCTTATTTCATCCTTACAGTAACCCTGCAAGGTAGGTGTTATCATTATCCATCCATCCATCCATCAATTCATTCATTCATTCATTCACTCATTTATTTTATGAGACATTCATGGTTAAGTGATTTGCCCAGGTTCACACAGCTGGTACGAGGCTGGATTCAAACTCAGATCTTTCTGACTCTAGGCCCAGGATTCTATCCACTGCCCCACCAGCTAACTACTTTTTTTTTTTTGCTTTTTTTTGGGAGGGCAGTTGGGGTTAAGTGACTTGCCCAAGGTCACACAGCTAGTTTTTGTGTTAAGTGTCTGAGGCCGAATTTGAACTCAGGTCCTCCTGACTCCAGGGCCGGTGCTCTATTCACTGCGCCACCCAGCCGCCCCCAGCTAACTATTTCTAAAGGTCATCTTTCTGTCCCTCAGCTTCCTCATCAGTAAAACAAGGGGTTAAATTGTGTGATCCCTATGGTTTATTTCAGGGCCAGCTTGATGTGTGCAGTTGTGAAGCTCCCTCAATGGACCTATGATCTGATTAATAAGTATGCTCCCTTCGGAGTGACAGATTATAACCCATTCGTGCTCTCTTATCCCTGAAATCCTCCACACTATGTCCATTAAATGTTCTGGGGAAGGAGGGCTTCCTCTAAACCACAGCTTGCTAATCTTTTTTTATGTCATAGATCCCTCTGGCAGTCAGGGTGAAACCTCTGGCCCTCTTCTAAAAATACTTGTTTTTGAATGCACAAAATAAAACAGGATTATGAAGGAAACCAATTACAAATGAAATATAATTATCAAAATATTTTAAAAACAAGTTCACAAACCCCTGCTCTAGACCTCTTGAAATTATATGGATAACATTGAATTATATGGAGTGTCCATCAATTATCTCTGGCTCATGCTACATAATTAGCCCATACCCTATTCAAATTATACAAATCTCTGATTATATTCTTTTTTTTTTTTGGAGTGGAAAAGGCAGGACAATTGAAGTTAAGTGACTTGTGCAAGGTCACACAACTAGTATGTGTCAAGCGTCTGAGACCGGATTTGAACTCAGGTCCTCTGACTCCAGGGATGATGCTCTATTCACTTTGCCACCCAGCTGCCCCTCTGATTATATTCTTGTTTGTTTGGGTTTTTTTTTCTGAAGGGGGAAAGGCAGGGCACCTGGGGTTGTGATTTACCCAAGGTCACAAAGCTATTAAGTGTTAAGTGTCTGAGGCCAAATTTGAACTCAGGTCCTCCTGACTCCACAGATGGTGCTCTATTCACTGAGCTACCTAGTCACCCCGATTAGATTCTTTATGCTACTTCATCCTAACCCTTTTTTTTTTTTTTGGTAATATGTAGCAGTTCACTAATAACCACAGCACAACTTTCCACTGCCCTCAACACCCATTCTCCAAAGGTAACTAACTCTAAGAATGTGCATGTTAAGAAGACTGACCTTGCTCACCAATACAGTGTAATTTGGTTTGATCAATCTGGAAAATAATCTGCAATTATGAGAGGAAATGAGTAAAGGTCTTTGATCCAGAAATCTGCCTACCAGCAATATAATAAAAGAAAGTCGGAGACAGAAAGAAAGGTGCCGCCTGCAATAATGTATTGGCAGAAGGCGTTTCTTCATCATGGCCAAGAACTGGAAATGAAGTCGATGCTCACGGACCAGGGCACTGACAAAACAAAGCACGGCACGTGAAAACGCTGGACTTGTACTGCGCTGTCGGAATCAACGCATTTAAGGAATACAAAGGGACACGGAAAGACGTCCAAATTCTGCAAAGTGAGTAAAATAGAGCCTGGAAAACACTATGCGATGACTTCAGCCACGTTAAGTACAAACCATCACAATAATAACAGTTAACATTCATATAGCACTTATTACGTGCGGGCACTGTGCTAAGCACTTGACGACCGTCATCTCATTTGATTCTCACAACTCAGGAGGAGGGGTGCTATTATTGTCCCAATTTTACAGATGAGAAAATTGAGGCAAACAGAAGTTAAGTGACTCGTCTATGGTCACCAAATTAGTTAAGTGCTGGAGGCTGGATTTGAACTCGGGTTCAATACCTTTTGCTCTGTCTACTGTACTAGCCAATGAAAACTGGCTTCATTAGTACAACCCAGAGACCAGGCATTATTGCTCCTCTCCACCCCCGACCTCCACTTTCTTGAGTACCCGGCATCCTTTCCCTTAGATTCTTCACTCCTTAATGGGCAATTTAGAAAATATCTTCATTTCACTAGCACTGATTATCCTACTACCTTCCCTCCTGGAAGACAGGGAGGTCTCCAGCGGTTCCATGTGGGCTTTCTGAACAAAACTCAACATAAGTTTGAGCTGTAAGGCACTTGAGTTCTCTGTTCAGTCATTTTTCAGTTATGTCTGATTCTTTGTGACCCCATTTGGGTTTGTTTGTTTGTTTTGCAAATATACTGGAGTAGTTTGCCATTTCCTTCTCCAGATCATTTTACAGATGAGTAAACTAAGGCAAACAGAGTTAAGGGACTTGCCCAGGGTCGCACAGCTAGTGTCTAATACCAGATTTGAATTTGGGCTTTCCCGACTTTAGATCTGATGCTCTATTTTTAATCTAACCTTGCCACTTTTGACATCAGGGCTTATGGACTATCTTTTTATCCCTATGATCTAAACAGTATTTTGCACACAGTAGGCACTTAATATTTGTTGATAATGTAATGTTGAGCAGGATTCAAATTCCCCTTTCCCTTAAGATCAGCAGACAAAGATTAAATAAGAAATCTGTGACTCCAGGCATTTTCTTAAGCTGCACTGATGCATGGACACTCTGCCTACTTTCTCTTTAAGTCTCAACTAAAATACCATATTTTATAGGAAGCTTTCTCCAACTCTGCTTAATTCCCTCTGTTAATGATTTCCTATTTATCCTGCATATAGTTTATTTAAATATATCTGTTTGCATGTTGTTGCCCTGATTTGATTGTGAACTCCTTGATGTCGGGAACTGTCTTTTGCCTCTTTTTGCATCCCCAATACTTAGCACAGTGCCTGGAACATAGCAGCACTTAATAAAATATTTACTGACGGATACTAAATAGTGCAGATTTCTTATTACATTGGTCTTTTTTATATGGTCAATTCATTCAAATAATATTATGATTTTTATTTAGCTTTTTCTGGTAGAAGACAAAAACCTTTATCACAGTTCTAGGGAATGCACAAATAACTTGATCTTTTAAATACAATTTGTCCAGGTTTTTGTTAAGATATGATTAAAAGTTGAAATAGAAATACAAAGGCATGCATGGGACAATTTGCCAAGCAAAGTATATGTTTTAACTGGTGCATAATTTATGCACCTAGGCCTGTGCAACTCAAAATAAAATCAACCAGCAAACTTTTATTAAGTACCTAGATTATATCAGGCACTGTGCTAAGCATTGGGCTATAAACAAAAAAGTGAAACTGTCCCTGCTCTCAAGCTTGCACACTAGGGGGGAAGATGTGTATATGAAGAAATATACACAAATCATGTACAAAGCAAACCCGAGGTGGATAGTTGTTAGATAAAGTAAATGCCCTCCTTAACAACTTAGCTCAAATATACCATTTTTATTGTTTGAATTATGAATATAACTATGGACGAGTGGAATAAACCATAGAATACTTTTGACTTTTTCCCCAAATTTGAATTTAATGAGATTCTAACAGAGCTTTTAGCATTACTGAAACAGATTATGAAAAACTTTTAATTTAAAAACCCATTTAGTTCAATGAAAAAAAACCACAAATATGTTAGATAGGATAATAACAGTTTTGCCACTGACAACCACATTACCTTACAAAAATTACTTATCTCCTTATGATTCACTTTATTTTTTATTTTCTTTTTTTTAACTTAAGTACAAACACAAGGGGATTCCCATACATAGAAAGGAATAAAAAATATTCTATATGAAATCATGAATCTTCATTTCACATAATTTACTATTTTTTGTTTTTTTGAGTATTCTACATGTTACTTTCAAGTTCCAGTTTTGCTCCTTTACCTCCCAATCTCATAGGATCATTATCAGCTTTGCAGGGTAAGTTATTCTTAGTTATATACCTTTTGCCTTTTGCCTTTTGGAATATTGCAGTACAAGATCTCCTTTCATTTTAAGTAGGAGCTGCCAGGTCTTGTGTGGTCCTGACTCTAGTGCCTTGGTACTTAAACTGCTTCTTTTATGGATGCTTTCAGTATCTTTTTTTTTGACATGGGAACTCTCTGGTTCTCATGGAACTCTCAGATTGGGGAAGTTTTCATCTATGATTTCTTAATATGTAATATCCAAGCTTTTCTTTATCATTATCTTTCAGGAACTTTTATGATTCTTAAATTATCTTTCTTTTGCTTGTTTTTCACATCAGTTGTTTTATATAGTAAATATCTTATATTTTCTTGTATTTTTTATTTTTTCTATTTTTAATTATTATTTTGTTCTAATAAATATTTTTGCTATGCCATGGAATAATGCATTTTTTTTTACTTATTCTAGTTTTCAGGGATTCCAGTTCTTAGTTAAAGCATACCACTTTTTCTTCTAATCTATTTAGTCTCCATTTAGTTCTTCCCTCCATATTTTCATTTTTAAATCTCATACTTCATTTCTTTTTTTTTTTCCTTTTCCTCCACTTTATTTCATACTCCCACCACACCACCACAATAATGACTTCTTCTTAATTTAAACTAAAAACCATTAGGGGTTCTGGAAAGGTGTGTGTGTGTGTACTGGGGGGGAGGGGGAACGGTGTCATAGCCTGAGGGGGGGAGG
>CM053598.1:95918560-95959734 GCA_028646575.1 Pseudocheirus occidentalis | reverse complement strand
GGTGGTCTCTCTGATTCCCTGGATCCCCTTCCCTGGTCCCAGCTCCCTCCTGAGTCTGCCAGACAATCACCTAGATTCAGGAGCTGAAAGCTTACAGGTTCTTGTCCAGTCAGGGATGAACAGCTCCCAGGTCCTTGTCCAGTCCTCAAGACAATCCCTGGCACACACTGAAGTTCACAAGGTTCAGCACACCTCAAACCCTTCAGAACTTCTCTTGCCTGGAACTCAAGGATCAGCCAGGCCACCAACAAACAAAGGCCCATCCTGTTCATATCTTCAGTCAGCCACTCAGGAACCAAATCCAAGATCTGTCCTGTCTCTGTAATTCTCCTGCTTCTAAACACTGGCCTTCTCCCAAGTCAACATGGTTCAGGGAAGCGTCTCAGCCAGTAGCATTCTTCCAAGTCACAGGGGAATTCACACCTTTTCACCAATGGACAGAGTTCTGGGAATTCACACCTTTTCACCAATGGACAGAGTTCTATACTTAACACTAGGTTACTAGGATCTACTTAACATCTGATCAAACAAATTAATTACCATTACAATGGGGTCTTGAAGAGTAAGAAATTATTAAAAGAGCTTGTAATGAACACTTCTATCACTATTTGGTATTTACAGGTTGAAGAAGCTTTGCTTCTCTTCTATTCAGGAGTGAATTATGGAGCAGGAATATCACAAGCTAATAAGTACGGGAATAGAAAACTTTTGAAACAAGACTCCTCTTTGCTGACTTTAAGGAAAGGGAAGACCAAGGGCCAGATGACCAGGATACTTTGTTTTTAGACTCTTTTATCTGGTAGTTCTTTATTGATCTAAACAACCTTCCTGTGGTTTACATTTGGCATACGTGTCCTTCTCTGGCTCACATGTGGATGCTCCTCAAGGCTTTGTCCTGGACACGTTTCTTTTTTCCCTCTGTACTATAGTGCATGGTGATGTCATCAGCTCCCATAGATTTACCTGTCATCTCTATACAGATGATTCCTGGTTCTAGGTATATATCCAGCCCTAATCTCTCTGTCTCTCTGTCTGTCTGTCTCTCTGTCTCTGTCTCTGTCTCTGTCTGTCTCTCTCTCTGTCTGTCTGTCTCTCTCCCTCTCTCCCTCTCTCTCTGTCTTTCTCTCTCCTCTCCTCTGTCTCTGTCTCTCTCTCCCTCTCTGTCTCTCTGTCTCTGTCTCTCTCTCCCTCTCTGTCTCTGTCTCTGTCTCTCTCCCTCTCTGTCTCTCTGTCTCTCTCTCTTTCTCTCTCTCCTTCCCCCCCCCTCTCTGTCTCTTTGTCTCTCTCTCCCTCTCTTTCTGTCTCTCTGTCTCTGTCTCTCTCCCTCTCTCTCTCTCTCTGGGTCCCCATCACAGAAAGCATTTTAGACATCTGACTGTATCATTGATACTTCAAACTCTCTATGTCCACAGCAGAAATAATTCTCTTTCTCCAAAAGCATTCCCTTTTCCTCAACTTTCTTCTTACTATCCAGAGCATCACCAATCCATTCATCTACGTTTACAACCTCAGTGTCATCCTCAACTTACACACTCGCCCCCTATTTCCAATATGTTGTTGACTCTTGTTATTTTAAAATTTCGAGCATCTCTCAGACATCCTTTTCTCTTCCCTTACACAACCACTACCTTTGTATAGACCATCATCATTTCTTACCTGGACTATTGCAAAAGCTATTGAAGCAGCTAGGTTATGCAGTGGATAAAGCACTAGATCTAGAGTCAGGAAGATTTGAGTTCAAATTCAGCCTCAGATATTCAGTAACTGTGTGACTCTGGGCAAGTCATTTAGCCTCTATCTGCCTCAGTCTCCTTACCTGTAAAATGAGATAATAATCACCCCTTCCTTTGGGGGTGATTGAAGATAGAATGAAACATTTGTAAAGCTCTTCACAAATTTTAAAGCACTGTATAAATGCTAGCCATCGTTATTATTGTTGCAAATAATAATAATGATAATCACCGTTCTCTTCTTGTGTCAAGGAAATCTGTTGCCCTTAAAGGATGCGGGTGGATGGATGCCGGGGAGTCTGGTCTAGTCTGTTTACACCATTGAGCTATCTATCCTTCAGGGAGGTCTGGTTTGTTATCCAAAGAAGTCGGATGTGCTCTCTCTGCCCTTGAAGATGCAGCTGGACTCAACAATGAACATTTCTCAGTCATAGGAGGGAAGGACGAGGTTGTCACTACCTCTCATTCCCAGTTCCCATTCGGTCCTATTTCCTTCCATCTTTGACACTAACCTTCCTATTTTCTGGACTTTTCAAAACTAAAACAAAGCTGCCCCCTCATTCAGAGTATTAGCTTTGCTGGGGAAGTTAAGATCCTATTCATTGGTAAATATGTACTTTACTAATAAACCACTTGTGCTTGGAACTTTGTGCCTCAGTCTACTTTAATGTCAACTGTTAGAGCATTTAATATCTGCCAGGCACTGTGCTAAGATGCTAAGGTCTGGAGATAAAAATATGAGCCAAAAGAAATCTGGTCCTTGCCTTGGAAGAGCTTATGGTCGATCAGGGAAAGACTATCTGCCAGTAGAGAATGGGAGGGGAGGAGGGGATATGAAGGTGAAGTATGTTTTGGAAATCTGAAAGTGGAGGTCCCAGCCAAGAAGGCAAAGAGTGCTGAACTCAGAATCCGAAGTTGTATTTGAGTGCTGACCCTTGGAGAAAACACGTCAAGAATCAGAGACCTTCAGAGCTGCAATAGTGATTATTGCAGCAATAGTTAATTACATAGCCCCTTAAGGTTTGCAAAGAGCCTTTCCTATATGATCTCATTTGACCCTGAGAAGGGACCTTGCTGGCCATGGCAGATCTTCCCAAGGGATCAGGGGAATGCAGTCGTCCTCCATTGAGGCTCCTTATGAAAGCATATATGAATAGACTCAGATAAAGGGGTCCCACATGTCAGCTCTAACCCTCTGATTTTTCCCATGAGGAAACAAAAGCCCCAGAAAAGGGAAGTGATTTATGAAATAATATTGTCATGTTTTAAAGGTGATGCTATGGTACTAGAGGCATTTGTTGATTTTCTGAGGGTCGAGACAACAACTACAACTCAAAATCTGTATAAATCTAAGGACTGGATTTCGTTTTGGAAAGACGGGAGAGTTACACTATTTAATATTTTAAAACCCTTTTAGATTACTTAAAATGTACTCAGCATTCAGTTCTCTTAATTAGATTTCTTTTTATGTCACACTATTACAATCATACATACTAATACTTTGACTTAAGCTTTATGTGCATTCTTATTATGCATTCCCTGTAAATTTACTCTATAAATGTGTGTTCTACAAGCAAAAATAAATTGGGCAAAGAAATTGATGTCAGACAGTGTTGGGGGAGGACTAGGAAGAAAAGAAGAGAGCAAGGGAAAAAGACAGGGTAGATTTTTTATAAATTAAGATTATTTTTTATCCGGACCAATAATTTTCTTTTTTTAAATCAAAGATAATTATATTTAAACCTGATAAGAAGTATCAAAATTCTTATCACACCAGGGCATATATACCGTGGTCTGTTGCAGCTAATCCAACTCCCTCTTTTTACAAATGGGGATACTGAGGTCCTAAGAAATTAAATTATTTAATTGAAGTTACTCAATCAGTAAGTGAGGAAGTCAGAACTTGAACCCAAGACTTCTGATTCCAAGTCCAATTTATTTTTATTTTACCACCACTCTGTCAGCCTCTTAACCCATTTGTCACAAAACCAGATCTGCCTTCCTCCATGACTGATGTGAGGGTCAAATGTGATCATCGATATAAGTGTTTTATAATTTAAAAAGTACTATATAAGTTGTTTCTTTCTGTCATTATAACATTTAGAATAAATTTATGTTGTAGTTTTAGACTAGAATAACCAAGGTATACCAATTCTTGACTCTATTCTGGATAAGGGAGAATAATGTGGTTTTCTTGGAAGCATGTATAATGGGGAGGAAAGGAAATTTTAGTCACCCACATCTAAAGAACACTATGTATGCTGGTACCCACTTCATAAGGCCTAAGGATCTAAGTTGGAAGGGACCCAGAAGATCATCTTGCTCAACTCGTGACTGACTAGGAATCCTATCTACCACCTTCTTTTATTTATTTTTTATTTTGTTTTGCTTTTCAGAGGGCAGTTGGGGTTAAGTGGCTTGCCCAAGGTCACACAGCTAGTTTTTTTTGTGTTGAGTGTCTGAGGCTGGATTTGAACTCAGGTCCTCCTGACTCCAGGGCCAGTGCTCTGTTCACTGTGCCACCTAGCTGTCCCGTACCACCTTCTTAAGAAGAAAAATTGGAGGATTCAGATTAGAGGCCCCTGTGATTTTAAATCTAGGGACCTATAGTCACTTAGTCTCTGTTGAAAGACTCAGTGATGGGGAGTCCATTACCACGTGAAGCATCTGATTCTCCCCTTAGACAACCATAGTTGTTAAGTAGTCCAGAAAAACAAAACAGTACATTGATGGATTATATTTATTTGTTACGGGAGAGGATTTCTACTTGGGGAGAGGAGTTGTGGTTGGTGCATTAGTTGGTAGTGATTAAATGCCCCACCCCAAGATAATCAAAAACATTTTTTAAATTCACAAAAGAGAACAAAAAATGCAGGGAACACAACCAAATGCAGCAGTTTTGTTACTACCTATACCATGCTATACAATAAATTATTTATATAGAAAATATAAAATTGCATCAAATAAAATTCCTTTTAAAACATAATGTATATAGCAAGTTCAATTTCTTATACAAACTTCATTTTTTGTATATTGAAAATGTGTTTGTTAATGATTTTTAAGTTTATAATAAAAATAAAATTAAAAATCATTGCTAGGAAATTTTAAGTTTATCTGCTTCCTTTCCTATGGCAAGAAACAGCTTGGTGGAGCAGCTAATGAATAGAGCACTGGACCAGGAGTCAGGAAGACCCAAGTTCAAATCCAGCCTCAGACACATAGCAAGCCACTTAACTTCTATTTGCTTCAGTGTCCTCATCTGTAAAATGGAAATAATAATAGCTCCTACCTCCCGGGGTTATCATAAGGATCACATGAAATACCACTTGTAAAGTGCCTTGCTAACCTCAAAGGGCAATACAAATGCTATTATCATCATTATTGTGGCAATGATAGTTATAGTTCCTTTTGCTGCCTAATCTTTTCAGATCCTCAATGTCTTAGCCAGTAGAAAATCATTTTAACGAATACTGCTTTGTAATATAATTTGAGATCTCATAATGCTAGTCCCCCTTCCTTCTCATTGTTTTCACTATTTCTTTTGTTCCTCCAAATGAATTTTGTTATTATTTTTTCTAGCTTTGTAAAGAAATCCTTTGATAATTCAATGTGGCACTGAATAAGCAAATTAATGAGAACAGTGTGGATTTTTAAATTTTAATTTAATTTAATCTTTTTTTGTCTTTTTGGAGAGGGGGAAGGCAGGGCAATTAGGGTTAAGTGACTTGTTCAAGGTCACACAGCTAGTAAGTGTTAAGTGTCTGAGGCCAAATTTGAACTTGGGTCCTCCTGACTCTGGGGTTGGTGGTCCATTCACTACACCACCTAGCCGCCCTAGTGTGGTCTTTTTTTTTAGCTAATGACTTGTCCTTTGTCTCAGTAATGAGTATTTCTCTAGTTATTTGGGTCCATATTTACTTGTGTAAAGAGTGTTTTGTAGTCGTAGTTATAGAATTCATATTTGTGTCGTAAAAGCAGACTCTCAAGTAGTTATATATTCTGTAGTTGTTTTAAATGGATTTCTTCCCTTCTTGCTGGGTCCTGTTGGTAATATATAGAAATGCCGATGATTTACTTAGATTTGTTTCATGCCCTGTAACTTTGCTGAAGTTGTTTTAATTAATTTCTAGTTGATTCTCTAGAGGTCTCTCAGTAAATCTTCGTTATCATCTGCAAAAAGTTGTAATTGCGTTTCCTCTTTGTCTGTGTTTGTTCCTTATTTTCTTCATATTACTATGACTCGCATTTTGGGCATTGCATCAAATGATAGTAATGAGTTTGGAGGAGTTGAGGGGGAGATTGGGTCTCTAGCTGGTGCAAAGGATAGAGCCCCGGGCTTGGAATTAGGAACACTCATCTTCATGAGTTCAAATCCTGCCTCGAACACTTACTAGTTGTGTGGCCCTATGTGAGTCACTTAACTCTGCCTCAGTTTCTTCATCTGTAAAATGAGCTGGGGAAGGACATGACACTCCAGTATCTTTACCAAGAAAGTAAATGGAGTCAAGAAGAGCTTGACATGCTGAAAATGACTGCACAGCCAAACAGCATCTTGCCTAGGCTGGAAGCGCAGCAACCCCACACAAGCCCAGACCCACTGCTGATCAACTGGAAAGGTGGACCCTCTGTATTGCTAACCTGGGCTGGTTTGTCCTGTCTTAGGGGACTTGATCCCTGCCTCCCTCCCCTTCTCATGGCTTACCATCCTGGTGCCATGAGCGTGGATACTCTATTGGCTCTAGCCTTACTTAACTCAGAACTCAAGCGAACCTCCAGCCTCAGCCTCCCCTAAGCTCAGCAGAGAACAGAAGCACGAACCCCGTACCTGGAAGCAGTGTTGTTAAGGGACATCCTTGCTTTACCCTGAGCTTATTAGGAATTCTCTCTTTCCTCAACTTTGTCCATGCCTTCGCCATATTGTTCCTCCTCTCTGCCATCCCATCCTAAGGCTTCAACTCTCTGCTCCTTGAAAAATGCCCTGATCTCCCCAGTTAGAAATGATCTGATCCTACTCTGAACTTAATTCAATTCAATAAGCATTTATTAAATGTTACCAAAGCTAGACGTTAAACATTCTGCTAGGAATGGAAATGTAAAGATAAAAAATGTCGATCCCTTCCCTCTGGACAGTTTGCAGCCTGGTTGTGTGGTGCAGTGATGATATGCTGACAATTATGATATGAGTTAAAAACTGATTACGTGCATTGGTGGGTTCAAACTGAAAGGCCTGAGAGATTCACAGAGGCAAGGGATCACTTCTCATAGGGGAATCAGGGAAGGCTTTCTGGGGAAAGTCAATAGCATTATCCTTCAAGAATGTCAAAAGACAGTGTTTGTTCCAAGATATACAGAGTATGGCTTGCTCAAAGACATGGAGACTCTTAGAGAAGGCAGGCCGAATTTAGCAAAAAAAAAAAAAAAAAAAAGTAAATAGTCCAGATTGTATGGGGGCACTTATTGTCTATATCAGTGATTTGACAACCATATACTAACTTGTATTTTTATAAGTTAATTTTAATTTAATTAATTTAAATAAATGATTTAATCTTTGTGATAAGACTAATCTCCAAAGACAGAGGTTATGGAGCATTCATGTCATGCCTTTTTAAAAAATTCAGACTTTTGGGGCAGCTAGGTGGTGCAGTGAATAGAGCACTGGCCCTGGAGTCAGGAGTACCAGAGTTCAAATCTGGCCTCAGACACTTAACATAAAAAACTAGCCGTGTGACCTTGGGCAAGTCACTTAGCCCCAACTGCCCTTCAAAAAGCAAAAATAAATAAATAAATAAATACAGACTTTTTCCAAGGTAGGGTATCTTAGTAGGCAGCCTAAGGTATTGGTTGGGGCCAATAAATGGTGCTTTACTTTTTCTCCCTTTTTGGCAATTCTTTCCTTCTCTGCTTTCCTGTTCCCTTTCCTGTTTCTCTATTTCCTTGTTTACATAATAGACCTTGTTTACATAAATTTTCTTATATTCTTTTCTTTCCTTATGCTTCCATCACCCCCTTATTTTTATTCAATGCCCCACAATTGTACTCAAGGCTATTACTGCCCCCTCCCCAATTGATGGCATCTCTGGGCACTTCTTAGGTGTCTAGTGGCACTTAAAGCATGAAAATCTCCTAGTCTTTTGACAAACCTACAAGAACAGGCCAGGTAAATTTCAGTGAGGCAGAAATATAGAAATGATATGACATTTTTGTAAAAGTGAAAAACATAGGAGTTACTCAATTTAATTAGGCAACAATTTATTTAGGACCTATGTGTCAGGTTTTGTGGCAAGTTCTGGGAATACAAAAACAAGACTGAAACAGCCCAGCCCTCAAGGGACTCATGCTACTCTCTCTCTCCCTCTCTCTCTCTCTCTCTCTCTCTCTCTCTCTCTCTCTCTCTCTCTCTCTCTCTCTCTCTCTCTCTCTCTCTCCATATATATATTTTAAAAAGTATTATACAAGATAATTTGAAGAAGGAGACCACTGACAACTCAGGGAATGTGGAGAGGTTTCACTACAAAAGGGACATCTGAAATGCACCCTGATGGAAGCTAAGGCTTATGATTTATAAACTCAATTAGAACTTTAGAACTAGAAGGTGTCTTAGAGACCATCTATTCCAGCCTCCTAATTTTACATATGAAATAACTGAAGCTGAGAGAGGAGAGGTCCATAGTGAGTTAGTGTAAGGGCCAGAATTTATTCTCCTGAGTCAGAGGCCAGCACTTTGTCTAGTATATTATGATCTCCAACAGGTCACCTCACAGACCATTCGACTTGATTATTTGTATTGAAAGTTCCTTTCTAAATGTCAACCAATCAGGTATTTATTTAGAATCCAGGACCAGGATCTGTCTTCTCAGTGAGATGCATGTCTTTGTGCACTAGAACAGAGGTTCCCAAACTTATTTGGCCTACCACCCCTTTTTAACAAAAGAAAAAATAATACTCAGTGCCCCCTTGGAAATTTACTTTCTTTAACCCTTTAATGGTTTTTTTTTTGAAACTTGTATCATTTCAAAAAATATAAAATATATTTTTAAATGACATCTTAAATTTAATAATTTGTTGTAAATTTATAGGGTTTTTCCTCCATTGAAATTTTGATGTTGCAATATTGCGTTGTATAATCGTATGGTATCATATTGTAAACAAAGCATTACATGCACAATACTCCTGCGTGCTGACAATGTGCAAAATGCTCCCATGCCAACGCTTGTTTGTTAAGACCTGTTGGTGAACTTGACCACTGATTGGTTATAACTTGCATTTTGTGTATTTATTTGAAAACAATGTAATCACTAAGACTTTAACTCTGTTATACAACAGATCAAACATGTATGAATAGTTTTTCAAAATTTTCTTATCTTCTTTCCTTATGCTTCCACCACTATTTTATTTGTATTCAACACTTCACAGTTGCCCTGGAGGCTGTTACTGCCCCTATTGGCCCAGCACCTCTAGGGCCTAGAGGGTAGTATCACCTACCTTGGGAACCTATGCTAGAATAGGACATAAGTTTTCAAATTCTCCATTTTCTTGTTCCTAGGAAGAACAAATGTGAATCGGGAAGGAAAAAAGGAATATAGACACTGGTCTTGACAGGATTTCAAATATTTCAATCATTGAGACATTCAAAATTCAAAGTTCTGTTGGACTTTAGTCCATTAGTACCTAAGAGGACATTTGCATAACAGATACCCTCTAACTAGAAGACCACTATTCCCCATCCCAAATTCCATAATTTTGTACAGATATCTTTACTGCCTTAAATGCAATGCCCCAAGATACAGAGTAGGCAGTTTGGCCCCTGGTGTTTGACAAGACGGCCCTCAGGGCCTGATGAGATACATCTGTTTCTATTACAATGGATTTTGCTTGATGGAAATGAAAGCTTTCCACAGTGAAGACAGTCATTCTCCTGAAGAAACCCCATGGCATGTTTCCCATTCATAATCTGAAGGGAAGCCTATATTTGGAGTCAGGGTAGGGGGAGGGAGTGAATTGTCTATATGCTCTGTTGAAATATTCTTTTGAGAAGCCTGCTCTTTAAAAAATTTTGATTTTCTTAAAGAAATGCATGTTGTTGAAAAAAGAATCCAAGCAGCTACTTTTCAGAACCTAAATGGTTAATGTTAGAAAAAATTTGCTGCAAATAAATTGATCAGTATGCAAGACGGTTGTCACTGGCTGAATCATGGTCCACAGTTAAGGTAAACAGATCTGTGATGACATTTTCTGAGCAGAATACAAATGGGGCTCCATTTCCTCCCAGAGGTTTCTGACATTTTCACTACACGGATAACATAGTCTCACAAGAAGGTATTGGTCAGAAGAAAGAATTATTACCCTGGTTTAATTCCTCTGAAAAAGGTAGGGCTGTAATATTTGATGATCTTTCTATGAGAATAATTGTTCTAAGACTTATAGGGACTGAAGAAAAATGGTATGCTTTGATTAAAAGCATCGTTTCCTAGGGAGCTTTTGGGTTGTAGCTGGCTTTTACTGTTGTCAAAATAGCATGTATGGTTCTGCTGTTAAAGTTGTCATATAATTTAAAAATAATCTGAACTGCTAATAGAGGACTCTAGTATTTTTCTTCTTATTAACACAAAGGCATAATGTGACCAGACATCTTATTCTAGGTTTCACATTTCACATTTGTTTCATCTGCAAACCATTCAACTTTCATTTTTTTTTCCAAGTGGATTATCTCGGTATGTCAATGTTTAGAATAGAAATGGGTCTGTTGCTAAATGTGGCACTCCTGACAAAGATTCTTTTTTTCATGGAGTAAGGAAGCTTTCAAAGTCCTTGGCTCATGCTGTTTAAGAAATATGAGCACAAAACCTTCTAACTTTCTGTTCAAGAACAAGAAAGGCTTTTTTTTTGCTAATTCTGAAATAAGAGACAAAATCTCTCATAGGGATCATGGATGCTTCAGTCTGTTGTTGATGGTCTTAGATGTACATTTGGCATATGATAAAGACACATGGTAGCCAGGTAGCTTATTCCTGAACAAAAAATGAGTCAAAAAGAAGGAATACATAGATTTGACATGAAGCCATGACCTTGACCCTTCCTTAAGTCTTGTTCAGATAAGGGCACATGTTTCAGGATGCCCTGGTGACTTAAATCCCTCTGAAAATAGGAGAGAATGAATTTTCTTGGGGGTGGTTATTTCCTCCCAGAAATTTCTTAGCTTCTCCAAAAGCAATTTAGGAATGATTGCAACATCTTAATGTTTGTCAAATGTAATATGTTTTCCATGTCATTTTCACAAGAAGTAATCTCTTTCCATCCTTGTGGGAGCTCTGTGAAGTTGACAAGACTGGTATCACCCCCATTTTCCAGAGAAGGATAGAAGCTAAGAGAGTAGAGGTGACTTCACCAAGGTTATTAAGTAACTACACAAGGACAGAGCCACTAATGGAGCCCGAGTCTTTTTATTGCTAGTTTTGTGCTCTAGTTAAATACCTTTATTCTATAGGGTTTCTGCAATAGAGAAATATTAAGGTTGTGTGCTGGAAAATAGCTAATGTTTGTATTTTCCTTTTTCACCAACTTGAGGCATTTTTATACTAGAATTACTAGAATCCTGACCCTCTCTTATGAAGGGATCTAGATTCTATTTCTGGTTCTGTCGCTAGTAAATCATGAGACCTTGGGTAAGTCACTCATCCCCTCACCATCCCATCTGTGTCACTTAGATATTGTTTTTGTGTTCTCAACTTTTAGAACAGGGTCCATGAACATGATGGATGCTGACCTAATTTAATTAAGGTGAAATCTGAGGATTTATGAAATATGTCTTTAAAGAAAGTAACTTTTCCAGATCTGTCAAGATGGTCTTAAAGATCCCCAACCTTTTTATTATGAGGTGGTTTTCACTTCACTTAAGTGATCAAAATCCCTACTGTTATTCCTCCCACCCCCTTCTCTTTATCACCCTCATTCCCATGCCAGCTACCATTCTCAGCTCCTTTGTACTCAGCTCCTTCAGGATCACTGGAACAGAATGAAGGAACAGAGGATGGTGGGTAGATTGAGGATGGGGAAGGGAATAGAGATGGCATGCTCCATGGGATGCTTCAGACCTGGAAATGCTGTTGTCAGTTACATTCCTCTGCTTGCTGAGAATCAGAGCCAGCCTTGGAGAGGATGCCACGGGAACAGGAACTGACTTGATCTGCCAGTTAAAGTTTAAATATCTACCTGTAAAATCTCATCTTTGGATTTGGGAGGTCTTAGTCTGGTTAGAGAATAGGTCCTCAAATAAAAAGCTAGGAAACCCAATTTGTATTTCTGACTGTGTCTTGTAAAATGGAATTTAGGACCAGATTCTCCCAGTATGTATGTTGCATATTGGAAATAAGTTGGGCCTTTTTGGTATCACTCTCAGGTAATAATAATTATGATTTTTTAAAAAAATACTCATGCTTATATATTTTTACAGAGGACTTTCTTTGTTAATTGAATGAGTAAGTTCTCAGATGATTATCCTGAGCCAATTTGGAGCTGACTATTTTTAAAGATCATTGTTGGTCCCTTGGTTCACCTCTGCCCTCTAGACAAGTAAGGACTGAGTGGGGAATGAGGCTCTGTACCTTCCCTTTCATGGGATTCTTGTTCCTTAAATATTCTCTTTTTTATTGCTTCTAAGCACCTCTACCACTTGACTTCTTGGGGGCAATTGTTTCTCTGCACCATGTGTAATTCTATAGCTCTAGCAATTCCTTGTTTAAGAAAGAAACTTGGTAAGATCTTTGCTTTTATTTGACTTCTTAGCAGTTCTGTTAAGTTCTTAACAGTTCTTAGAAGTTTTTGGTACTTAATTTGGAATTTGGGATTTGAATTCTCATGCCTCACATTGCTTTTTTTTCATTCTTGTATTGTTAAAAGGACTTAATCTTATTGATTTATTTTTGAGGGTGATATGAATAGTGGATACATAAAATTCTCAACTCATAAAAAAGATGAGTGTTGCAATTTTGGAATAGATTCTATTTGTTTTCCAAATTTTCAATACTTCTCCATGCTTTTTAAGAAATTCAAAGCCTGAATTATAATGAACTACATAGAAACCCCAGTTTTGCTTTGGGCTTGGTAGGGGAAGCAAGGTAAAAGATGTTTCATCTGTAAATCTAAAAATTATGACTTCCTCCCTTTTTTTGTCAGCTCCAAGAAAATATGACTAGGGATAACCTGTGGGATGTAGGTGAGATAGTACTGCTGCAGCTTAGGAGAGACTAAGAATGAGAGACAGCTGCAGGTCTTCTAAGGTGATATGGTGACTGCGCTGTTGGACTAGAGAAGGAGTTCATTGTGGCTAGCCAGAAGGAGCAAGGATTTGTTTGAAAAGGTTGTATGGAACAGTGATGCCAAACTTAAATAGAAACGGGGTCCACTTATCTATAGATAAGGATTTCTGTGGATTGCATATTGACTTAGTTTTTAAATGCACTGTTATCTGTTTTTAATTTTATTTTTATCTATTTTGCTAAATATTTTCCAATTGCAATTTACTCTTGTTCAGGTTGTCCTTGGGAGTGTTGTGTGCCTCATGAGGCCTGTCAGCTAAGTGTTTGACACTTCTGGTGTAGATCACTGGACAATTGGAGCTATCCAAAAGGAGATCCCATAGGAAGGAACACGTTAAATAATCTTTAATCTCATCAAGGTGACCCTCTTTCCAAGTACAAATTGCAGCTCATCCAAGCCCTTTTATCCTTTTCTATGTCTTCCCTGAAGGTCTTCACAGGGGTTCCATTCAGGTTCCAAAGGAAGGCTAAGAGCTTTAGTTGTCCTGACATTTCAGGGACACCAGGGCAAGGTTGTTTGTCAGTTATCCCAGTATGCTATCCACATAATAGGTTCACTTTCTCTTCTCATCATCATTCACTTCTCTATTGATATTCTTTTTAAAAATATTTGATATTTTCCTCCAATTACATGTAAAAACAATTTTAAACATTCAGTAAAAAAATTTTTTGTTCCAAATTCTCTCCCTTTCCCCCTCCATCCTCTCAACTCTCCCTAAAAGTAAGCAATTTGATAAAGGTTATATGAATGCAGTCATACAAAATATATTTCCATGTTCGTCGTGTTATAAAAGAAAACACTGACAAAAACCCCCCAAGAAAAATAAAGAAAAAGTATGATTTAATCTGCATTCAGACTCCATCTGATGATATTCTTCAGACTTCTGCACCATTTTTGGTCAGTAGTATTTTGCAAACTTCTTGTGCCTACCATGCATCTCTCTGTTATTGTTTGGGTGAACTCTATTCATTCTTTGGATATTCAGAAATATGTGTGTGTGTGCATGTGCATGTATTCCCCATCTCTTAAAATATAGCACCAAAACAGCCTAAAGAAAAAGAGATTTACCCAGTCATTGCCACTCAACAGTTGGAACAAGCAATCCTGGGTTCTGCTTCTGTACTGACCCTCGATTCACTATGAATCCCTGGTCAGATCACATTGCTCCATTCTCTAATCCGGGTTACATACATATTATGGGCGTAGTTGCATAAATCTCTGTGGACATGTATGTATACACATATATTAAATCTTAAAACTGCACTGACTGTTGTAATGATATTGAGAAAAAAAGAGAAATGGAGATAGAAATACATTACCAGATGAATATTGTTAGTAAAAAGAGGAACGTTTGTTTTAGGGAGTTACCTGGAATCATTAAAAACACAATTTAATTTCACAAAGCTGGGCTAGCTGGAAGTGTTCATGGATATTATCTAGAAAGCCCGAGATCAAAACAGAAATAATTATGTAACTCAGAGGTTCAGATGCAATATCAGGAATAAAAAGATCAAAATTCAGATCCAAAGTTGAGGTCTCAGTACTATCTCGTCAGAGTCAGGATTCAAGGACAGAACAGGACAAGGCTATTTTCACTAATAACTTTAACCAGAGAGGATTTGCCTTTATTGTTTATTTAAACATTAGGAATCCACATGTTAGGGAGAGCCAAGATTTAAAGAATCCTCCACCTAGGGAGCCATTATTTGAGATCTGACATCCCAAGTACCTTAGTGCTCAGTAGATTGTGGACTCTACTTTGGAAATCAGCATATTTTGAAGCTGAATTTCTCTTCTGTTTTCCTATGGTACATCCCATATAACCTAGAGTCTAGTTCAGTGCCTCTAAGTTAATTTCTCTACCTATAGTGCATATTCTTGTAAAGGAACGGGTTGATTTTGTTTTTATAGTGACAGAATGATGCTCATGAACACTTGCAAAATTAATGGTATATTTTGCTATTCAGATAATTTGGGAATTCCTTTTTATAAAGGTAAATAATTCCATCTCACTTTGTATTATATGTAACCCAGATTAGAGAATAGATCAATGTGACTTGACCAAGGATTGATAGTGATTCAGGGGTCAGTACAGAAGCAGAACCCAGGATTGCTTGTTCCAACTGTTGAGTGGCAATGACTGGGTAAATATCTTTTTCTTTAGGCTGTTTTGGTGCGGTGTTTTAAAAGATGGGGAATGTTTATGGCCAAGATGAATGTCTGGATATAGCTACTTTTATTATTTTTTTTTACCAGCTTCTACCATATTCCTCCCTTCTCTCCCCCACTGAATGAGTAATAGAATTATAAAAATGATTTTATTACTCATACTAGGTAAATGGTTGGTGGTAGGGGGAGTGAAGTAGGCAGTAATCGTGATAGGAATGTTTATATAATGACAGTTCTGAAGAAAAATTATTCTGAAAATTTTTCATTTTTTTTTACAGAGGGAGACACTGTCTTTGCAAATGATTTGTTATATAATGAAATAGACCTTAATGTAACCTCCCAACAAGTGTACAAGAATCCTTTGTATGATATGGCTGATGAATGCTTATCTGTCCTCTACTTGAGCCCTTCCAATGATAGGGAAATCATTGTTTTATAAGGAAGTTCGTCCCATTGTTGGATAGCTCTGGCTACTAGCATGTTCTTATGTTGAGATAAAATCTGCTTTTCTGTGGTTATTATTTCTTGATCTAAATTCCTACCTCCGTAGCTGCTTAGGGTACATGTGTCTAATGTATTTTCCACAAAATAGCCATTCAGGTGTTTGAAGAATGCACCTTCTCTGGGAAATGTTGCTTGATTTTCTTTGTTTCACTTGGAAACAGTTAAACTCTGGTGTAGGTTCATAAATGCTGTCATGGCCTGGGGCTGTGCTAGTCCAGTCGCTGAACTGTACCTGGTTCTCTGACTTATCTGCTCCTTTATCTACCTATCAATATTTTATTTTCTGTGCTGGTATAAACAGCTAAAAAAAATTCTTTTGGAGGTCATTTTGCCTTTAATTTGGCTTATTATCTCAGAGACAAAGGCTTTACTTGCCTTGCTTCACAAGCCTAGAGTTGTCTTTTTCTGAAGAAAAATTGTAGAAACATAAATTTAGAGTGGGAAGGGACCTTAAATTTGATCTAATCACCTTGTATTTCCAAATGAAGAAACTGAGGTCTAGAGACTTGTCCAGAGTCACACAATGCAAATAAATTTCATCTGCTTTTGTTGATTTGGGTAGGAGCTATTAAGAAGAGAAATTTGTTTTGAATTTGATTTTGTTTCAGTTCTTTATGGGTTGGTCCTAAGGGTATTAGGGATAGAGTATGTAGAAAAGTGCTTGCTTCTACTTTTGTCATGTACTACCTATATGACCTTGAGTAAGTCATTTAACCATTCTAGGTCTCAGTTTCCTCATCTGTAAAGTGGGGTATTTGGACTAAAAGATCTCTACCTTCCCTTCTAACACTAGAACTATGATGCTTCTTTTTTAATCTTTTCAACAGTGGTATGTTCTTTTTTGATTTGAAGAGATAAAAAAAACAGACCTTAATTTTAGCCATTTTTGAGCTCTAATTCTTTGTTCCTGAGCTCCAAGTAATGAATGTGCCTTAGAACTTGTGAACTCATAAAGGACAGGGATGCATCTTTGGTTTTGTGTGTATGGTGCTTAGCACCCTGCTGCTCTGGTGAAATCATTGACTTCCAGAGTTAAAAGGGGATTCATCTCGAACTGGAGCATCCATGCCCTCTCTAGCATCTGGAACAAGGTGCATCTAGTATCCATAGATGGGAATCTCTATACCTGATGAGAGAAGCCATACCACTTTTGGACAGCTTTAATTGCTCAGGCATCTTTTCTTCTGTCTAACCTAAATCTGTATCTTTCAATTGCCACTCATTACTCATGCTCATGCCCTCAGGGATCAAGCAAAGCAAGCCTAATCCCTCTTCCAGGTAAAAGCCCTTTGGATATTTACAAACATGCTAGCTAAATTCAGAAAGATTCATCACTAGAAGGTCAGCCACCAGACAATTTTTTTTTTAACTCCAGAACCTCATGAATAATATGTAAAGCATGGCGCACTGGAAAGAGTGCCAGAGGGGCTATATTTGAAGCCTGTTTCTGTTACTAATCTGTTTGGACTTTGGGAAGCCATTTTACTTCTCCAAGACTCAGATTTCTTGTCTGTAAAATAAGCACATTGGACTAGGTGATGTCCAATGGCCCTTTGAATGCTAAATCCTTGATTCTATGATCCTGTGAAAAATTCTTCCTTGTGTGCCTCTTTTATGAAAATAATTTTCCCAATTCTTCCTCTCCCTTCCCCTTTCTCCTTCTTTTTCACATTCCCATTCTTCTTTTGAGAGCATCTCAGCATAATAGAGCTTACCCCTATGCCCTCTGTTTAAGAAGGTGCCTCTTAACTGCCCTAATGGTGATAATGTTCTTAAGGGTTACATGTATCATCCTCTCATGGTAATGTAAACATTTTAACCTTGATAAATTCTCTAATTTCTCACTCATATTGACCTTTATATGCTTCTCCCCAGTCTTGTGTTTGAATGTCATTTTTCTGTTCAACTCTAGTCCTTTCATCAGGACTATTTGGAAGAATTCTATTTGATTAAGTGTCCATTTGCCTTCTCCAGGATTATGTATTCAGTTTTGTTGGGTAGCTTATTCTTGTTTGTGATACCAATTCCTTTGCCTTCTTGAAAATCAGTTTGCAAGCCTTATACTCCTTTATAGTGGTAATTACTAATTGTTATATGATCTTGACTGTGACTCCACAGTATTTGAATTATTTTCTTTTCTGGCCATTCCCAGTATTTTCTCCTTGACCTGGGAACTCTGGATTTTGGCTATCTTATTCCTGGGATTTTTTCCTTTTGGGATTTCTTTAAGGAAATGATCAGCAGATTCCTTCCATTTCTACTCTGTCTTCTGCTTCCATAATAACTGGACAGTTTTCCTTTGCAATTTTAAAAAAATAGAATATCTAGGCTCTCTTTTTTATTTTTACTACCTTTCAGGTAGTCCAATGATTCTTAAATGATCTTTCCTTGATTTTTCCCATGAGATATTTCAGACCCTCTTTTTCCCCCATTCTTTTGATTTGATTTTATTGTTTCTTGATGGAATCATTAGCTTCCACTTGACCAATTATAATTTTTTTTGACAGGGGAAGGCAGGGCAATTGGGGTTAAGTGACTTACCCAAGGTCACATGGCTAGTGTTAAGTGTCTGAGGTCGGATTTGAGCTCAGGTCCTCCTGACTCCAGGGCCAATCCTCTATTTACTGCAGCCACCTAGCTTCCCCACCAATTATATTTTTTAAGAAAGTTTTGTATTTATTTTTACCATTTCGTAAATTCTGATTTTTAAGGTAGTTATCTTCAGTATTTTTTCTAATTTTTATACTATTATGATTATTCTGATTTTTAAGGAGTTATTTTCTTTAGTATTTTGCTCCTCTTTTACAAACTGTTAAATCTCATTTCGTAATTTTCCTGCATAGCTCTCATTTATTTTTCCAATTTTCTGCTACTATTCTTATTTGGTTTTCAATTTTTTTTTTGCTTTTTAAAAAGTTGCTTATGTTTTAGAAATTCTTGTAGGGCTTGTGTCTAATCTACATTTTTCTTTGAGGTTTTGTTTGTGGATGTTTTCAGGACATTGTCTTATTCTGAATTTGTGTCTTGAGCTTCCCTGTTATCATAGAAGATTTTTATGATCAGGTTCTTTTTGTTGTTGTTGTTTGGTGATTTTTCCAGCCTGTTTCTTGATTTTGGATTTTATGTTAGGTGGGCTCTGTTTACATAGGTGCCCTCCGTTTCCTTATTTGCTAAGAACTCTAAAATGACATAACAAATTCCCCTTCCTGTTCCCAGTATTTCAAATTGAGTGACATGTTCCTCCTAATTTTTCATGAAATTTAAATGGTTTGAGCTGAGACAACTTTTCATCAAGTATCCGGAAAGTTGAAGTCTTCTATGACTACAATGTCATCATGACCTACTTCTAGAATCCATTGTTCATGTTCCACTTATGGCTGGGTGTAGCATAATAGAGAGAGAGTTGACCTAGAAGCCAAAAATGACCTGCGTTCGAATGCTGTTCCTGATATATGCTGACTGTGTGTTCCTGGGCAAATCTCTTCACCTCAGTGCTCTAGGCAGCTTTCTAAGACTAAAAGTTACAGACCAAGTGCTGACCTACCAATTGGTTAAAGGACTTTCCTCCCCTGAGAGTTCCCTGCACTAATGAAATCACAGGTACAGGTTCAATCCCTACTCAAAGTTTCAGAATGAAGACGCCCTTTGAAGAATGAAATTATTGGTTTCATGTCTTCTCCAGCTGACTTCTTCCTGCAATATATTGATTGGTGAAGGAAATTCAAGGCGACAACCTTGTAATTTTTAAAGGTCTTGAGAGTGAGCCATTGGGAGTCATTTAGAGGTGGCTCAATGGACAGAGTGTTTGGCCTAGAATAAAAAAGACCTGAGTTCAAATATGGCCTCAGATACTTACTAGCTGTGTTACAATGGGCAAGTTACTTAATCAGTTTTTGCCTCAGTTTCCATCAAAGGAGGTAACATTTTACATGCTTAATACAATGCTTGACACACAGTATGTGCTTTCTAAATTCTTATTTCCTTTCCCTTTCCTGAGAGCTGAATCTATGTAGGTGTTTTCATCCAGCTTGTCACTGATGCCCCTTAACACTATTCTAGCTAAGACAAGGACTCATCCAGGAAAGATGTCAAATTTGGGTATGAACTTAGGAGGATCAAATGCTACTTAGGAACTGAATTAAATCTGAGCTCACAGTCTCCAGAGTTTGAGATAGGTTAGTGGAGAGTACACCTCGAGAAGTACTGGGGGTGGACAGGTGGGTGGGAATATTCTTACTTCTGTTATTGCAATGTCCCAAATAAATAACCCTTTGTAAAAGTTTAAAAAACGAAATGATCAGCAAAAACAAGTCCAAAATTTATCAACTGTGTAATTCTTCTCTGTGCTTTTAGCAAAGAGAAGTCTCTGGCAGATGCTCATGAGGTCTTCCATGAAAACTGTGTCATACCTCTGCGTCAACTTTGAGAACTACTTTCAAAATTCTCCTTTGTTTTCTGCATAGGGTTGTGTGGTTTGTAATAGAACTTCACCCACAACACTGCCTTTGTTCCTGTCACTTCCCTCACCCTAAATTTGTTCTTCACCCAAATGTTTTTCATTATTCTTTTTAGTATCTTATAAGTACACTTATCTACGATGAGTTTCAGAGAAGGTATTCTCTTGTGTGGAAGAGGAAGCTCCTTCCTAGGAGCGCCCTGGATCAATGAGTCATAGGTCCAGTACAGAACAAAGGAGGGGAAAGTAGGAATCTTTATACTTCTCAAAGTTCTATAGGGACATTTATGTTAAGATTTCATTTATTAAGGTTTTAAATGCTTTTATGACACACTGCAGTAGAACTGTTCAAGCTGACCTTCAGTCATAATACTTACAAAATGTTGTGTATTTGGGCATGATTAAGTTACATGTTACATGACAGTTACGTGGTTCATTTTCAGATTGCTCTTTGGGAAGGAAATATGACATGTAGGAATGAACTAGATCTCATACACACAAAGAGTGCACATGTTATCTAGGTTCTCTTGTACTGTGCTGTCAACACACCATGACATGCTTTTTCTATTAACTTGAGCACTGATTCCTTTGTTTATCCTTGAATGCCTTTCTGAAATGAATTGTTTTAAGCTATCACTTCTATTATATCCCTGAGTGAGAGTTGAACTAATACAAGTAAATTCTTGTGAAGTCATTGTCAAGAACAATGAGCAGAGCAATTGTACTGCTTACAAATACACATGTTCTCATAGAGGAGATGTGTAAAATATATTAGGATTGCATAACACCAGTAGAATTTATTTTTAAAAATCCTTTCAATTCTCTGAATCCCCTAAGCAACAAACCAGGTCCTCCTTGGGAATCCTTTACTTGCTGGGTATAAATTAAAGATTTTGTATGATGCATTAATATATTTGCCAAGGCAACTTATTAAATATTTGCAAAGCACCCTATGGGATTATTTTGGTCTATGATAACCAAGGAGAAAACCCACTAAACCCCCTAGACAGGAAGACTAGTCTCCCCTCAAAGAGGAGCCAGCTGTGTTGAAGGAATATGATGCCATAGTTTCACAGCAAATTGGTCAAGCCACAAATGATGCTTCATCTCCATTTGGCAATAGCCGTACTGCTCTCCCAGTCATTCTCTGAATTGAATGCTAGGTCTCTTTGAAAGTGACATTTCCTATCAATAATTAAATTCTTAATCCCTTGGCTTGAAATAGTTAATAGTCCTTCCAGAGAGTTTTGCTTGTCTTGTAGCTTGTTTGGGGGCCTTGTTGGCTTTGATAACTAATGGAGTTTCGTTTTGAATTTGCAGAAATGGCTTCTGATATCCCTGGATCAGTGACTTTGCCTGTTGCCCCCATGGCAACAGGGCAGGTGAGAATGACAGGAGCCATGCCTGCTAGAGGAGGAAAGAGGCGTTCCGGGTAAGCAACTTCAATATTTCAAGGTCAAATTCACACTGGTAAATGTCACTCAACCCTGATAGCCTTCACGCTGGGGGTCTGTCTGAGAAATCAATTGGGTTCTCTTTTCTTCTAGAATAGGAGCTCAGCAGTTTACCTTAGGAATGCTGAGGTTTTTTTAAGTTAAAGTAACATGCACACGACTGCCAGTGTAAGTGATTGTGAATTCTGCTCCAGACTGACGAGAAGTCTGTCCTTGGGAAAATCTGCTTCTGCATCCTGCTGGACTCTAATTAAGCCATTTAATAGGCACTCACCCACTCACCAGTCTGCAGTGACATCACTAGGGATGAGCAGTCCTGATCATAAACACCAAGGGAAGGCAGTGACTAATTTACATTTCTTAGTATGGCTTGTGGCGGGCTGAAAAAGAGAAAAGCCTCTGCAGCAGGTACCTGCCCTTTGTTTTGTTGAAGTCCAGCTTTGTTGGCCCCTCATTTCATTTCAGGAACGTTAATTGTTGATTGCCTCCATTTTGTAGGGTTTGCAGACTGTAAGATTCCTTTTGGGCCCTGAGGACCTGGGTTTAGTTCCTAGCTGCGATCTTTATCAAGCGTGACCTTGGGTAAAGAGTTTCTCTTCTCTTGGCCTCAGCTTCCTCATATGTAAGATGGGAGGGCTGCACTGGGTAACTTCTAAGACCTCTTTCCTTTCAGAATCTGTGTTTCAATGTTCTCTGTCAAAAGAATATCTAAGACATTTGTTTTTGAAATTGCTAAGCTACTAAAGTATTATCAAGCTTAACCTTCAAGCATACTCTGGCTCCTAGTCCTGTTGAAAAGGTACATGTTAATCAGATGATCTGGGTGATGAATAGTAAGTGGGAGTGTTTATAGGATAATTAATTATCCACAATTCATTTGTGGTTACTGCAGAAGAATTGTTTTTTTCCCTTTTTCTTCTCAGTCACATTTATTAAGTGTCTACTATGTGTCAGGCACTCCATTAAGCTCTGGTGATGCAAGTACGGAGAAAGAGACCTTGCCCTCAAACTGCTTACAGTCTAATGGGTGAAGACAATACACAAAAGACACAAGAAGCTGAAAAGACTAAGAGGGGAAGGTGCCTGGCGTGGGGACCATGATGGAGATATCCAACAAAATCTCTCCAGCTGGGATATGAAGAGATGGCTGGTCTGGGCACGTTCCATCATGGAGGGTTGGGGAGGAGCTTTTTGCTTCATCCTGTGGTCAGAGAGGTCACTGATGAGGTCAGAGAAGCAGAGCATAAGCAGGGGACTCTTTCAGCGCAATTCATTCAGAACCCTGTCAGGGAAGTAGGTGGATTGCTCACAGTTAACCTGTGAACCAGAGCCAGGTTGTGGGGGGGGGGCAGGATGGGCCTGGGTGGGTGTGTGCCCCTGTTATAGCCAGCTGTTTAAGGACTGAAGGCGCTCACCTTTATGCTGGAGATCTGTCTATTGGGCCTGACTTGGCTGCTTCCCTTACTCCTCTTCATTCTGATGTCCTGTATCCTGATTTTTGCCCTCTTCACATATTGGAATTCTCATAGGATCATTGATTTAGAATTGGAAGAAAGACCTTTGAGACCATCTGGCCAGCTCCCTCATTTAACAGATGAGGAACCAGAGAAGTAATTTGCCTAAAGTTCCACAGCTCGTCAGTGCAGCCCTAACTCAGCATTGCTTCTTCCTCAGTCCCCACCCCTGGTACCCAGCCAGGAAGGTGCTGGCACCTGTGAGTCTCAGCCAATCTGGTGACCTAACCCTAGTTCCTGATTGCCCTCTTTGCTTGATGATTTAATGTAGTATTATTGGCCATTCCATAGGAATTCAGTTGAAAATACTTGACCCCCTTTATCTGATAAGGTCATGTAAAAATCATTTCTTGGGCATGGTGCTAAACTTAAAAGGCTATAGCTATAGCTGAGACTGAACTTCTATTTCTCCTTAAAATCATCCAAAAAAGCAAAAAATGAAGAGAAAGCCAAATAAAGAAGACCAAGGGAATCAAGGGAAGAATCAATTCAAGATGAAAAGAAATCCCAAGATGGAACTAGCTTATAGAATAATGGTAGATCCCAATTGCCTCATTTTAAAAATTACATTTAATGCTAATTGATAGCTTCATGATTAATTTTTTCCACAAGGTATACCTTACCATGACTCTTGGTTATATTTGCCCACCTTTTCTCTGTCAGGCCAGACTACTTAGGCTCTTAAAAGTTCTGTTTCAATAAATTTTCTGTAGCCTCATCATCTAATAGGAAAGCTGTCCCAAACAAGCCGAAACACTTATGAGTTTAATTTTGTCAAGTTTTAAAAATCTACACTATTTAGTGCCATAGATAATCTAAATCATAAAATATTAGAGCAGGAAGGGACCTTTGACAGCATAAAGTTTTATCTTTCCATTTCATTGCTAAAGAAACTGAGTCTCAGAGACACAAAGTTTTCTAAGTGACATAGTGACAAATCTGCCACTAGCACCCAAGCTTCCTTATTCTTAGTCCTTTTTCTTAGTCACTTGCTTTTCTATTTACATTCTGGAAAAATGGAAAAACATGTGACTCAGATAAATAACACAAGAGAGAAGAGAAAATTTTTCTGTGCTTAGTTAATGTTCTACATTAGGCTGAGGGGATGGTGCATTTCCATTATGGGAAGGAGAAGCAGAGAAAAAAGCTGAGCCACAGGCAGGATCAAGAGTCCTACCTGTTCTTCTGCTGTTCATCGTGCTGTGACTTATTTATTTATGGATTTCAAAGCCAATAGAAATATTTCTTCTCATTTTGGATTATCCATGTCTATTGTGAAGGGTTGGTTATACATCTGGAAGTGCTTTGACCTTGATGAAAATCTTGTGCAAACTATTTGCATCCCTGTATTTGCCATTTAGAAGACGTAGTGAAGGCATGTTGATTTTAGACTTCTTTTAGACTTATTAGAAAGGTATTAATGCAAGTAACTTAAAATGTCCTTTCTCAACCTTTTTAATTTCAGTGGATGATGCCTATGTTGGAGGTAGCTTCATTGCAACTTGGTGCCAGATGAAGAGCTGGACATTTTTTTAAAAAGTTAATTTCATCACAATTATGTCTATGGTTATTACCTTTTCCTTTCAGAAGCTTGCCGATCTTAGCCCCTCTCCACTGCTCCAAAATTAGAGGTTTCTTTCCCAATGGATATCCCAAATTTAAGCTCTCATTTGCTGAGATATTTTATTTGATTTGTGTTTGCAAATGAGCTCATTCAAACATTGAAAATATATACCATAGGGGTGGCCAGGTGGCGCAGTGATTAGAGTATCAGCCCTGGAGTTAGGAGGACCTGAGTTCAAATCCAGCTTCAGACACTTAACACTTACTAGCCATGTGACTTTGGGCAAGTCACTTAACCCTAATTGCCCTCCAAAAAGCAAAAAAGAAAAAAAAAGAAAAAGAAAAGAAAAAAGAAAATATATACCATAGCAAAGCTCATTTATCATTGGTTTATAGAAACATCAAGACTGTTTTTTGATTCTTTTTTTACTGTGGAGGCAAACTACGTGAAGAATAAAAACTACAGTTGTTGCTGATAATTATTTGAAATTAAACATCTGTGGTTGCATGTTTTTTGTTAGGATATCAGTGGAATCTCTTTTGTTTCACCATAACCAATGATATGTTACTGAACAACAATTAGTTATAAAGATCCTTATCCATCATATCTCTGCAGACTAATTTTTTTTTTGCTTTTGGATGGGGGGAGGGCAGGGCAGTTGGGATTAAGTGACTTGCCCAAGGTCACATGGCTAGTCAGTGTTAAGTGTCTGAGGTCAGATTTGAACTCAGGTCTTCCTGACTCCAGGGCTGGTGCTCTATTCATTGTGCCACCTAGCTACCCTGCAGACTAATTTTCAACCCAGAAGTGCCTTACCTAATTTTGGGGGGGAAGGGAGAGATCATTCTCATCAATCGTGAAGTAATGGAATACATTTTCAGGCAACCTCATCCATTAATTGTATTACATTTTAAAGTTGAATAAAATAGGACTTAAAAGTCACATTTTGATTCATTGTCTTTATTATCTTAGTTTGTTCTAGATTATAAAGACATATGAAAAGACACACAAAATGAAGGATGGTTTATTGGGACCTTTTAGAGCCAAGGAAATAAGCATAGCTCATTTTTGCTGTATTTTAAATTAAGAATTTAAAATGGAGACAGACGACACTATCTGGGCCAACAGATTTCTGAAACATCCTTTGTTCTATTGTGTGAGCTACTTCTGATGCATTGCTGACATGCATTCTGCCCTGAATGAATAGGCAATCTTGTGTTTTGGTTACAGGTGACTTGTTTGGAGGATTTTAAAAACTCTGTATTATCTCCTGAATTCAGCCTCCACTGTGCACTCATTAGTAAGATAGAGACACTGCTTTTTCTTTTCCCATTTATAGTTCTCATTCCCTGGGATTTCTGATGAATCTGAAGAACTTTGGGTCTAGGCAAGGGCACTATCCCTTGCTTATACCAAAAATGAATCATAGATGACTTGAGTACACATAGGACTCAAGCTGTAACATTTCATTCTAATGCCAGTGCAAAGAGCTCCATTTTTCTAGTTTGGAAGGCTATGGAGTAGTCTTAGCATTTCAAAAAACCTAATTGTGGAGATGTTGGATAATATGACTACACTTTAAAAATAATTCTCTCAGGGTTAATTTAAAATTTATATAATTATTTATTATTAATAATACATATTAACCCTTTGTATTATGTGACATTTTGATAATAGCACAATTACAGAGTTTAAGGTTCCCTTTAAGGTTTACAAAATATTTTTGTCACAGCCATGTGAGATCATTAATTCAAATATTGTCACGTCCATTTTACAAGTGTAGAGGAAGATCAAAAGAGTCCAAGTAAATTGCCCAGGGCTCAAACAGCTGGTAAATGTTAAACTGAAACTCAAATGCAGATCTTCTGATTTCCAAGTTCAGACTTTTTTTTAACCATGCTATCCCTTATAAAATATAACTCACATTTATAAAGGTTGAGATATTTGAGTTTGCAATAAAGCACAGTTTTAAAGTTTAATGTACTTTCCGCATTATGAAATCCTGACAAATGCTTTCGAAGACAACTTTGCTTAGAGTTTAGTAGTACCATCTATTTTTGTAATGAATTTGGTACATTTTTGCAAGCTCTGAAGTTAGTTATCCTTGTTTGCCATAAAGGCTTCAGTTTCCCATAATGACCACGGGAGGGCAGTATATCTCTGCTGAATTTTTGTTTGGAGATTTAATAATCGTTTATTATTATTATTATTATTATTTTGGTGATATCTTTGAGTAAAGTATAATTTTTAACAAAGCAGTGATGACAACCATTACATGAAGTGGAAACTATTTTCATTATAGCTTTACTTTTTAAAAAATAGTGTCTGGCCATGTTTTTAAACAAATAACCACTTTCATAATGCTTTTTTCCCCCCATATATAGTCAGACTTCTTCTAACCTTTCTTTGTTAGCTTTTGCTCTATCTTAAGTCCTCGTTCTGACTTTTTGTCGATCGTTGACACTAAGTTACAACGTATGATATGTATGTGTCTGTGTCCTTGCAGTAGGCTGTCCATATACTGTCTATGTATGTATGTATGTGATGGTGTATGCACTTCTCTCTCTTCCCATTTCTTCCCCTTCATCCTTTATCACTATACACAGACACTATTTGTGTGGTTGTTACTGCCCAGGCCAGTTATCTGATTCTTTTTGTTCCTCTTTAGACTAGTGTGAGCCTTGCTTCAGTTACCCATGGTGCCCAAAGTCAGAGTTTATGGGAACAGCGCTGGCCATAATATAGGGAAAGATGTCAAACCTCAAAACAGCAGCTGCTCCGCCAGAAAGCAACTTTAATGATAGTCCAGTACAGTCCTTCACCAAGGCTTCAAGTTTGTTCCTTTAGTTCTTCAGAGTAGAACATTATTTTCCTGCACACACATCTCCCATCTCTTTCACTGCCCTGTGCTAGAAGGCTGTTCCCACCCGGTCTGTCTGTAGTGAATGGCCTTCTTCATTAGATCTCCATTGATCATCCAAGAGAGCTTCAAGCATTAAGGATTTTAGACAGGAAGGGGCCTGGCAGTTCCCCTCCTGATTTAGCATGAGATGATCACTTTTTCAGGACAACTCTTTTTGTAAAGTCTCAGCTTTCCCCCAAAGAGGAAGCATCCCTTGACCATATCTTTCTTCCCTAATGATACATGGTGTATGGGGGGAGAGAGGTATTGATTACATTCACTACCTCAGATTGGTTCTTTGTATTCCATAAAGTGACCATTACTTCTCCTCTGGGGCAGACTGAGCTGGGAAGAGGAAGAGAGGCTTATTGTTACTGACTGCATGCTCAGGGTGACTTGTGCCTTACTCCTAGTGATGCCTGTGATATCCTTCCCACCCCCACCCCCACCCCTACCTGCTTATCCCCTTAGTCCCTGTAAGAAACCAGGTGAGGGCATCTGTCCCTAAGAAGCTGCAAGCTGCCTGTTCAGAGGCACTCTGAATTATTAGTCCATTAACTTTCATAAGGCATTGGATGTGTATGTTATGTGAATTAAAACAAATTTTCAAAATAATAATGGGTTATAATAGCTTGTATTGATAACAGCTAAAAGAAAACCCCTCCAGATTTTATTGTTCCTTTTTGTCATATAGAATTAAGTAAAGACCTAGACAAATTAATTTAAGTAATTAATTAAATTAAGTAAGCAGACAGTTTGGGTCACTCAGGTCAAAAAAGATTGTTATTTTTTCTCAGTGGTTTGGTGCATCCCAATTATTGCCTTCAATCTCATTTTTTTTGCTTAGACTTTTAAGTATTGCCTAAGGATTTTCATGCAATGAATTGATATACTTTTAAGTAATTATTTTCAAATTTTCCTCTTTGAAAAAACAACTTGAAGTTGTATAGATTATAAAACATCTATACAAGGATGTTGAAAAATAGTATTATATGTGCTTATATGTATGTAATGTGTCTAGGTTATACACACATGTAACTGTACAAACTGTCTACAGCGTATTATCTTCCAAATCTGTTGGGATAAAGGAAATACTGGCTTCTCCAAAACCTCTCAAGTGGACACTGACTCAAAACCATCTGTGATCTGGTTGCAGAGACCTCCTTAGGAGATTACCATTGCCTAGGTGCCTTAATTTTTCAGCTGAACACTCACGTTTGTGAGTATATTGTGACCTGAGCCATATTACCTCTTCTCACCTAAATGAACCTTGCTGAAAGGCATGCCCCTGGCCAGTGTCTATGGCAGGGTGGCAAGACTCATTGTCTTTATGTCTTCAGTGACAACCCAGTGACTTTATTTTTAGCCCTACAAAGGCTAGGGTTCAGTTTGGATTACTCCTTCCAGTGCTAAAGTAGAATTTTACCCAGTTAGATAAAGGCTCACCAGAGGTCTTGCTTTTTCAGAATGGACTTCGATGATGAAGATGGTGAAGGCCCCAGCAAATTTTCAAGGTGAGTTATTTTCTTTTTAATACTTAACATGAGCCTCTTCTGCCAGGTAGGACAACTGCACATAAATGAAGATTTAAGCCCAAAATATATGATAGCATTCATTCTCTGCATCTTGGACGGATTACTTTTTTTCTAAGTTTTCTTTTGTTGTATCTTCTGATGGGAGTGTTTGCATAGGCCAGTGGCTGCCAACTGAATGATGGACACAACTCTTAAGTCTCACAACCTATTATTGAAAGAGATTAAGTGACATAAGTAATTAGCTGTCTTTCATTTTAATTGACAAAAATTCCATTAAAATAGACTCTTTTTTTGTACTTTTTAGAAAGGTCAAGGAGTATAGTTAAAATATCTCAGGAGGAGGCATGTTTTTCTACCCTTGAAAATGAGGAAAATGTTAGACACTGAACTTGCTTTCCTCTAAAAAATAGAACATCACGCTGTCAAGTAACTCATGACTCTTCTGTGGAATGTGTTTTATAAACAGAGATCTTTTTGAAAGTAATGGCAATTTGTCTACAGCATGGGCTTTTAAAATGGAGTATTATGCCCTGTTTGAGGCTTAGCATTTAAAATTAAATTGCATTTGGGTATTTTTAGCTAATTTTGTTAGGTTTGTATTTATGTATTCCTTAAAGTATGTAATTTCATTTAGAAGAGGTGGTGTGGTGCAGTGATAGAGGCCTTGGACCTGGAGTTCAAGTCTGTTCTCGGGCACCTATTGGCAGTGTGGCCCTACGCAACTCACCTAAACTTCTGAGTGCCCCAGGCAGCTCTCTGAGACTTTAAGTGGAGAAAGAGGAGGTGATTATCAATTGTGATAGAGGAAATTCCTTACTGGGAGTTCCAAATGTCAATGAAATCATGGATATGATTTTAAAAAAATATTCATGTATGCTGAGATAGAAAGTGAGAAGATGGAAGACAACTTTATTGTTCATGGATCTTCATGGAAGACCTGAGTTCAAATTTGACTTTAGACTTCATACTAGTTATATGACCTTGGGCAAGTCATTTAACCTGTTTGCCTCAATTTCCTCATATGTGAATGGGGATAATAATAGCACCTAGCTCTCAAGGTTATGAAGATCTTTTAAGATAATATTTGTAAAGTGCTTAGCCCTGTGCCTGGCCCATAGTGAGTGCCATATAAATGCTAGTTGTTATTGTTATTATTATTATTAAAGTTTTGTAGCAAATGTAGAAGCTTTGAGCAGAAGACAAACTGGTTTGTTAAAGTATTAGAATAGTTTACCTTATACTTAGCTGTGGTAAGATATTTGCTCTTCTTCTCTTCTCTCCACCCCCATCTCAGTGACAGGCAGGGCTACTTATGGACTCAAGAAATGTATGAACCAAATGAGATAACCAATAACTGACCAAAAAAGCAACCAAACCAACAACATACATAAGCTTTCTGTGTGTTCTTCTCCAAACTTAGGAGTCCTAATTGGATTAATTCTTTTCTTTCTTTAAAAAAAATCCATTTTAGAAGTATAATGTGGAATGCTAAATGTATTCCATTTCAGGTGCTAAGATACTACTATTACTACTACTACTACTACTACTACTACTACTACTACTACTACTACTACTACTACTACTTCTACTTCTACTTCTACTTCTACTTCTCAGCACTCAGAGCTTTACAAAATTTCTTTCACCTATGTTGTCTCATTTCTGTCCCACAAAAACTGTATGAGGTGGACAGAGTATTATCTCCATTGTTACCTCCAGTTTATTAATATTAAATACTATTACCTCCAATTTACAGATGAGAGGATTGAGATACTGAAAATGACTTTCATAGATTACACAGCTAGCAAGTGGCATTGCAGAATCTCAAATGTCCATCTTCTGACCACATATTCAGCACCCATCCCACTATGTTCATAGCTGACCTGCCTAAGTATTAGGTGATTGGCTGGTGGCATTCCCAAGAGCATTATTCTGATTCTAGCTCCCTAAAGAACTCAAGAGTATCCCATTACTGAGATTATGAACATTTGATGGACTTTGTTATGGCAATCTTCATTAACTGGATACTGATCCATAGCCCACTTAGTTTCTTTCCACTCAAAGCAGCGGGTCCTTTAAGGAACTGAAGCTTTCCTTTCTCCCTTTTTGCCACTGGAACAGATTTCATCTCACAGGTGTTTAAAATGGGGTAGGAGCCTGCTATTGATGTGTGACTTATAGAAATCAATCTCTTAATGCAGATCATCTGAGGATGCCTCGGTAACATTTGCCTTTTTTTAAAAGACACTCTCCTTGGTAAGGGAAGTCCTCTTAGTATAATATTGTTCATAGGTCATTTTCATTTAAGTATATGCTTGGGTAAGGGATTCCACACTTAAGTCACTGGAGCACAGCCTCAGGTTTGGGTGCAATCACAAATGTGAAAAAGAACATCAACATCTGGTCTGAAGATCTTGGAGTTCCTAGTCAAAATAAATATGTAACTTTTCAACAATGATTCTTCAAATTTCAATGAAATGTGTGTGTCTGCACACTTAAATTTGTTAGTATTAACTGCATACTGGTGAGAGTCTAGTCTTTTTATCTCTATGTTCAAAGTAACCTTGAAAATTAGTGTTCATATGTGTGTATATATATATATATATATATATAAAACCTTTTTTTGTTTTTCCATTGTTGCTTTTGAGAGAAAATTCTTACCAGAATTAACTATGTTCCAGTTCCTTCTTAACATGATTTTTCTTTAGATAACACTTGTTGATCTCAGGAGATCATGAATACTGGAGTCCAAGAATTTATACTTTTTCCCCTGCAAGACACAAGGATCAGAGAGACGGAGAATGACCTTTACTAGGAAGGGTCAGTGTCAGCAATAAAATGACCCTGTGGTCATATCTGCAAACTGATCAAATAATTTAGTAGTAAAAGTATAGAATCTCATAAATTTCCATTCTGTTCATGAGTCAGTCTGTCTCTAAATATTTCTGGTCTAGGTTGAAAGCTTTGCAATTATGAACTGTGTCTGACTAAAAAAATGCTTGCAGTGTTTGCTGTTTTGTAGGTTTGAATTTGCAAGGTTAGCAAGTATGAAACTTTTGTTCAAAGATGGAAAAGTCTTTATGGAAAGTTTTTATTCTTCTCTGTATCATATTACCCATATCATTCCCCCCCACCCCAGAACCCAGCACAGTCACCTCCACAAGGCAGTCAGTGAATGCTTGTTGAATGAGCGTCAGAAGCTAAGTGCTTCTGTGCTATGCAGCATCATAGGATCATAGAATTTAAAGCCAGAAGAGACGCAAACCTTTCTTTTTAAAGAAGAAGAAACTTGGGGCAGATAGGTGACGCAGTGAATAGAGCACCGGCCCTGCAGTCAGGAAGATCTGAGTTCAAATTTGACCTCAAATACTTGATACATACTAACTGTGTGACTTTGAGCAAGTCACTTAATCCCAATTGCCTTGCCTTCCCCCATTCCCCCCCCCAAAAAGAAGAGAAGCTGAGAACAAAGAAAGTTAAGTGACACACCCAAGGTCATACAAGTCATAAGTAGTGGAGTCAATAGAAGATTTGAACCCAGGTCCTTTGACTTCAATCCTGTTGCTCTTTCCATGATACCAGGGAAGAAGGTCTCTGAACTGGGAAACAACTTCTGTATTTCTAGAGCCCAAGAAACCATTAGGAACATATTACATCCTTGCTCAGTAAAACTCAAGTAAGATGACCAAAGGAAATCTGTTGTTGCCCTCAGTAGTAGCAGTTTGGAAAGACACATTTGCATTTTATTGACATAAAGGGCCAAGCATTAAACTGTCATCAAGAGAAGATTGATGCTCCTCTGGAGAGTCCTTGATGATTGCCAATATTGGTTCTTGAGGGAATATCTTTAAGGTCCAAAGGAGTCAGCTTTGCTTTTAAAAACTGGGTGATTTGCCAAAGAGGCATTCTTGACTTCTTAAAGATCCAGCATTGTTCCTTGAATTGTCTTTGATTCATAGTCTTCTGTAGTATCTCCTGGTTATCCTTTGAGAATGCTTGTTCCCAACACTCAGTATTAAAAGCCAAGGGAGCATAGAAGTACTCAAACAAAAATACCTTAGACTTTAGGAAAGCTGATTTTTAAAATTCGAACTAGTAGTTGTGATACTATGACCAGAGATTCTAAAAAGGAATACAGTTCATAAGGACTGATTATTTGTAAAGTAAAATTCTAACTATAAAATCATAAATAACCCAGTGAGAAAGAAAAGGTGGAAAGAGGATCAGATAAACAAGAAATAATTCAAAAGCATGTCTCAAAGCTATGAGAATAATATTATAAAGGATAGATCCAAGAATGAGCTGATGCTTATAACAGTTCTAAGTATAAGGAAAGGGCCTTTTTAGTGGGGGTGGAAGGGAAGGGGAAGAATTTGGAGGTTAGGTTGTTGCTGCTGATGGTGATGGTGATTTTTTGTATGCCTGTGTCAGAATTTGGAAGAACAAAAATAACAGCTAAGACAAAGAATCCAGAATTGCCCATAACCTGTATGGTTCTAATTTTCTCCAAGAAGCTAGATCTTCAAAATGAAGAAGGTGGAGCAAAAGTGCATAAAGAGAATCATAGCCCATCTAGGTGAGGATATAACAAGAGAACTCTTTAAAGGAATTCAGAGCCGCTCTTGGCAATGTTCAGTAAATGTTAGAGAGTGGCAGAGGTATCAGGAAACACGATAGATATCTAGGTGTGTCTGAGGAATTATAGACCAGTAGGTTTCACTTTAGTGTGCAGAATTCTAGATTAACTTCTCTCAATGAAGGTTTGTGAGCATTAAAAAAAAAGTCATATCATAGGAAGTCATTATGATGGGAGCCAAAATAAATTCAACAAACAGTATTATTTTAAACTAACCTGATATTCTGCACTGGTACTTCCCTTCCTGCAATAAACTGTTAAGCATTTATTAAATGCCTTCTATATGCCAGACGTTGTATTTGGCAGAAGAGACATAAATAGAAAAGTGAAATAGTCCTAATCTTCTAAGAACTTACATCTACTTTTCCCCTGCTTTTTGGAGAGGTAAGGCTGGGCAATTGGGGTTAAGTGACTTGCCCAAGATCATGTGGCTAGTAAGTGTTAAGTGTCTGAGGCTGGATTTGAATTCAGGTGCTCCTGACTCCAGGGGCAGTGCTCTATTCACTTCACCACCTATCCACCCCAGAATTTACATCTATTGATGTAAACGATACTCTCTGTTTCTCTCTGTCTCTCTCTTTCTGTCTCTCTCTCTCTCTCTCTCTCTCTGTCTCTGTCTCTGTCTCTCTCTCTCAATCTCTCTCTCTGTGTATGTATGTATATATCCATACACACACATATATACACATACATATGTATATATACATATATGTAAATTATATGTTCACACGCACATATATATAATGATTGGTTTGGGGTCATGGAAGGAAGAGACTTCACCAGCAACTGAGAAAATGAGGGAAGGCATTTTGAGGGCAGTCTCACTTGGGCTAAGCCCCAAAGAGAACTACGGCTTCCACGAGGAAGAGATGAGGGAACACATTTGAGGCACATGCTAAAACATGGAGGGTGGAGGTGAGCAGTAGACTGTTCTGATAGGGGCAGAGCCAAGATGGCGTAGTAGAAACAGAATGTTCTGATAGAGAGAGAGACTGAATAGGGGGGAGTTTGTCTGAAGCATAGAGTTCATGACAGAGAAAGTCATGTATAATTAGCCTAGAAGTATAGGTTTGAGCCAGACTTTGAAGGGCATTAAATGTCAAATGGAGAAATTTGTTTTTTGTCCTAGAGTCAGTGGTCAATTTAGGGAATGATATAATCTGATGAAAACTTTAGGAATATCAGTTTGGTTGCTATATGGAGGATGGATTAGAGAAGGGAGAGACTTGAACTCGGGAGAATAAGCAATAGGTCACTGCTGAATGACTTAGTAGAAGGTCTCACCAAGGGAGAGATGATCAAGGCCTCAATTAGCATGGCTGTGGTGTGTGAATGGAGAGAAGGCAATGGACATAAGAGATGCAAAAGGGGTAGAATCTAAGTTTGTTAACTGATTGTTGGGGGTTGGGGGTGAATAAGGGTAAAGTTTGTGTTTTAAAGGATCAGATTGAACATGTCTTGCCAGAGCTTTGACTTGGTGAAGTAAGGAGGGGGGCTGACTTGGCCTTGAAAGGGGAGGGAGAAGAGAATTTATAAAGTCTAGCCCTCTTCCTCCTCAGAAATAAGCTTAGTGATAAGGGGAAGTATTTGATCCTAAAAAATTTCTCCCCCACCAGCTTGAATTTCACTAGCATCACATTGTGATTAACAAGTGAACACTGAGAAGGTTAACTTTATTATGAATTAATTGAAGTTACTTGTTTTCACAAACCTTAGTGGAAATGATTTAAGGGAATAGGAGTTTTGATAGGTGATAGTGGTGAAAATGAGCAAAATATGAGTTGGAATGTGAGGCTCCTGTGGAAGATACTGAAGAGAGAGAAATTTGGGCAACCAGAGGACAACACGACAGTCTGGGATATCTGGAACTGTTCAGAAGAAGGAGCTATGAAGGATGGAAGAAGGAACTAGAGGAAGATGCTTTAATTGTCTTCAAGTATTTAAATGATTTTCCTGTTGAAGAGGGACTAGCCTTGTTCTGTGTGAGCCTAGTGAAGGCAGAATCTTGGGCAGTAGGTGGAAGTTGTAAAGAAGAAAATTTGGGGCTTGGCATCAACAGGTGGAGCTGTCCAAAGCTGGAAGGACTGCCAAGACAGGCACTGGGTTTCCCTGCCTTGGAGGTCTTTGAGCATAGGCTAGATACCTATTTGTGGCATTTGATATAGTGACCATTCCTTTTGTATGTGAGTTGAGCTAGATGGCTGCTGATGCCCCTTCCAACCATCAAATTCTGTAATTCTGAGGATCATAGAAAGGGCACAGAAGTGTATGTGCTGGTGAACATGCAACATTCATGTGCAGAGCTTAGTGGAAATTTGGCAGCCTTACATTCACTTTCATGAAACACTATTCCCTGGTCCTAGCCTCTTGCCAAGGGAATCAGTTCAGTTTTGTATTCTCACAGCATTTATCTTGACTTGACCACACATCCTGTCCTCTGGTGGTCTAGTTATATATTTATCTGATATAACAGTTAACAGTGATGAACTTGTCATCTTTGAGAAAAAAACCCAGTTTGTACAGTTTACCTTTGTTTCACCAAGGAGGAATTGTCCCTTGCAACTTTATTATAATACTTTCCCACTAATAAAACCTTGGCAGATTTCACATATATCTTGACTCCATCCTTTTGGTCCTTAAGTTGTATTAGGACAACTAGAAAGGGCATGTTCTGTGGTGCCTGGTGAAGGTGAAGGTCAAGAACACCAGGTCTCCTTTGTGGATTAGGTAACTGTAGAGATCTGAGGTAGGGCAGAAAACCCTTTCAAAACTGAACAACATAGGAGTGCGTATCCTAGTATCTGGTAGGGAAGAAATAACTTCAGAGAAACAAACTTAAGGTTAAGTCACTAGAACCTTTTCCCAAGTCATTCAGATAATCTGTCACCAGACAAGATGGTGTCTGAGCTTTGACCATTTAATCAGATCTTGGTGTCTGTCTACGTAATCAACTGAGTCAATAGCTATGCCATGCTTATTCACTTTTTCCTCTAAAATTATTCTTTTTCCTCTAAAAGAACTATTTTCTACATCAAGAAAGCAAGACTATTAATCCTATCTTTTTAAAAGGTTACAAATGCATTAGCAGATTGAGAGATAACAGATAAAATAAGGTTCTTATTTAGTGTCTTTTAACAGTAGCCACAGCTAATTATCAATAACTACTAATACTTGGTTTCTTTCCAAACATCTTCTAACTGAATCTGGACTTTTCTTTAAAATCACAAGACATTTAGGCACATAAATGTGGCTCTTTGATCCCCTCTGGCAAACCCTTGTCAACATCTCTCCTAATAGCTATTCAGGTTGTGTTTTTTTTTTTAACTCCAGAGATCATCTCTCCAACTTAATAAGATAAAAAGATATTAAGTTGTACTCTTATTGCCCACAGCTCTGTGGCTTCCTCCTCCCTCCTTCTGGTTTATGGCAAAGTTGAAAAAAAAGAAAAGAAAAGAAATCCCATTCCAGTTTAGTGACACTGGTCTGCGGAAAACCCCACGTAAGGTTTTTGCAGTTGGCTCTATCACATTCCCATCTGGCTTCTCCACCTCACCTTGCCTGTTTGAGGAGGTTCTGCAGGTTCACACTCTTTTTTTGATCAAAGCCCTGCATCTGCTTAGACCTGGTAAAACAATATGCTCCTGGCTCTGGCCTCTTCTTGTATTCCGGCCTCAGATGAAGATTTAGAAGTTAGGAAAATCTCATCCTGTAGCAGAGCTTAACGTCTCAGAACACATTTAAGTAAAACAGAGCACATTTTAAAATCAGAAATATCAAAAGAGGTTCATGACCTCTCTGGTCTGGTATAGTATTTAAATCAAAGTCTCAATAAAAGCCACACCCAATGCCTATTCACTTCCTGGCGTAAGAGAAATCTTTTAAAGGCATATGCAAGTATACATACATGTTCATAGACTCACAGATTTTTAGAAGCAGCCCCTAGAGATCACTTTGTCCAGCCCCTACATGCATATGTGTATTGGTAACCAAAGCATCATTTTTAAAGCGACACTGAACATTTCTTAGTTTGGCGGTAGATTCACATTTAGTAGATAATGTGTAAAAGTTGTTTGGGATCACTTAGTATATCTCCAAGGGGAAAAAATATTTCTATTAACGAGCCAAGTTTTCAATGACTTAACTTTTCCCCACTTTATTTCTGTTTTATAGGCAGCTGGTGTAGAGAGCCAGCCTAGAAACCAGGAGGACCTAAGTTCACATCCTTCTTCTGACACATACTGACTGTGAAACCCTGGGCAAGTGACTTAACTTCTCAGTGTTCCAGGCAACTCTCTAAGACTAGAACTTGAAGAGATTGTGCTGATCTGCATTGGTACAGGAAACCTCACAAGAGAATTCCGGATACCAATGAAATCATAAGACCCAGTCCTTACCCCTCTCCTCTTTCCACCTTAATACATTTTTTTTCCTTGCTAACAAATGTCTTACTTACACATATAAGCATTTTCTAGCCTTCTGCTTTGCAATAGCATTCTAATTTTGATCTAGTCCTTTGAATTTATTACCGTATTTTGTTTGTAGGTATGGTGATGTTCAAAACTCTGGGGATAAGGAAAAATTTGCAAGGTAGGCATGTTCTGTAGAGGTCTGCTGAGAGGGGACTTGTCATATCCCAGAATAGTCACTCTATGCAACTTAGCTTGGATAGCTGCTTATCTTCTTCCTAGGTGGGGGCATGCACCAAGTATTTCTGATTCAGAGAGCTTGGTGAGGTAGGAACATGGTGGCCTTCTTTAAAATTTGGCTTGAGCTGGCCAATATCCCTTTAGTGGGAGGATAAATTTACAGAGCCTTTTGAAAAGAGCAGTGTTATTCTGTGGCTATGTCTGCATCATGTACCATCATATATAGCAGGAGGCAGTAATCTTTTGAAGTTTTCTACAGACCTCATATTCTTAAATCTGTACAGTACTTTTAAATTGTAAAACAGTATTAGTATTTATAAGGGAGAATAGAAATAATTAGATAGAGTGAGACCCTCAGTATAATTTTGGGCAAACTAATCACTAAGTACTTGGTCAACAGATTTGCCCATAATATATAGCAGATGGCATCCATCTGGATACCTGTGGATGAAATATTTTTAATGAAAAAGTCATTTCTTATATTAAAAAGTTAACTCTTATGTCCATCTACTCTTGTTGATTTTTATCTAAGATATCTAGCTCTTTTCCAATCTAAGATGTACTGCATTTGCATGATAGCAAATGGATATTCAATTTTGACCTCTTACACTTACTATTGATGTGTCCTTGGACAAGTCATTTGAACTCTTTGGGCCTCAGTTTCCTCATCTGTAAAATAGGAGAGTTGGAATAAATGATATTAGATTGTATAAATATTATTGTCCCCATTTTAGAAATGATGAACCTGAGATTCTAAGGTTAAGTGACTTGTTAAGTGATTCATTCTTCCACACTTTGTTTTCATGAAGTGGTGTGAGACTTGACTGAGTATAGGAAGATATCCTCTCCTCTTTTCCAGTTATCACCTTGTGAAATTTTGCTGTCACCATATTTATAAAGGTTTTACTGTTTCGGCATATTCCCTCTTCCTAAGGCTCCCTGGATAGCATCTCTACAGTTTTAACACATAACCACTAGATGGTGACCTTGCCCATTTTTTTAAAAAGTCTACTTTGTCCATTCAGTTTGAAGTCTATTTTTCAAGTGAACATTTTTATATTTTACTTTTCCAATTATATGTAATAACAATTTTTAAACATTATCTTTTTTAAAAAAAAGTTTGATTTTCAAATGCTCTCCCTTTCCACTTCCCTTCCCCACTCCCTGAGAAAGCAAGCAGTTTGATATAGATTATATATGTGCAGTTGTACAAGATATTTTCATGCTAGTCATGTTGCAAAAGAAAACACAGATCAAAAAAGACAAATAAAGAAAGTTTTAAAACGTATGCCTCGATCTGCATTCAGACTCCACCAGTTCTTTCTCTGGAAGAAGATAGCATTTTCCATCATAAATCCTTTGGAATTATCTTGGATCATTGTATTACTGAGAATAGCTGAGTCACCCACAATTGATCATTGTCCATTGTTGCAGTTATTGTGTACAATGTTTTCCTGGTTCTGTTCATTTCACTTTGTATCAGTTCATGTAAGTCATCTCAAATTTGTCTAAAAACATTCTGCTCATTGTTTCTTATAGCACAACAGTACTCCATCATAATCACATGCCACAGTTTGTTCAGCCATTCTCCAAGTGATGGGCATCCCTTCAATTTCCAATTCTTTGCTACAACAGAAGAAACTGCTATAAATTTTTATGTTCATATAAAGTCCTTTTCCTTTTTGTTTCTTTTGGGTTCAGACCTAGTAATGAGGTCGCTGAGTCAAAGGATATGCACAGTTTTATAGCCCTTTGGCCATAGTTCCAAATTGCTCCCCAGAATGATTGAACTGGTTTATTACTCCACTGACAGTGCATGAATACCCCCATTTCCCCATATCCCCTCCAACATTTTTTCTTTTTCTTTCTATCATATTAGCCATTCTGCTGTGTGTGTGGTGGTACCTCAGGGTTGTTTTAATTTGCATTTCTCTAATCAATAATGATTTAGAGCATTGTTGAAGTCTATTTTAATGAGCTTTCATGAACTCCCTTTTTATCAAGGTATGTATGTAACTCAAATAATAATCTTGGAAAGTATATTCTCTTTTGAAATCAGAAAAGAAAAGGAACAAAGACTGATATTTAATTGGCACCTTCTTTTGGCTTATTTCTCATTTCCTTAGTTATAATTTATGATTAATTATTAGATTTTTTTCTCAACTCACCATAATTCTTATTTACGATTACAGGGCATATTACTCCCATCTAGTCTAACTGACTTGCTGGCTGTTCTACAAATGCAACATTTTTTGTCTCATCCCCAGTGCCACTTTTGCACAAGTAGTCTCACATGTCTGGAATGCCCTCCCTCCATACCTCTGCCTTATAGTATCCCTAGCTTCCTTAGCTTCTTTCCTTAAGATTACTTGGTATTACTTTATATTAACTTACTTTTGAATGTGATAGAATTTCCCAGTAGAATGACATTTCCTTGATGCAAGGAATGTTTTGTTCTTGAGTTTGTATCCCCAGCATCTAGCACAGTAATTTGAATATAGTGGATATTTACAGTTAGTAAGTTGTAATGTCATACTGTAGAAAGAACTCAGGCTGTCAAGTTGGAGGACTTGGGTTCAAATTCCACCTCTTACACTTAATTGCCTGTATAACTTTGGCCAGGTTCCTGGACTTGAGCTTCCTCATCTGTAAAATGAGAACATTGGTTTGGATTGTCTGTCAGGTTCTGTTCAGTTCTAGATCAGTGATCCAATACATTTTTTTTGGAGGGCAGTTGGGGTTAAGTGACTT